>CM067509.1:6665787-6845787 GCA_034509495.1 Acestrorhynchus altus | reverse complement strand
TTAGGGTTACGGTTGAGGTGTCTGGAGGTAAGACTATGGTGTTTCTGATTAAGGCCATGGTGATTGGTGGTAAGCTTTAGGTAGGTAAAGGTTTGGGATTAAGGCTGTGGTGTTCAGGGTAGAGGTCAGTGTGTTTAGAGTTATGATCAAGGACTTTTGAGAGAAGGCCATGTTGTTTAGTGTTAGGGTTACGTGGTTTGGAAGGTCAAGGTGTTTCATAATAAAGACATGGTGTTTAGGGTTCAGGTTGAGGTGTTTGGAGGTAAAGCCATGGGGTTTAGGGTAAAGACCATGGTGTTTAGGGTTCAGGTCAAAGTATTCTGAAGAAAGACCATGGTGTTTAGGGTTCAGGTTGAGGAGTTTGGAGGTGAAGCCATGGTGTTTAGAGTAAAGACCATGGTGTTTAGGGTTCAGGTTGAGGTATTTGGAGGTAAAGACCATGGTGTTTAGGGCTCAGATGGAGGTGTTTGGAGGTAAAGACCATGGTGTTTAGGGTTCAGGCTGAGGTGTTTGGAGGTAAAGCCATGGTTTTTAGGGTTCAGGTTGAGGTGTTTGAAGGAAAAGACCATGGTGTTTAGGGTTCAGATTGAGGTGTTTGAATGTAAAGCCATGGTGTTTAGGGCTCAGATGGATGTGTTTGTAGGTAAAGCCATGGTGTTTAGGGTTCAGGTTGAGGTGTTTGGAGGTAAAGCCTTGGCGTTTAGGGATCAGGTTGAGGTGTTTGGAGGTAAAACCATGGTGTTTAGGGCTCAGGTTGAGGTGTTTGGAATCCCCTACCCTTTCAGGCAGAAGGTAGTACTGTATAAGCATATTTTATACAAACCATATAATCAGACAATTGGGGATAATTGTGTACCACTTACTGTCGGAGGAGAAAGGGCCATATTTCTACCTTTTTTTAAAATCATTTTTATTTTTAACTGAACATTCCTTTGATGTACCCTTTCAAGTTCCACCCCAGAGACTTCACCTTCATTCTGAGAATATTTATTTTTCTTAATTTCTCCTAGACAGCCATGAGATCAAATGGAAAGACAAAGGAGCCTTCAGCTTAGCTCTCCTGCTGTTCAGAGGTTTCTCTGGAGCGAGAAAGCCCAGCACACGTCTCTTCTAGAGTTTGAGTAGAGATTGAGTAGAGTCACAAACTGAGCTCAGCTTTGCAGAGATAATGCTGCTCATGTTTACCAGCAACTGAAAACGTCAATCCCAAAATAAACTTAAACAGTTCTGTATCTGTTTACCTGGACCAGAAGCATCTCACGTCTCATTTTTGTCTACAGTCTGAGACAAAAGTTCTTCCAAGGGTCTTCAAAGGTTCTCAAAGGTTCAAGATTATATAGAGAACCATGACAACTCAAAAGAACCACTTGGATGGTCATTTAGACTTGAAACAGGTCTTTCAAACCTCCCAATTCGTGGCCAACCAAACCCACCACAAGATGTTCTACAGTTCAACTGAAGCATATTTTACCAAACTGCTGTTCGTTAGGTGTCTCTGTACTTCACATGATTTTAACTCTCGAGAGCCGCATTTTGCCATTTTCTAGGCTTCATATCTCATCATAGTGTGATGAATTATCAGTAATCCAGCTCAGAAATCAGCTATTTCACTCGATGTTCACTCGTCTCCACTCGTCTCACTCGTCTCGCATACAGAATCTGACTGATCAGAGAGAGGGGGTGGGGCTGATGATGTAATTGAGGACAAATGAGGGGCTGTTTACTCTCTTTCTTTGCTCGGTGTTCAAATTTCAGAATAAAAGTCACGAGAAGGAATAATACTGAAACATTTAGGTTGTTTTTTTTATTATAAACATGTTATTATAAATATCTTTGTCAATCAAATCATTACAAATTACTCATTAAAATTCTTGCATTATATGCTCAGAAAGACTCTGGACGATCAATTCCCAACAAGATTATTGAGATGCAAAGTGGTTTTTAGTCCTTATAAGCAAAACAAACAAACAAACAAACAAAAAACACACACACAAGATAGTAGGCATAAGTAAACATTAGATCAAAACATGGTCAAATGTATAGAATAAATGACAAATATTAGAGTAAAATAGAATTTCCTGAGAATAACAAAATCCGATATGTGTGACTGTCTCCTATAAATACTTTATAAATATTTAGAAATATGCAAAATTCACAAAATTATCCTAGATTTCTAAAGGTTACAGACTTCTTTAAATTGTTGGAAAACCTTTCATAGATAGTTCTTTTCAGCTCATTGTGAAAATGCATTTGGTATAGAAGTCTTTCTAGGCTGAGTCGTGTCTTGAGGGACGTTCGTGAAATCACCTGACCCATCAAATGGCATTTTCCTCTGGTGATGCAGGACTGAGAAGAGCTGTTCTTGCAGCAGTGCTGACTAGAGTGCAGGGTTCTTCTCCTTCAGTCCTGAAGGTCCAGGTTGAGTTCAGAGTGTGTCCTGCTCAAACCTGAAACCTCTCCCACCTGATTCAGGTGGTCTGTGAGTTGTCAGGTCAGGAAGGTGAGCAGGGAACGTGTCAAACTCTACTGGATACCTCCAAGACCTGGACTGAAGAACCCTTACTCTGCTGGTTTTTCAGATTGCCATCTTCAGTTTAAATCAGTGCCTTTTGTCAGTGTGTGTGTGTGTGTGTGTGCGCGCGCAGTGTGTGTTTGTGTGTAAGGAACTCGCTGATTCTGTTTGTGTCAGTGCCCCCTGCTGTTTCCAACTGTCCAGTCTAGCGTTTTTCTTTTTCTTATTTCCAGAGAGAATTTCATCTCTTATCCTCCCCACATGCCTGCCTGCCTTTCGCAAAGCCTGCCTCTTTTATTGGAACCCATCTGCGTGTCTCAGTGTGTGAGTGTGCACTTAACGAGCCATCCATCCATCTGCCCATCCATCCTTCTATTTGTCCATCAATCTCTCTCTCTCTGTCTGTCTGTATCTCTCTCTCTCTCTCTCTCTCTCTCACACACACACACACACACACACACACACACACACACACACACACACACACACACACACACACAGAGTAATCTCTCTCACTTATGTCCCATTTTTGTGTACTGTTTGAGGCAAAGGTTCCTCCAAGGTTTTTCAAAGGTTCCAGATCTATAGAGAACCACGACAACTCAAATATCCACTTGGATGGTCATTTAGGCTTGAAACAGGTCTTCCGAACGTCCTAACTTGTGGCCCAACAAGATGTCCTCCAGGAGAAACCTTTCCCTCAACCCAAAACCTAATTTGAGATGGATCTGTCTGTCTGTCTCTCTCTCTCTCTCTCTCTCTCTCTCTCTCTCTCGCTCTGGATGTGATAATATTTCTATATACATCCTCACCTTACAGCTGCAACCTCATTAACATCATAATGTTAAGTCTGTGTGTGTGTGTGTGTGTGTGTGTGTGTGTGTGTGTGTGTTAAGCCTATTCAATACATCCCTTTAACTGTCAAGCACAAAAGGACTCATTAAATATGATGGTGGAAAGTGACGCTGATGGAAAATCCTTATTGAATGATTCCGTCTTTTCCGACCTGGAGCAGACAGGCATTTCTCCAAAGCTCCGTCTTTGTCCAGGGTAAAATATGGAGAGAGAGGTTTGCTTCATTTCTCTGAACTGAGTCTGTTTCAATAAATCGAACGTTCAATCATACGATTCACTGACTCTGTACATCACCTTTATTATCCTGTATAGAACTGGAGTCAGACTAGAAATTCTTTAAACCATTAAAGCATCCCAGTGGACATTTGAGATGGATCTTTATGGAACCAACATTTTTACTTAATAACCCGTAAAAACCCTTTACGAAAGCAATCATAGAAGAGGTGAGTCATGGTCCAGGTTAGGATTGGGTTTAGGGTTGAGGTGAAGGTTAGGAGTAGGTTTAGGGTTGAGGTGAAGGTTAGGATTGGGTTTAGGGTTGAGGTGAAGGTTAGGATTGGGTTTAGGGTTGAGGTGAAGGTTAGGAGTAGAGTCAGAGAATAAGGTTAGGTGTTGGATTGAGGTTAGGGTTAGGCTCAGGGTTAGGGACACTCCATGATGGTGTCACGATCTGAGCATTCCCCTCTCCAAAGGTTCCACAGACCATTTTTAATCAAGGAGCCAAAACGAGAAACACCATGCCCTTTCTGAATGAACCTTCAAAACCTATTGAGTTCAAACGAGTGCTCCTGGAGTTCCAGGAAGAATTCCAGATTAACTATCAGTGACTCACTGTCAGAGCTGGCTCACATGAAAACCTGTGAGTGGAGATGATTGAGTCTGGCAAGAATAGCTGCATGCTGGGGCGTTTTTGATGTGGGGGCGAAGGGGGATTTAAAAAATATACAATTCTGCCCCCTCTCCAACGTGAACACACACATGCACAAGCTGTCTCAAAGAGTTGTTGTTTAAAGGAACCGGTCTTTTTCTTTGGTAGGTAATAAGAACAAATGACTCCTTACACCAAGAAGACAATGAACGAGGTGATGTTAGAACCACTGGTCCACAGGTTTCTTAAAGCTTGGAGGTTTTTAATGATGAACTCAGAGTCTTGAAGTTCTCATACTTTTAACTTTACACTCAGAAGATGAACAACACTTGGAGTTTGAATCAGGGACAAACCCTTCAAAGCAAGAAACCCTGAGCCCTTCACTCAGGCCTTGAAGCAGCACACTACCAACACCATGTTTAACTGCTGGTCAGATGTTCTGTAAGAGGACCTTGGACTTTTGTGGACAGGTCCAGAGAACATGGTCCTCCTTCCATTGATGGAGCTCCATCCAGTAGTCATTAATGCTCAATATTTAGACAGTTACTCCAACAAAAGCAGGATAAACCCTTTATAATAACCAAGATTCAGAAGAAACAGTGAATGAGCAGGTGTCCCAATACTTTGGCCCATATAGTATTTTTGTATTTGAATGTGATGTAGTCTGTATAGGTCATTTGCATATTGTAAAACAAAAACCTGCAGGCTCCCCAGGTTTCCAGATGGATGGGTCTCATTGCAACGACCACAATGACAGTTGTCTCCTGGTTGCTATGGCGCTTGATGACGCTGAGGAGAGGAGTGACGTTCTGTAGCTTGGGGTGAAAAGGCATATGTTTCAAAACACCCAGCTCCTGATGAGCGCTGTCCATTCGGCATTGTGCTTGTCTTCCATCTTTCTATGGATAAGTGCCTTTATCTGGTGTCCTGTTCTCCGAGCAGGTGCAGAAGAACCAGCTGATGAATACATTCTCCATAATGGGCTCTCACCTACTCATCTAGGCTCCTCACGCTCTAATGAACCAACCCTTCAGCTCTCAGAGACAGTTTGACACGTTACCTCTCGGTCTGGGTTCGGCTCGGACTGTTCTCAGCTGTTTTCAGGCTGAAAAAGACAGAGAAAGAGGGCTAGTTGTGGATAATCTGGTGATAATTAGTCTGCTGGCTTTGGAGCTGCTCAATGAGGCAGAAGATGAGGTCAGGGAAGAGTCACTCAGAATGGCAGCGGGCATTTACATTTGTTGTCACGTGTCCAGGTCTGGCGTCATGGTGTGTGTGATCATACGATGCCAGATCACCTTTGGTCTTCATTACAGGTACTTTGAGCCCAACGTTATGTTCATGAGGTTATGCAACCAGTGGTTCTACCTTTTCTGAACACACACTCCGGTGCTCTATTCTAACAGGATGATGCTCGTCCACACACTGCTGCCGTCTCAAGATCTCGTCTTGAAGACACAGATACTACGCCTTGGTCGGTCTCATCTCCAGACCTGTCCCTGATTGAAAATGTGTGGGACGCTATTGCAGTCAGTGTGTTTCATTAATCGCTTTAATAGTGATCTCAGGAAAATGTACTGCGTTCATTTATTAAAGAAGGGACGAAATTAATTGGTCATGTTCTGCAACTTTCCGAGGCACGTGAGCGGGATGCCAGTTTGGCCATCAGTGTCATGAAACCTCTGGATGAAGGTGCGGAATTAAGTCTGGTGGATGGCTCCCAACATGCCTGATTCAACTAATCAGATCATTATCAAGCTCTTTCCGAGTTGCAGGAGGTCTGTTAAAGCAGGGAATCTATTAACATGTGTGGGCAGGGGGTCTCCAGGACCATGGTGAAGAAACACTGATTTCCAAGATAACCCACGTCATTCAACTGGACAGAAAATGAAATTGGAATGACCTCAATCACACTAATCTGAGGTGCATACAAGGACATATTCCATTCCGATTGAGCTATTAGTCCAATTAATAACAGATAATCAGGCTGCGTGTAATGTGGCTGTGGGGGAATGTGTGTCCATCGTCCTTTACAGAGTCACTTCTCTGTTGAAGTTGCTGCCGATGACATGACTTTCTCCTGCAGGATGTTTTATTGGAGAGCAGAGTTTGTCATTCTGCCAATTATTTAAAGTCTTCCAGGGTTTAAAGCAGCACACAAGTGAAGCTACCACCACCATGTTTCACTGCTGACCTGATGTTCTTATCTAGCGTCATGCCAGATGTAATGGGACACTAGTCTTCCAAAAGGTTCCACTTTTGGCTCCACAGAACGTTATTCCAAAAGAGTTTGGGTTATTAGAGTGTTTTTGTTCGAATGTAAGACAGCTTTTGCCTCGCAACTGTCCCATGGGCACCTAGACAACTTGCTCTAGATGGAGTGGACCAAGATGACCTCAGGTTCTAAGACTTACAGTAGCATTACCCGGCCAACTTTGGACTACTACGTCCCTCTGAGAATCCTGAGTCCTGTAGATCAATAGAGAGTTCTTCATGACCCACAGACCACCTGCTTATTGTAATAATCCGTACAGACTGGTTGGAGAGGTGAGGAGGCCAATGAGCTACTAGAACATATGGGGCGTCATCTTCTGTTGGGCAGAGCCAAAATACTGGGGTCAGTCCAGCTGTGTAGAAGTGACCATACTCAGGGCTTGTTCCTGCTGTTCATCTATCTATAGGTGATGATGCTACTTGTCATGCTCTTCTGGATGCTTGAAGAATCTTCTTAGGGATTCTTGGTACCTGCATGCATCAAGCACTGGTCAGTCTGTCAGACAGGTGCACTTTTTCTTGCCATCTCATTTTGGTTCATGGGTCGCTCTGGCTGACCTGGATTTTGAGGCAGACTGGCAGAGATTAGAGTGAGGGGCTTGAGAACAAGTGTGTGGGACCTGAGCGCTAAAGGTGGGAAATTAAACAGTAAAGTAATTAAGGGGTCCCTGGTGCCGAAGCTGATGAGCCTCCGTAATTAGACACACTGTCTGACTTTGTGTTAGGGCCTGTCAAACCGTCCTCACTGTCCTTCAGTTCTTTCGCTTGTAAACACACACACACACACCCACCCAGTAATACCAGCACGTTCAGGCGTACATAAACACACACATTCCCTTGCCCTCATTGATTAGGGATTAATTGCTTGACTATGCTCCGTCTGGTTCAGTTTTATTAGATGAAGCTACAGATGCAAAACGAGCGAGAGCCAATGGAGAGAGAAGATGCTCTTCACACTAGATATTGAAACATCGCTATGAGGGTCCAACGGGTTTCACGCATGCGAGAGCATCAGTGAGTTTACGCACTGCTGTTAGATGATTACGTCTGCCACACCAACTCCTCCATAAGACGGGAGAGAAATCCGTGCTGATCCACAGCCCACACTTGGCTTTGGGTAGGATGACCGTAGGCTCATGTGCACCTAGTTAAGAAGGCTGTGATACATTTTGAAGTTCATTATGTATCACGTTGATCTGTGTTGGTTTATTGTCAGGTTCAGACAGAATTAGTTGAGCTACGATTGGTTTCAAATGATTTATTGGGTCACATTTGGTTTCAGAATTTGCTGGGATACGATCAGGTTGAGAGAAAATCGCATGGGGCTTCAGGTTCAGAGAATTGTAGGATAATCAGATTCAGACACAAAATGTTTGGATACAGTGAGGTTCAGGCAGAAGATGTTGGGCTACAGTCAGTTTTTTTGGGTTACAGTTGGATTCATGGAGAATTTCACGCGTGGTTAAAGCCCTTCTCGTGTGTGTGTGTAGAAGAGCCGGGTTCATATCAGCAGTGTTGGACACAAAGAGCTGCTCTGATTTCTGGGCTTATCTGGGATGCATCCCTCTGATAAGCTGCACAACAAAGAGAAAGATTTTGTTCGGCTACAGAAAGATAACGACAGAAAAAGGATTGTGTGTGTGTGTGTGTGTGTGTGTGAGTGTGTGTGTGTGTGTGTGTGTGTGTGTGTGTCTATCTCTGTGGGTGAAAATAAGTCTGCATGCGTGTGTGTTGAGGAAAATTGAGTAACAGTGTCTATGTGTGTGTGTGTGTGTGTGTGTGTGTGTGTGTGTGTGTGTGTGTGTCTATCTCTGTGGGTGAAAATAAGTCTGCATTGGTGTGTGTTGAGGAAATTTGAGTAACAGTGTCTATGTGTGTGTGTGTGCGCGTGTGTGTGTGTGTGTGTGTGTGTTTCCATATATATTTTCAGTTTTGCTGACTGCGCTAAAAGAACATCATACTGTGTAACTGCATTATGATTCAGTGCCATATCCTGTGTCTGAAGTCAGTCTAGTGGTTCTATCAGCTTTTTTCTTTCGTCAGCGATTAAATGTCAATCACGCTCGTCCACGTACTGCTGCCGTCTCAAGATCTCGCCTTTAGGACACAGATACTACGCCATGGTCGGTCTCATCTCCAGACCTGTCCCTGATTGAAAATGTGTGGGAATGCTTTTGGAATCCTTATCAATAGTTTAAATCTGTATTTATGTCTTTATGCATTTATTGGAAAAATGCTGCCTTAGGGTCAGTGTATGGTCAGGGTGGGCAGGTGTAGCAGCAAGGCCCTGCTGAGAAATAACAGAGGGACATTTTTAAACAGTTAAGCTTTAAATTAATCTACACTTTAAATCTATTCCTTTGCGAATCTTTGGAGCCACCAGCTGCCCCTGCAGTTCTGCTGCCCTGAGGGCAGCACATGGACAAGGGAACAATTTAAACAGTAAATAATAAACTGAAGCGTCAGGTGAGAGCTTTGAGTCCTATGAAGAGAGTAGAGATTTGGAACGGATCATCACCCTGTGTTTAAAACTGCATAAAATAACAGGTGGACCCATCAAATGTGTGGTTATTTGTGGATGTTTGTGCAATGAAGTGCATGAAGGTTTCACCATGCACTGCCAATTTTAGGAGCTGTGTCCAGCTCCATCAGAGACAACAGCCTGGCCCAGCATGTGGGTCCGCAGTTCAAGGGGAATTCATCATCACTTAATTATTTATAGCTTTCAGAAAACAAAAGTGAACGAACGCCGGGGTTGCAGAGTCAAATTGCACCATGTTTGCTTCGATACTCTCAGCTCTGAAGACCAATCAGACCAATTAGTCTGATCCTGACTGCAAGCCTAAATCATCACGTACGTGAAGTACTCAGTACTCGTACCCTTCGGGAAGACGGAGCAGAGAGGCTTAAGGACCCTGTTCAAGGGCCCAACGGTGGCACCTTAGCAAACCCAGAAACCTGTAATCAATAACCGAACACTCTAGCAATACCCGTCACTGGACCCACAAGTAACTCAGCACACCAACCAAACACGGGTCTCGAACCCACAACCCTGTGAAACCCAATAAGCAGCCCTCTTACCAAACACAGGCATTGAACTCAAAACCCAGTGGTTAGAGCAGCACTACAGCCAAAAACACAAATCCCTGTGACCAGCAACACTGAGCTACCCCCTCCACCCACACACACACACACACACACACACACACACACACACACACACACACACACACACACACACACACACACACACACACACACACACACTCACACACACACTATGATAATCGTTCTCCCCTGCAGTTTTGTTGACTTTATCCCTCTCTCCTTTCTTATCTTTCTCTTTCCTTCTATTCTCTCTTCACCTCTCACCCTCTTCTGTCTGTTCCGAGTGGCTCTTCCCATCTCCCTCATTCTTCACTGTTGTCTCCGTGTTGCCAGGTGTGGGCTAGAGGGTTATAAGCCCCCCCCCAGCTTTGAGCTGTGGAGCAATGAGCAGTGTTCTCTGGAATGATGGAGCTCCAGCTGCCTAAAAGTACTGGATCAGAATCAGAATCAGGATGAATAAAGTGTTTCTGATTCTGATCCAGTGCGTTTGAGAGGGATGAGGTGGGGCGGTTACCGTCCAACAACCTCAGTAGTGCTCCTATCGCTGAATGCAATCAAATTTTCAACAAAAGCAGGATCAACTGAAACAGTGAATGTGCAGGTGTCCCAATACTTTGTCCATATTTGTTTTGTACAACTATTTTCGCATTATTGTTGTTAGAATTGATATTTCATTTCTAATGTATAAATGTGTGTGTGTGTGTGTGTGTGTGTGTGTGTGTGTGTGTGTGTGTGTGTGTGTGTCTCAGGTTACTCGTGGCCACTCCCTGCTGTCCTGTGCCCGGTGTGGATATATCTGGACGTCCTGCTGTCCACAGCGTCCATCATGCACCTGTGTGCCATCTCTCTGGACCGCTACGTGGCCATCCGTAACCCTTTCCACCACAGCCGCTCCAACTCCCGCTCCCGCGCCCGTGCCAAGATCACTGCCGTCTGGACCATCTCTGCTGGTCAGTCAGTGTCACATGACCTCACCATTCTGAGAAAGGAGGGGTTTCTGATAAAGTGGTCAGTAAGGCCCTTAACAGTTGGGTACTGATTAAGAAGTTTTGTCTCAGGATGTCCTCAGAGGTGACACGGGACAAGGCCTGTAGCCAGCACACAGTTCGAGTAGCATCTTTGCGTAAAATGACCTGCCCGTGATTAGATCATGAGGACCACTGGCTGTTCCTCCTGAACGAGCATGAAGAAATACGTTGATGCTAAAAGGCAGCTGGTGCTGCTCTTCAATAAACTGACCAATGAAGGGGCATAAGGTGGGTGTTCGTAATAAAGTGGCCAGTTAGACTGAGTGTTTTTATTTACCACAGGCATTCAGGACAGGTGTCTGCCCCCAGGAGCTGGGTATATTGGGAAAAGGCTTGTGGAAAGATGTCATTTCGGGAATGTGCTGTTATTCCAAGTGGAGAATATTAGAGCAATGCATGTGAGAGTAGGTGACCGTTCGAAACTGCATAAGCATCAGCCTCGCCAATTTCCAGCTGATTAGGCCAATGTGCTCCTGCCAAGCGGACATTACTGAAACGTTAATGAACATGGGGCGGGGAGAGGAAGCCCTCTGATGTCAGATCAGACCCTGCTGGCCTTAAGATGAAGATCTTCTCCAAATCAAGACAGAAACTGATCCCACATGTTGAATCAAACTCATCTCCATCTGTTGATTAAGCCAGTCAGCTGCTCTGTATATCTCAGTGCCGCAGGATTAACTGATCTTATTGCTCAGCACTGGCTGTCGTCTGTGTTTAATTTGACGGCCTTTAAAACGTAGCCGTAGATGATCAGATTATTAACAAACTGCTTCTGGAAAGTCTGAGTCTCAGTTAAAGGTTGGTGAACAGCCACAGCGCTTCCCCTAATCCTCCAAACCCAGCGAGAGGGTTTACATGCACTCAATAATCCAATAATTGAGATCAGTAATCCAATTAATGCATTTACATGCCCTTTTGGATAATCAGATAATGGAGAAACTCTGGGTTCTTCAGTGATCAGGACCTCACAGGACCACCACAGAGCAGATATTATGTGGGTGGTGGGTCATTCTCAGCACTGCAGTCACACTGACATGGTGGTGGTGTGTTAGTGTGTGTTGTGCTGGTATGAGTGGATCAGATACAGCAGTGCTGCTGGAGTGTTTAAACACTGTGTCCACTCACTGTCCACTCTATCAGACACTCCTACTGAGTGTCTCCACCTTGTAGATGTAAAGTCAGAGACAGAAGCTCATCTGTTTCTGCACAGTATGTGTTGGTCGTCCTCTAGTCCTTCATCAGTGCTCACAGGATGCTGTCGGCTGGACAGCATTTCTGGTTGGTCGACTGTTCTCGGTCCAGCAGTGACACTGAGGGGTTTAAACACAGGTTTGCATGCTGGACAACAAAAAAACCCCACACACAGTCTATATGAGCTACCATCTTCTCACTTCCATGTACTGATGCTGTGCAGCATCTCTGTTGATGATGTATTCTGTGAAGTATCCTCGGTTCCACTAAAACTGGTTCACTTAAAAAAAACCCTCCAAAGTTCTTATAAGCCCAAACAGAACCAGTGAAGGAACCAGAGTTTTTTTTTTGGTGGAAAAAGGTCTCTTTAAGTCCCCCCCCCCAAACCCCCCAAACTAAAATCCCTAAAGATCATCTTAGATGTGCAGGGATTTATTATCACCATGGAGATCTCTTATCGCCATGGCGATTCTGCTGAAAGTTTGTCCTTGAGCAATATCGGCCTCTGGTCAGCGATGAATGGGGGTCAGAATCAGACATAAGCTGATGCTACACTAATGTAGAGCTTGCTGATGGAAAAAGGCATCGTTTAGTGTAAACAGAGCAGCAGAGTGGACCATAAAACGCTGATTCCCTCCAGCGACCCCCCCCCCACACACACACACACACACCCCCCCCAAACCCAAGCAAGAGCGAAGCAGGTTGCCCTTGAGCGGAGCAGCAACAACTCCCATAAATCACTCTGGAATAATGTCCCATTGAGTTTGTAAGAGAGCCGATTCACTCCAGTCGTTTGGTATTCACGCAGTTACACGTTGTGGGGTTTATATTACAGATTTGTGTTTCCTTCTGTAAGGGCCAGGAAAAGAGGTCGTTTGAGGAATTATGGATGATGAAGGTTAGTGCTGGGGGCACTGGTGGGTATTTATCATTGTTTGCTCTTTACCCAAAAATAAAGCTAACTTTCTACACCTTAACCCCAACAGTGGGCCGTCAGCCGTGGTGTCCTTGAGCTCCAACCCATTTTCAGTTCTACTGTATTATTCTCAGTCCTCTATAATAAAATATAAATACACATAAACATAATACTTATATAAATAAAATACTATATCTATAAGTGATACGTCCCATATTTTAAATATTTATACCAGATCTTTACACGTCCTGCTGTAATGAGACAATTAACATTACTTACATCGTCCGTGGGTGGTCTTAATGTTTTGGCTCATTGGTGCACAGTGGGTAAGGTGTGACGGGTTTATCTAGAAGGCACATGTGTGAGTTGTAGGAAACATCTGGGTGTTTCCGAGCGTTTTTCCCATTACTGTGCCAAATTCATTTCAGTCCAGATAAGCCATTTCTGATGGGCATGGGCTTCAGGTTACCTCCTTAATTACATACTCTCTCTCTCTCTCTCTCTCTCTCTCTCTCACACACACACACACACACACACACACACACATGAACACAGATGAACAACACTGCAGTATGAATTTGGGATTGTAGTTCTACTGGGAAGGAATGTTCTCACTCAGTTCTGCAGATGGTGTGGTAGGGGTGGAGTGTTGATACAGCGTCCAATAGCGTCCCACACATTTTCAATCAGGGACAGGTCTGGAGAGGAGACCGACCACGGCGTAGTATCTGTGTCTTCAAGACGAGATCTTGAGACAGCAGCAGTGTGTGGACGAGAGTCGTCCTGTTGGAATAGGGAACCGGAGAGTGTGTGTTCAGAAAAGGTAGAACCACTGGTTGCAGAACCTCATTAATGTAACGTTGGTCTGTTAAAGTGTCTGTAATGAAGATCAACGGTGATCTGGCATCGTATGAAATTACACCCACACCATCACACTAGACCATCTGGACACGTGACAACAAACCACTGATCTTGGCGCTGATCACGTGTCATGTTTTGGTGCTGTTGGACTTGGGACAGCTGCTCTCTGGGTGCTGTGGATAGGGCTTCTCACCGCTCCGGGCATGTGTGCTCACTGCCCCCGAGTGTGTGAATCACTGGGTGTGGATGTGTTAAAGCGGAGGACACAGTTCTCCTGTCTGCACCACGGTGGGTCGATGTGCATGTTTACGTTAACCATTAGTATTCTGTTGGTTTATATCGCTCAGTGGCTTGTGTTAAATTGTCCCGTACATGACACACGTCAGTAATCCGACCGTACTTTCCTGTAACTTTGCTTTCACCTTGACTTCTTCAACACCCTGTTTACTCACCTGACAGAGCCGCGGTGCTGACTAGACAAACAGCTTTGACCTGTGTGCCGTGGCACCCTGTTTACTTTAGGATAGTCTTGCAGCTCCATTATATGGCCATTACTGACCTCCAGCCCCTTCATACAGCTCAGAACGTATCAGACATGATAGGTCTTATCTAGGCGTCTGTCTCACTAAATGCACCTGGTTTGACTTTTAGTGTAAAACCTGAAAACAGAAAAGAATCTAAACGAAATAAGTCGTTTTTAAATACTTTACTAGTTTGGCTTCTGCTGACATTGTGGCAGCTCAGTCCCATTTCTCCTGTCCTACGTCATCCCACTCTTCCCAGCCTTTTCCATCTCCGGTTCCATGTCTAGTCCCACCCATGTCCCAAACTCTGTCCCACCCTTTTTAACACCTGTCACACTTCCTTGTTCCACTCTGTCCCAATCTGATCCTCGCTAGACACTCTAACTCAACTTCAGCCCAACCTTCTGTGCCACTTCCCTTCCCTCCGAGGACACGTGGTTAATTTCAGTGTTTCCTCTCATGTTTTTGTGGAGTTTGGAACCTGTCTCCTCTAACAAGCTTCTGTAGGACAATATCTATTTTAGAAAATATGCTGTAAATAAAATAAGCTTTTCTTTTCTTGTGTCTTTGGCAGGCATCTCAATGCCCATTCCGGTTCTGGGCCTCCGAGACCACACCAAAGTCTTCAAGGATGGCAGCTGCTTCTTGACAGATAACTCCTTTGTGTTGATTGGCTCGTTTGTGGCTTTCTTCGTGCCGTTGACCATCATGGTGGTGACCTACTTCCTGACCATCAGCGCCCTCCAGAGTGAGGCAACTCTTTGTCTGGAACAGCTGGTGCCACGGCCCCGGTGGAGCACCGGTCTGACCCTCAGTTTCCTGCCCGGCCCAGCCTTCTCGCCATCGGAGAAGAAGTTGTTCCTACGTCGCTCGCTGAGCCGTGAGGCTGGAGTCTCATCCTCACCGTTTGGCCGCCGTACTGCACAGTCACTTGGCAATGAACGCAAGGCCTCCAAGGTTCTGGGCGTGGTTTTCTTCCTCTTTGTGGTCATGTGGTGCCCATTTTTTGTCACAAACGTCCTGGCAGTTGTTTGCCAGCCTGCCACTTGCCACGATGACGTCATGGGTGGATTGCTCAACGTTTTCGTGTGGGTTGGATACCTGTCGTCTGCTGTGAACCCATTGGTCTACACGCTCTTCAACAAGACCTTTCGTTCTGCCTTTGCTCGGTACGTGCGATGTCAGTATCATGAGGAGAAGAAACCATTGCAACTCATTCTGGTAAACACTATCCCACCTTTAGCCTACCAATCAACGCACTTGCCACTTGCTGGAGGTCTAGGAAATGGAGACTTCCAACCCTCCATATCATGTAAAAAGCCTCAACCATGTAAAAAAGACATGGAAGAAAACGTGACCTGTGTGTAAACAAATACTCAAACCAACTGAACCTGCAATGGGTGCGCCAAATTGCAGGGTTCCATTCTGGGCCCTTTCTTCTTGTTACCTTACAGATGGAGCTGGATCTTCTGAGGCCGAGAAAGAATTCCTATCAATCAGAAAAAATGAACTATGGTTGGGGGGGTCAAGCCACTGTTTTCAGGACCAACCTCTAGCACTGCCTGCTTCAGATGTCATGGATGCAGGTTTATCATGCAAGGTCAAATGATCCCATCGTAGAAGCCCAAATCTGAGACAGAACAAGAACTCCAATCAAATTCAAAAGATCAAAGCAGCCTTGTGAAATATGGAAACCAGTTTCAAGTGTGTACATAACTTGTGTTCAGTCTGTGAACAAGAGTTTTGTATTTTGTAAGTCAGAACGTCTGTATTTTGTATAAGTCACTGTACTTGATGGTATTTCTTTGTCACTTTTCTTCAAAATGTCAGGTACACGACTACGACTGATCACATTTGGAGTCTGGCTTTGTGAAAGTGGTCACCAAGTTGGCAGAGAGCTGCTCATCCACACCATAATCCATCCTCAGATCTAGGAGCACATAGATTTAACAACTCGCAGACCTTCTTTAGGCACATCTTACCTCAGATCAGTGTTGTTCTCTATCTTGCAGGTGAACTGAATGTTGTGACATTTGAAATGGAACTATAATGTGATGTTTTCATACCAGTCATGCTGCATCCAGATTCGTTGTGAGCATCAGCATTTGGATTATCGGTGATGCTGTTCGCCACATTCCTAGACAAGGATGTCTAGTTAGCACTACATTACACTTGCAACGGAAACGACTCCTTTTTACTGATGACGTTTAAACTCATTAAACGTGCAAAGGTTTTCCAGATATTCCTCAAATAAAGTTTCCAAAGAGTGAAGGAATTTCATAGATCTTGATATTCTTAGGCCACAAGGTCTCAAAAAATTATCTGCTCATCTGGACCAATCACAGCCAAGAAAGGTCTCAGAACTGCTTAACAAATTGGTTATTAGGACCAATCACATTGAAGGGGAGGAGTCTCAGAACAAACAAAGCAGTAATCTGGACAGTTACTAGTTAGGGGCGAGTTTGCATGTTTTGATGAATCTATGAGTGTGTATGGGGTTGAGATGGAGTTCTCTCATTGCTTAATTAGAGGAACAGTGTGTAAATCTACCACCACCATGTGTGGAAGCTGTCATTTAGCCATCAACAGTTGTTGATCTGCTTCAGAATTCTTTATTATACCACCAAGAGGACTCTAATATTGTCAATATACACACACTGTCAAAGCAATAGTGGCATAAATATTAGCACCCATTTCAGAGCTGTTATTGATCTACCCAAGCATTTCTGTGGGTTGATTCCTTCTGGGTGCAGCTATTTTCTTGATGATAAATGTACAATTCTTCTACATACAACGGGTCCAACATATCTGTCATGAAAATACACTGTTATGGTACAGATTCTTCAGGGGAAACTGGAGAAATATGTCCCACTGCTCGGAGAACTGGTAGAGTGTGTTGCCATGGGAATATGAGGCGATGATCAAAAGCCTGCTGTACTAATAATTTCTGACTTCATAAACAGTCCGTATGATATTTTACGCTGTACTAGACGACAGTTAATTATAAAATGACAGCAGAATTATCTTTACACAATTAAGATCGGTTCCCATTCTCACACCGGTCCGAATAACCTTTAGAGTAATTAATGACCAATATATGAAGATTATAATTCATCATTTCAATATGAAACATTCAGAGTTTATGTTCTGAAAGGGTCTTTATCTGCATCTGAGGCTTAGAAACAGAATTTATGACTCCTTTCATCGACTCGTCGTATCATAAACCATCAAACCAGCAGATCTTACCAGATCTTATCAACGGACAAAAAAACGGACCAGATCCCGTCCTCACTCCTCACTCTCAAACCTGCTGAGCACCTGGTTATTAAGAACACACACTGACGGGACCACGCTGATGTCTCTCAGCACTCTTTTGTTCCTCAGAAGTTGGACAGAAGGCTGAAAGAGCTGCCTGAGACACGAGGGTCGGGCTATTTTTGATGTCTGAATAACCTGCTGTGTTGTTGTTATGGTGACACTCATTAAAACCAATCACCTTTGACTCAAGGTAGGTAAATGGTGTGTGTGTGTGTGTGTGTGTGTGTGTGTGTGTGTGTGTGTGTGTGTGTGTGTGTTTTCCAGTGGTAAAATAGAAAATATCCCAGCACTGCTCGCAGTGTGTTCCAGCCCAGAATTGGATCATGCTTGGATTTCACTCGACCGCATGAAAAGCCAGGTCGCATTGTGGTCAGATTATAATCGAATCAACTTCTGGACTTCACATCATGGACCACCTACCGACACCGACTGTGCTGCAATTTACACCACCCCCAATTATCTAACTATCATGCCCACCATCAAACCATCATTACTTCAGTCCACCTGAGCATTACAGCAGACATGAGATGGTCCAGTGTCCCCTTATCAATAATGTATGAGTAGTTTGTCCAGAGGAGGAGGTGTCCCCCCCATGTGAGACTGGTTCCTCCCAAGGTTCCTTCAGCTCTGGGGAGTTTTTACTGCACAGGCGCTTTGGCTCACTGGATCTCTGTAAAGCTGCTCTGTGACATTACTTGTAGAAAGTGCTATACAAATATATTTATTTAGATTTGAATAATAATAATAATAATAATAATAATAATAATAATAATAATAATAATAATGTGATTCCTACTGAATGGAGACGGCCTGTGCAGCTGGTAAACTAAGTTAGGCCTCCACTGAGACGGATGGAGAGAAGCAGCAGTGTGATGTGATCTGAGGCTAATAAGTGTGAACACAATCGACCAAACTGAAAGAAACAGTACACACATCCGTCCCACACAGCCTGACTTTAAGTTTCTGTGTGTGTGAGTGTGTGTGTGTGCATGTGTGTGTGCGTGCATGCGTGTGTATATGTGTGTGTGTGTGTGTGTGTGTGTGTGTTTATGTAGGTGTATCTGTGTGTGTGTGTGCGAGTGTGTGTGTGTTTATGTAGGTGTATGTGTGTGTGTATATGTGTGTGTGTGTGTGTGTGGGAGCTGGAATGTCGGTTCTCATTAAGTGACTGGCACCTGTGTGTTCCCTAATCAGGACTCTGCAGTCGTCTCTGCTGGGAAATCGGTCGTCGTGGGCGAAGCTTTCCTTTTTCACCCTCCTTCACATTAAAGAGCTGTAAGAAGATTTAGTTCAAGTCTAATACTGAGAACACTTTATCAATGCTTTACTACATTATCAACACACACACACACACATACACACACACACACACGCACACACACACATGAAATAAATCACTTATTAAAAGCTGAGCTTGGTCTGATAAGCTACTTCAATATATACCGAACATTAAAAGAACACCTCACATGTAAACAACATCTTTACTTCTTTAGTTCTGACCTGGAGCTACAAGACTAACACAGCTAATGAGTAAATCTTAGCACTGCATTAATGACACTAGTGTTCAGTAATAAACTCATCACCAGCACGGCAGTGACTCTCGCCAAAAGTAGGAATCACACCAACGTTTCCCACATGACTGTACGTACATGTATAGAAGACACTGGACCTGACCTGACTGAGCACTTACAGCTGAGTTAAGGGAGGGGGAGCGGAGAGGGAGGGGTGTCACTTGAATTTTGTGCTTTAACTCCCACCCGGAGGCGTGTGTTTGCATGTGATATGTAGATGCGACAGGCCGCCTAATAAAGCAGTGTGTGCTGGCGTGTGATATGTAGATGTGGCAGCCTGTCTCAAACGCACTTCTTTGAACTCTCTGCGTGAAATGCCAGCCGGCGTCGCTGCTGGAAAGCGGGAGAGCATGAACTCAGATTGGCACGACTGAAGTGTGTTTTGCTGGGGGTGTCCCGACCCCCCCCCCCCCACCACCTTCAGGCGAAAACTAAATTATTCACATATGTCAGCTCACATCTGTAATCCCAATTAACCAATTCCTCCTTAAGTGCCAGTGGACTCGTTAGCAGCAGGCGATGCCAAACAGCTCAGCGCAGCGAGACGCCAACAGTAACGTAACACTTATGCAATACAGCAGTTATGGTTGCAGAGACACAACCATGTACAAATGTTTGTGGATCCCCTTCCTAATGAATGCATTCAACTACACAGAAGTACTGCCAATAGAATAGGCCTCTACTGGATTATTGCACCACTTGAGGTGCATTTACGATCATTATCCTGCTGTCGGAGCTCCAGCTCTTTTCATTTACAGATTTGTTTGTTTGTTTTACAGTTGGTGAGATGTTTGATGATTGCTTCTAGAATTTATTGGTACTTAACCCAATCTGTTCTTCCCTCTACCTGTGAAATGTTCCCTGTGCCACTGGCTGCAGCACAAACCCATGTTTAACAGTTGGAGAGGCATTCTTTTCATGTAATTCTGAACCCATGCAAATTTCCTCCCAAACATCTCATACAAAACATATATTATCTTCTTTTTCCAGATGTTTTCATTATGTTAGTGCGTGTGCTAACTCGGGAATACTGTGTAGAAAACATTCTAAAAACATTGCGATGCTAACCATTACTCCATTATCACATGTTCCTGGAACATTATTTCTGTAACATTGCAGACTGAGCTTTCGGGGACCTTTTAAACTTGCAGTGACCTGTGTTGGCATTGTTACACCTGATCACTTCTTGTTCAGAACTGAGGGAAAAGGTGAGCATGCACGAGTGTGACTTCTACGTCATTCTGCCGCTGTTTAAAGAGCCGCTTGCAGTGACGCCGCCCGGCCGCCAGGGGGCACTTGGCGACCGGAAGTACCTGACAATCAGTGCGATTGCGTTCAGGTGCGCTTCCGGTTATTTAAGTGGCTCGTGTCTCGCGCTCGTCGCGGTTTCTTGGCCAAACTCTGTCCGAGACTCTGCCGGTAAAAGTCGGTGTTTGTGATCTTAAGCTGTCCTTCTCCCAGTGAGAAGCGTTTCTACCTTCAACATCCTCTCTTTACCCTCTGACTCCTCCAGTAAACAGGGCAGAGCTGCACTTCCTTCCCTCCTCACCAAGCAGGAGAGTCTGTCTCTACCTCAGAGCACAGTTACAGAGAGACAGGAAAGAAAGAGCTGTTGTTTTTCCTCATCTTTGAGTAGTTTTCATTTTCTAATTTGCTCTGTAAGCAAGCTGTTCTCAGTTCACCCCTCTGGCCCGCAGCTCTTCCTCTGTCTCCCAGGCAACAGCTTAGCTCACCTGACTAAAGCGCTCACCTGTGGAGCACAGTGAGCACAGTGCGTGAGCTCACGGGGGTTCAAACCTCGCGTCCTGGGAGTGTTGTTTTTATTTATTTTATAAATTTATTTCCAGTTCATGTCTCTGGTACATTCTTCCTCCAGTGATCTGTTGTTTAACCCTTTCCTCTCAGTTCCCCTCAGTTATCACCAAGCACCTCCCTCCATAAACCCATCTTCCATAAATCACACTCCGCTCAAACCCGGCAGCCTGGGTTCAAGCCTGCTTGGAGTAAGTCTGCTTTGTGAGCGTTTGAGTCCCAAATTAAATATTAATATCCCGGTCTCAACCCAGGTGTGTCGATTCATTTCCACCCTGAGACACACTGTAGTTTACAAGGTACATGAACTGGGTCCGTTTACAATAACGAGCAGCTAAACATGAAATCAAAACACCAACTGCATGAACAGCGTGACACGGGTGCCACCATGCTGGAACAGTGGAGGCCACATGACATTCTGACGTCGTTGTCAGATTATGCTTTTCCAGAGTTAGTGTAGACACAGCCTGGTCTTCTAGGCTCTGAGGGAGTCTGATTTCTGGCTGAACTATCGCTGTAAAGGAACTGTGGATGGAAAATGTTGACCCTTTATATAAGAGAGAGCGGTCACCAAGTGGTCACTCTGATAAAGTCTAGATACAGCTCTTTAACAGCCTCTTAAACAGCCACTCATAAACACTTCTGATCAATCAGCTTTTCATCTCTCTCTCTCTCTCTCTCTCTCTCTCTCTCTCTCTCTCTCTCAGTTCATATTAAAGCAGGCTTTACTGGTGTGACTGGTGAATATGTTCACATTCAGATCTGTGTGGAACAGACTGGAAACTGCTTTGTTTACAAGCTCCCATTAAATCAGACAGCTGGTATTTTAATCACAGCATTTGTCCGGTTCTGCTGGAGTTGACAGACACAGAAGAGAACCGACTAAGAGTAACAGACGCTCATGAGACCCTAATGGATCTCAGGAGACACTAAAGAGGAAAACTGCTCTCTCTGCAGCGCAGGCCGCGTCTGAGGCCTGGACACGCCAGCATTCATCAGCCAAGCCACAAACTGCCCACTGGCTAAATTATACCCTGCGCCCATAATTGATGTAAGGCCAGGAGATATCATACAGTCTTAATAAAACTTTAACTGAAGGTCATTGATGGTTTATTTCAGATATTATTAGCTTTGAATAATGTTCTCCATAAGCCCCCCTTTCTTTTTTTCCTTTTCTGTGCTGTAATTATTCAATTCTAAACTTCAAATCCATATTATGTTCTTTTCTGTAAATAGAAGTAAAAAATATGGCCACAAGCTTTTTGTTATTAATGGAACAAAGCTACATTAATCCCAGAAGTTCTGGATGGAGCTCCATCATTCCAGAGAACAGCTCCACTGCTCTACAGCTCAATGCTGGGGGGCTTTATACCCTCTAGTCCACACCTGCTATTAGACATGGAGACAATAGAGTCATGTCTGTTTATCTGCTCCAGAGAGTCCTATTCTGGCAGTACTTCTCTACAGGGACTCAACAAGCCGTGAGTGCATTTGCACACCTGTGTCAGCAATGGGTGCAGCTTAAAGTAGCTGAATGCTCAATTAGAAGGGGTGTCCCCACATTTTTGGACGTACAGTGCATATGTCAAATATGTGAAGTTTGTATACTGACATCAGATTTCAATACGGGCACTTGTGTCATTTGGCCAGGGGTGTGAAAACTTTCGCAAAGGGCTGGATCTACTAGTTGAGACAGTCATAATAAAAACATTGTTGATCAGTTGAAGCTTCAGAGCTTCACTATTGAGCCTTTTCATCATTACCGTGGTTATTGTTGCCGTGGCAGCACAATGAGTCGGGCACTGCATCGTGTTCTGACGGTTGGTTTGCTTTGTTAGAGAGCGAGAGAGAGAGAGAGAGAGAGAGAGAGAGAGAGAGGCAGAGAGAGGGAGAGAGCTTTTATTTTTTGTAATCTGGTATAACACTGTGGAGGGATTCATAGTGCCGCTCATCAATTCTGAGAGTTAATCAATAGACCCTCTCACCGAGGCTCCAAAACGCCGCTGAATGACTGGTGTTTCAGCAGAACGGTGTACGAGGACTCTCTTCACCTCGTTTGGTAATAATCCAAATGAACAGGCCTGTTCTCCAGCAGGGCTGGGCTTTAATGTGTGTATATTAAAGGGATTAACCTTCTCAGAGTGACCTGCTGTGCCCTTCACGTATTCACCGTGAGTCATCTAGCAGCGAGAACGATCAGCTTACCTTTCATACACACACTGATGAGTCACAGAGAGCTCAGCTGAGAACCGCAGCAGCCTAGACTGTAGATCTAAAAGTATCCGGACACCCTCCTAATGAGCGGCTTTAAGGTGGGCCCATTACTCACACAGGTGATCTGCGAGGACTGAAGCTCCAGCTCCCTAAGGTCAGCATTGGGCTGTGGGGTTCCCTAGACTGGTGGTGGACCTACATCCAGTACGTCTGGGATGAGTTGGAGTGGCTGAAGTCATCCAACATCAGTGCCTGACCTCGCTGATGTTCCTGTGAGGCTAAATGCAATCAAATCCCCATCACAGCAATGTTCTCTCTCAATTTCCAGTGTCTTATTAATACCTTCCACTTCTGTAAACTGTTAAACCCCAAAGATAAACCACTAACCACTAATGGTGTGTTAGTGTGTGTTGCTGGTATGAGTGGATCAGACACAGCAGAGCTGCTGGAGTGTTTAAACCCCTCAGTGTCTCTGCTGGACCAAGGACAGTCCACTAACCAGAAATGTCCAGCCAACAACGTCCTGTGGGCAGCGTCCTGTGAGCACTGATGAAGGACTAGAGGACGACCAACACAAACTGTGCAGAAACAGATGAGCTTCTGTCTCTGACTTTACATCTACAAGGTGGAGACACTCAGTAGGAGTGGACAGTGAGTGGACAGCGAGTGTTTAAACACTCCAGCAGCACTGCTGTGTCTGATCCACTCGTACCAGCAACACACACTAACACACCACCACCATGTCAGTGTGACTGCAGCGCTGAGAATGAACCACCACCCACATAATAGCTGCTCTGTGGTGGTCCTGTGGGATCTGCAGAGGAACAGATGGAGTAGAAATAAGGTCATAATGTTATGGCTGTTATGTGCCAGTTCCCGGGGTTGTCCTCCCGTGCTCAGGCCTGCTGTTCTGATCGACATGTAAAACACGGTTAATTGGAAGCTGTTCTTCTCTGAGTGCAGCCGGGTTTGGTGCTGCTCTCCTGGAGATATCAGTGGCTGGACTGGGAGTGTGATGGGCAGGTGTAGAGAGAGTGTGTGTGTGTGTGTGTGTGTGTGTGTAAGTACACACTGGTGCTCTCAGGCACACCTCTGTTCTCTGTAATGCACATCACAGCATGTGCATCAACATTCAGATTGCTTGATTGTTCCATTACGCGTTCTAGCAATTTTACAGTTTTCCATTTGTCTTTAACACGGCCGCGCGATCACGCATTCCCGCTCAGCCCATTAGAGGAACAGCAGAGTGAGAGGCAGGTCGAGATTCAATCACTCCGCTCTGCTGATTTGTTTTAGGTCTGGTGGCGCACGTTTCCATGAACTGCAGCGTGTGCAGCCAACTCCCTAATATTGTGTAGACCCCGCTTTGCCAAGAACAGCTTGGGTCCATCACGGCAAGGACTCCACAAGAACCTGTGACGGTGTCCTGTGGAGTTTGGCACCAAGACCAACGTTACAGCAGAGCCTTTATGTGCTGTGAGGTGTGAGATGGGCCTCCGTGAGCCTCTTACAGGTTCACTGGTGTTCCTTCCCTGGAAGGTACTGATCACTGCATATTGGGAACAGTGTGAGATAATAAAAAGTCAGATAATAATTAAATAATCATATTTAAAAACACACAATTCAACAGTTTAACGTTTATAAAGTTGTTAATCTCATAACTGAATGTCATGGTTTTTATTTCCATCACATTTAAAGTGGTCTAATTTGGGATTTTCCTGGTTGGAGAGCTGGGTTTGAATGTGGTAATAATGTGTCTTTAATGTAATAAATATAATAAAGCTGATTGTTTATAAAAGATGAACTTTATTCATCCTTTTCTGAGACAGGAACAGCAGCGCCTCTCTGTCTCCCTCTACAGGCGGAGCGCAGAAGCGCCTTGACGGAGGGACGGACGGGGCGTGACGTAAGCACGCTGATAATCACGTCACGACGCTGATCCGGGCTGCAGCAGTGAGTCCACACTGTGACCATAACACAGGTGACTATAATCCATATCTGACCACAATCCCACCCTCCTCCATGTATCTGCTCCATGTATCTGCTCCATGTTCCTGCTATATGTTTCATGTATCTGCTCCATGTTCCTG
Organism: Acestrorhynchus altus; assembly: GCA_034509495.1. Taxonomy (NCBI): domain Eukaryota; kingdom Metazoa; phylum Chordata; class Actinopteri; order Characiformes; family Acestrorhynchidae; genus Acestrorhynchus; species Acestrorhynchus altus. Next base: position 6,820,645 of record CM067509.1, on the reverse strand, counting down.
CTCCGTGTCTCATGTATCTGCTCTATGTTCCTGCTCCATGTATCTGCTCCATGTTCCTGCTCCATGTGTCTGCTATGTTTCATGTATCTGCTCCATGTTTCATGTTTCTGCTCCATGTATCTGCTCCATGTTTCATGTTTCTGCTCCATGTATCTGCTATATGGTTCATGTTTCTGCTCCATGTGTCTGCTATGTTTCATGTATCTGCTCCATGTTCCTTTTGAGAACTTTGAGAGTCACTTTTTCCATGGTGCTTCATCAAAGTTCTGAGAAACGTCCTGATCTCCACCCTCAATAGTTTGTCATTATCTCAAGATGAAGACACGGACATTTAGAAAGACTTCGTTATTTGTTCAAAGCACTACATGATTAAAACGAGAAGAATGAATAGAAGAATGAATCCTGATGGATTTCCCTCCAGAGAAAACCATCTTCCCTCATACGGGGCGTCACAGCTCCAGGAATCTGCTGAACTTCTCTGATATTTAATAACTCTTGTGTTTTTCACTCAGACTCGGAGTCATGGCGTTGACCCAGGTGTCGTCCAACAAGTGCTGCGGTGGCTACCAGAAGGTGTTTGAGCACGAGAGGTAGATCCAGTTCACACTGACCAGAGATGGAGAGCACGACAATTTCACTCTCCTGCTGGCAAGCAGCACGACCCGGGAACCAAGTGAACCAGTGAACCAACCATATGGGATACCATAAGAGCCACCTAGCAACAGCATAGCAACCACATAGCAACAGACTACCAGCTGTGTGGAACTGGAATCAGCACAAGCTGCTGAATGAAGGGCTATTTGACATTAAATTAGGAAACATTGCTTTATATTAGAATTTTCATCTTATATTCATGAAGATTCACGTGTGAATAATCTGACGCCTCACTGTTTCCGTTTTTCAGCTCCGAGTTAAAGTGCAAAATGAAGTTCGGCATCTACCTTCCTCCGAAGGCAGAAAGCAGCAAGTGCCCCGTGCTGTACTGGCTCTCAGGTAGATCCGAAGCTCCTCCTGATGACTCCTGGTTGTGGATGTTGATGTTATTAGATCTTCTGACTGGGTGTTGATGTCATTAGGGCTGACGTGCACAGAGCAGAACTTCATCACTAAAGCTGGAAGTCAGCAGAGTGCGTCTGAACAAGGCATCATCATCGTGGCTCCGGACACCAGCCCACGTGAGTAAAGCCGGCCGTTTTCAAAGCATCGATCTGGTCAGAACACCTGCCGGACACACGCACCAGCACCTCTCTCTCTATGTGTGTTAGGTGGCTGTAATATCGAGGGGGAGGACGAGAGCTGGGATTTTGGGACAGGTGCTGGTTTTTACGTTGACGCCACACAGGACCCTTGGAAGACCAACTACCGCATGTACTCCTATGTGACTGAGGAGGTGTGTGTGTGTGTGTCCACCTAAACGGTGACCGATCCATAATCCCTCAGGACTTAATTGTGATGAAAGTGTTAACTGGACTGATCTCTGTCTCTCAGCTTCCCCGTCTAATAAACTCGAACTTCCCCGCTGACCCGGAGAAGATGTCCGTCTCTGGTCACTCTATGGGCGGTCACGGTGCTCTCATCTGTGCCCTGAAGAACCCTGGGAAATACAAGGTAATTGTCTTGTGTCCGGTTCCCACCGGGAGCGGTAAACGGCAGGAGTAGCGCACTCCTTAAATGGAAGGTGATCGGGATCAATAACTGATTTTCACGTTTACAGGACACGAGTGTAAACCTAGCGTGTGTTTGTGTGCAGGCGGTGTCTGCGTTCGCGCCCATCTGTAACCCAGTGCAGTGCGCCTGGGGTCAGAAGGCTTTCTCTGGCTACCTTGGAGAAGATAAATCCACCTGGGAGGTGAAGAGAGACCATGTCACTCTCACTCACACACGAATCAGCAACGTCCTGCTGCTGATATAAAAGATTACAATCCAATTTAAGAGAAAGTTGAAAATGTTTTTTTTATCTGCAGGCGTACGACGCCACGGTACTGGCTGCCTCCTACTCTGGTCCAGAACTGGACATTCTGATCGACCAGGGCCGTGACGACCAGTTCCTGTCTTCCAGTCAGCTGCTTCCAGACAACCTGATTGCTGCCTGCTCAGAGAAGAAGATACCTGTGGTGTTCCGACTGCAGCAGGTCAGTGCTGCCTCTGAAGTGTTCACAGTATTTACCGTGACGACGGCGGGTCGTCATGGTTACATTTGTTAGAAGTAATAAACGTCACTTAATGAAACTATTAGATTAAGATCTAATTGAGAGATCATGTTTGTCCTCCGTCAGGGTTACGACCACAGCTACTTCTTTGTGTTGTCCTTCATCAACGACCACATCAAGCACCACGCCAAGTACCTGAATGCATAAAGTACGGTCCAGCAGTACGGTCAACAACCTTCAGTGCCTTCCAGAGTAACCCAACACCCGCAGCGAGTGGTCTGTGTGTCTCAGGCTTGCTTTTGTCTGATTTTCTCAAAATAAAGGACACTGGTTGTTAAATGTCCTATTTGAGACGTGTGGTCTTTGATGATGAAGAATGAACCTTTTCATATCTGTACATAAAACTGGTGGATCTTACTCGTATACTGACATTCTCTTTACGGAGAAAAGAAATGGGTATCTCTCAGTGTCTCTCTGTCTCTGTCTTTAATTAAAAATGAGTACAGTACCACAAAGCATAATATTGCGAGTGTACTGATACTTTTGCACCAGGAGGAGTTTCAAATAACGAGTGATTTCTAGGACGTCTACACGACAGTCACCAACCACTCACCATGAAATCACACCGTTCTGACACAGAAACAGCCATCATGGTCAGTCTGGAGAAAGATCTGTCCCACTGCTTTGAATATTGGTAAACGGTGTGACGCCGTGATCCAGAGTGACTTACAGTAGTGCTTTGCTGTTCACTCGGGAAATGTTTAACTAGTTAAAGAACTGAATCCAGAGGTTCCTCAAGCTTAGAAGCTGAAACACAAATGTCAGGTTGGACCTCGATACCAATAAGATTCAGTATCTTTATAATCCTTTAACGATTAACACACAGATGGTCTTCAGTCTGTGTTTGAAGACATCGAGTGCCCCCCTGTTCAGACCCCCAGGAGAAGCTCGTCCGCCACTTCGGCGGCAGATCAGGAAAGAGTGGTTGCTTGTCTTCCGTGTCTCTTGCTGTATTTGATGCTGTACTGGAACCAGTTTAACCACATATAAAACTAAGGTTTACGGTTGAACGGTCGCCAGCGCGGGCTGGTGTCTGTGAAGTCCGTGGGTCTTTAGAAGGACGTGTAAGATCATTGATTAAAACATGAGTCCAGGCAGTTTGAAGGGAAGCTGTATTTACTGGAGAAGTAGGTGGATATAAACATTATATACAGACGTTAAGGCAGAAAGGTGAAGGTGTGAGAGGCATGCTGTTCCCATTGCTGTACACACTGCTAAAGGGTGTAGTGTTACAACAGAGCAGAGAATTCTACAGTACATCATGAAAACATTTCAAAAAGGTGAAGAGCAAAGACTCTGATCAATTCATCTGAAAAAGTACAAACATTTTAGCCTTTCGATCAAAATACAGTAAAGAAAACAGTAAAAAAAATACAAAACGAAAGCTACTGGTCAGCAGTTCACAAAAATATCCCATTCTGTCCCTCCGATTTAGGAAAATTACAGTATTAAATCCTCTCCTCACTAATTCTTCTCGTCCGAACACGTCTACTCTAATTTGTCAGTTGCCAAAATATAAAGATCAAGAGAAGAATTTGTGCAAAACACAATCACACCGAAATCCACATTTACACACGAAGTCAGGACCTGCTGGAATTTCATCCAGTGATCCGTCGCTGGGAAGCACGTCTGAGAAGGAAGGTCGACAGCGACGCTGCGGGTGGCGAAGTGCAGGATTCGTATTCAAATACAGAAATATAATAACACAGGAGATTTGAGGGAAACTGGGGGGCGTTTGTCTGTTTTCAGCTTTGAATTTTTAATCTGTAAATAACACAAGTTAATGAACCAGGTTGTAAATATTGACCAGGTAAAGGCGTGAGACTCGGACGGTATCGTGTTACTATTTACACGGTTTTTGTGTTTTTGTGATTTATATCACAATAAAGTAACTTCCACCAGATCTGATCAGAAATCTGATTATTCAGGAGGTCACGAACAGCACACTCTCCATTCTTAGTTCGGAATACGGTACGGAAGTCTGATCACCAAATCCGAGAACTGCCTGGAATCCGAGTACTGCCTGGAATCCGAGAACTGCCTGGCTCATGTAAACCTGGAGTTTCCCCCTGATCTGATTACCAAAGTCAATGTCAATGCACTGATTGGATGACGGATCAGATCCTCCGCAGTTATCGGACTGTAAATGCATGTATATCCTTCCCTCAATAATCCCACATGATTAACACACCGCATCAAAAATGGGAAAATAATAAACTGGGCCGGTTTTTGGTACAATAGTCTGGGATAGAGTGGCGTAGACTGCTGCTGCTGCAGTCTTTCACATTGTTTAGTGGAGACATACAACAGCATTATAGCCTGTTTTGTCCTTGTTAGAGGAAAAACTCATGCGCACAGTGCCTGACTGCGACTGCATTTGGCTGCGCTCTGATGGAAAATATGCTTCAAGGCTGCATTCCAGCTCCGGCGTGGGAACATTTTCTGAACGAGCGAGGAGAGCACATTACCGCGAGCGAGACGGTGTTCAATATCAATATGAGATGCTAATTGGCGCTGTGCTGCGTGGACCCACAGTTTTTTCTTCTTTATAACCTGCTTGTCTTTGCTCTCATATTGTTCGCATTTTTCGATTCAAATGGTAAAAACGTACGAAACGAACGCAGAGTATGATCAGAAGTTCCAGCTGTATTTTACATTGAGTAAGAATGAGCCTTCACCTGGTTAATAAAAACACTGTAAACGTGTTTGTTACTCAAATCACTCCAAAATAAAGCTGATTTGTTAGTCAAACCTCTTAAAAATGACATTTTAATGGATTTTATTTTTAAAGTAATGAAGCTAGCTTCCACAAAAACGAGTTCGCCGGCGGTCTTTAGTGAACGTGGTGAAATACAGGTAGGGCTGCGGTACACTGGGCTGTTTTCACTACGTATGAACTCGTTCGTGACACTGGAAATGAACACGACTCACAGTGAGCTGCAATGAGCTCGTGTCCCTCGCTGTAGTGTGAGACAAACTGTTAGTCACGACTGACCCAGTTCGGTTACTGGTTTAATTCTGGCTATAAAAGCTTGATTCAGGATAAGGACAATAGTAGTGTTGGACAGGACGCAGTCAGACGTAATCAGCACATGGATGTGGCCGTGAAAAGGACCAGCCCTGTTTGTCAGACACCAGAGGGCACTCCTGGGTGATTCTATGGAGTATTTGAGCAGAATCATAGTTTCTAAACGTCTGGCGTTCAGTTTGACCCCCGTCTGCCTCCCAGCAACACTGAGAACGCGTGTGTCGGCCGTGTTGCGTAGAGCTCATACGCAGTGGTCAACAGCAGGCATATCACAGCCCTAAGAGTCATAGTGCAATACCTTCAGAGCCCTGGAGACTTTAAACGTCCTCATCATAAAGGAGAAGGACGTGGCTGAAATACGGCTGTACTGACTGTAGCTGAGCAGAAGGTTGTGTTTGGGTCTCAGAAAGTGTTTGTGCAAATACGATAAAAAAGTCTATTCACAATAAATCAATACTGTTCTCAAACCAGCAGAGAGTCGTTACAACTGCTTCAGCCGTCCAATTAAAAACCTCCACAGTAAAAAAAAAAAAACACACCATATAAAACCATAGAAATCTGTATTTAAGTTAAACCTCCATAAATTAATCATTTTGGCAACCGTCAAACGCTCTCCAGTGAGAAGCAGCTCCGCGGGTTTTTGGTCTGTTTTCACGGCTGAATCTTTAAGTAGCTGAAGCTTTGGACGAAAGGTAAACTCTGAACACACACACACACACACACACACACACACACACACACACACACACACACTCCCATAAGTGCAGACGTGTTCTTAAAACACAAAAATGCTCACCCACAGTTCACACACACACACACAAACACACACACACACTCAAGTCCTTAATAACTTCACTCCCAAACACTCCCGAAGTGTAAATACTTGCCACAGTGAAGCAGAGAACAGACGGAAGAGTTGTAGATCATAGCGAGGGCACACCTCCCCTGAGACATCTGGCCACGCCCACAAAAACAAGCCTATATAATTCCCCATAAAAACAGTCGGAAGTACGGCAGGCGTTCTACGTCAAAACATCACAAACTATAAAACTATAAACGTCACTGTGTATATAAAACACGCCACGATTAAAACTGAAGAGTCATATTGATCTCTACACCGTCACTGTCCCACGCAGCAACACCTTCATTCTTGCTGCGTTTCACTTTCTGACATCACGCAGGTCTGACCGTTGTTCTTTACATTGTATCAGAAGTTCATGATGAATGGAACAATAGAAATGTTTACACTGATAAGCTGCTGGTTTTGGAGATACATGGTTTTTTTGTTTGACAGTGACGATATACAGAAACGAAGCCTTGGAGATGTGACCAGCAGAGACGTACTCGGAATAAATCCTAGTAGTTCAGGACGTGAACTACTGTCGTGCAAAGGTCTGGACACCCCAGTTCAAACGACCTGCTGCTACGAAATGTGTATTTTTAGGTTTTTCTTTTTGTTGATGTGTGTCTCTCAGTCCAGTGTTGTACCCCGTCTCACAGTCCATCAGCTGCACGAAATGCCTCCAATACGCCGCAGAGGACAAGTCCAGCTGTTGGCCATCTCTCGGTAAGAGGTACACAACCCAAAAGTAGCAGAGAGCCTTTAAATAGGGCAGTGGAGGAAGTGCTTTTCTCCCTCTGGTTCCAGTGTCTAATCCAGGGGTCATCAACCCTGCTCCTGGAGAGCTTCCTGCAGACTTCAGCTTCATCCCTAATCAACCCCACCTGATCCAACTCGCTCCTGCCTTCAGACGTTCCTGATTACAGCTGAAATCATCTGCTGGATGAGCTTTACAGCAAATTGAATCTGGAAAACTAACCAACTGAACATGAATAAGAACCTGATCTCTTATTTACTCGAAACATCAGCATCGTGTCATTAAAGTAAGGGTGTCCAGACCTTCACAATCGTTTACAGTGAACCGTGTTTAATAAACTGGTGTTAAATCAGGAACGATCTGCCTGTTTGATCATTTCTTATCAGGTTGGAATACAATTTAATAGATTGAAATAAAAACAAATACATGGTTAAAAAGTCTGATATCTGATCTGGACAATACACAGCATGGCTCCCTCCGGAGGCCGGTCGGAGGCGCTGTGACGGTAGATTTCAGATGTCAGCGACGTGTCCTTTCCTGACCGGCTACAGGCGTCCTCGTGTTTGTGTGTGTGTGTGTGTGTGTGTGTGTGTGTGAGAGAGATAAAGCCTACGTTCACATTACAAGACCTGAGTTTCTACTCTTCTGAACAGTCATGAATTGGGGGTCTTTGAAATGAGCACCCTGTGCCCGCCTCCCACAGCTAACCCCCCTGGTAGGAATGCGTAGAAGTGAAAACCCGAAGCCACTTCGACCCTGTAATGTGAACACAGCCATGCGCAGAGGGTGTGTGCGTTTGCGTGTCTTGGACCTCTCATGTGAAGAGGCTCTGTTTGGCGGCCGCCTCTTCCAGCAGAGCCTGGACGGTGATGCCCACTTTAACCAGGCCCTTCTCCTCCAGAATGTGGTGGGGCAGACACAGCTTATCCTGCGGAGGGACAGGGAGACGGACACACGGAACAGGACAAACAGAAATAAATGAGCTGGGAGGGGTTTGCCGTATGAGGAAGATGGACAGAAATAAACACAGACTGGAATTACAACACGGGACAACACGCTGCACTAATCAGCCACAACATTAGGACCACTGCCGGGTGAGTACGTTTACACCTGAAAGTCCGGACCAAGACCCCCTTCAAATGCACGTGAGTGTTGGTGGACCACCCTCAGATTCCCCTCGTCTGTGTTCATAAATAAGAGTCAAAGTTACAGTAGACAGGTGCGGACAGGTGGTTATAATGTTGTGGCTGATTGTATTAGACAAGATCAGTTATTGTGTCACTTGGCAACTGAATTGTTGCAGTTTTATGACCGACCACACACACACACACACACACACACACACACTGTATAATCCCATTCCTTCCATCTGCCAAGATCAGCATATGATTTAAGAGAGAAATGAATCACATGACAGAAACAAACCCAAACTGTACATTTATTTGCGTTCATGTTCATCTTTGTCCTCCTGGTATCAGCGGAGCTGCATTACAGGGTTAATCAGGATCAAAAGCTCCTCACCAAACATCTCAGATCAGCTTTTATAAACGAGCAGTAACGCAGCCCCCAGAACTCACAAAGAATCGAGACACCTGCTCATTCGAGGTTTCTTCTGAAATCAGTGGTATCAAAAGGAGTTTATCCTGCTTACTGTCCAGGGAACACTCTCTACTATCTGTCTGTGGCACTGCTGTGAGGATCTGATTGCATTCAGCATCCAAAAGAGCATTTAAAAGGTCAGGATATGAGACATCCTAATCCCCAACTCATCCCACAAGTACTAGATGGAGCACTCAGATCGGATCAGTACTGACCGATACTCAGGATTAAGGTACCTAGATTGGATCAATATGGGCTGATATCAAGCCTTAGGATACTCAGATCAGATCAGTGCTGATGGATGTTCAGCATTAAGCTACTCAGGTTGAATCAGTACCACCTGAAACGGAGCATTAAGGTACTCTGATCAGACGGCTTTGGGCCAATACTCGGTTATAAGGTAATGAAATCAGACCGATATCAGCACATACTCAGCATTAAGGTACTCAATCTGGATCAGAATCAGCTGATACTCAGGTATTACGGTACTCGAATCAGTGCCATGAGCCTATAATTGGTATTACGGTACTCAAATTGGCGTCCAGAATCTGGATCGGGACGTTTTATTGGGTATACTTTAATCTGCAGCTATACGATACCAACCTAAAGATTTACAAAATGAAGAATGAATTAATAACGTCAGTGTAAAACACGATCTGCACACAATCCTGAAGGTATGAAGCGAATCTGAGATGGTCAGTGCGGGAAGCGTCCAGAGGAACTGATCATTAAAATCTGCACTGAACAGAACACAACCCGCCGTCGAAACCGGAACCAAAACGAACCGAGTAACAGAAGCATCAGGAATCGAGAAGGAAATCAGGAAGTTAGTTGGTTCTCCTTTAACGGTGGGACAATGGAAGCAGTCTTTCTCCTGGATGTTGATTTTATTCTACATTCACAACAATTTTACCAAAAAAGTGCAAGTTCTGGTGCCGTTGGCCTGAAAGCGAATCCACGTTCGAAGCTGCTGCGATATACAGGCTCGTGAGTGGTCGATTAGCCCTTCAGTGTGCTGTCCAGTCTCAGTCCTGTTAAACAGGTAAATCAAGCAGTTCCAGAAACCTGAAGATCCTGATTCGATGTACGTTCACGTCATCAAATCGAACCAAACCGAATCGCCAGGTGACGCGTGGGTTGCTATGCTTTGCTTTAGCCACCGGGAGCCGATGCTCGGTTAACGCGTTGTGCATTGGTCAATTCAGCTGTTAATCGTCCCGTGGTCAACACTGGTACGAGAAGTGTGAATAAATGTACATTAACTGGCAACCGGAAATGTGTGCAGTGTGTCCCGTGAAGCAGAAAGTAAGTGTATGTTCGTCCAGTCTGTCTTTCCTGTTAAATGCTTCAAACGTCGCCTCATTAAAGGGACAGTTTGGCAAAGACATCTAACATAAGCCCAGTGGGGGCGGGATCAGTTTCACCTGGACACCAGGTGGAGTAAAGTAACTTTATAGAGGATGTCTGGAGAACACGCCCCCTCCCCGCCCAGTGGACAAAACAAACCCCGCCCCTGTGCTTCTCCGTACTGTGCTTCTCCGTTTTGAAGATGACCAACACCGTTATCTACGGAATACAAACGCAAATTGGATTTTTGGCCAAACTTAAGCTCTAATGACAGGACTGTGGATAACGAGACGATGTCGTGGCTGATTCTGCTGTATTGTTACTCCGGTGAAGAAAACCGTGTGTGAACGTTTTGTGTGTGAACTCCTGCTGGTTACATTGAAAACACCGTGTTTTGTATTTTTAATAAAAGCTGAGTTAGGATGTACCGATACAGAAATCGGGGGCTGAAGCACAAACACCTCCGAACTTTAGAACCTGGGACGGAATCTGTCTTACAGAGACATCCAAACAGCCTGTGATATACATTTCAAATGCAAACAGCAGGGGGTGCCCTAACCACCTTCACTCCCCGTCACCGATAGGTCTGATGTGTTTGTGTGCTTTTCCACAGAAGTGTGTGTGTGTGTGTGTGTGTGTGTGTGTGTGTGTGTGTGTGTGTTTGTGTGTGTGTGTGTGTGTGTGTGAGAGTGTGTGTGTGTGTGTGTGTGTTATGTCAGTTCACTCCAGCTGTATGCCACAAACAGCAGCAGGAGGCAGAAAAGGTGCACCAGGCTCGAGCCAATCAGATCCCAGATTTGCCAGGTAGTGGGTGGAGCTTGAGGGGACGTGAGGCCCTTGCTCTCCTTTTGTTTCTCCTCTCTGTCCCGCCCTCCGTCCACCTCCCTCACTCCCTTGCTCTCGCCCAGCACCACCAGCGCCCCGACTGTGGCCTTGACCGGCCGGAGAGAGCACTGCAGAATATCATACGCCGAGCAGAGAGAGGACTGAGAGAGAGAGAGAGAGATGGGGAGGCAGAGAGGAGGAGAGAGAGAATCACAGAGGGAGAGTTGGGGGCAGACAAAGAGGGAGGGAGGGGGAGGAGCAGAAGGAGGGTCGTCCATCGGGCCAGAAGAGGAAGAAAGAAGGAACAGAGTTAGAGTTCAGAAGCTCAGGAATAAGACTGCTCTCTCTCTCTCTCTCTCTCTCTCTCTCTCTCTCTCTCTCAGGACAGGTGTGTAATGGCACAGGTGGGCAGGACGTCAGCGTGGTCAGCAGTGGACAGAAGCAGGCTAGCAGCAGGCAGGCTAGCAGAACAGCAGCAAAGCGGAGAATCAGAGCAGCAAAGCGACAACAACGAAGCGAAAGCAGAGCAGCGTCACCTCTTAGCAAACAAACCACTCCGACCGACTGTTCTTACACCTAAGACTGGGTCGTGTGGGGTGTTCTGTATGCAGTGGTCAGTACCTACCAAAGTGCTCCAAGGAAGGACAACCGATGAACTGGCGACAGGGTTCAAATATCTTAATACTACACTCGTTCAATCGTAAATGACCCTTTACTTCAGATCATTTCACCACAGATTCAACATAATTCAGACTTACTGAATGATTACTGCTGACCAGGAGGACCTGAACAACCAGGAGGACCTGAACAACCAGTAGGACCTGAACAACCAGTAGGTACTGAGAAACCAGTAGGTACTGAGAAACCAGTAGGTACTGAGAAACCAGTAGGTACTGAACAACCAGTAGGTACTTAACAACCAGTAGGTACTGAACAACCAGTTGCGTGAACATGCTCTGGTATTCTGCTGACCGGCTAGCGGGCAGTAGCAGCAGGGCGGTGAGTATGCAGTAATGGACGAAGCCCGAAGCCATGGTTGATGAAGTTCTAATACGGACACACGCCGCAGCCCCGGAGGGACAGGAGTGTGAATCAGTGTGAAAGTGCTGCTCCAGGTTATGGATCAGTTCCAGTGTAAGTTCCCTTGTTGTCTCGGTGTGACGGTCACTTAACGTCTCATCCTATGACCGCGCATTAACATTTGCCCGCTTTGAATGTCAGTCGAAGCCTTCACATCGTCACACTCCCGCCCTCGTTAATGTGATTCAACCAGCCATGTCAACCTGGTGTCCTCAGTGGCGCCTCCCCCTCCCACATGAGCCAATCACGCACGGTTTAGGGAGTTTATTACTCGTTACACCCGAACATGTGGTCATGAGATGGAGAACAGTGGCTGTAACTGAGAGGGATCATGGGAACAATGGCACACAGGGATTGTGGCCCGAGCAGTACATCAGGCTTCGCTGGCTGTGATTGGTTAAACGGTTAAAAAGAAGCCGATCGAAGAACATAGAGCGTAAAGAGATGGTGGAACCCCTTTCCGCAGACCCCCTAAGCGGCCACGATTTCTGCTGCGTAAACGTCCTTTTGTTTATCTTCTCTCTGATTGGATAAAACAGTAACAAAGAACCGAATGAGTTCACGCCCCCACTCTCCAACCAAAGCCGCCGCCTTCTTTCATACAGCAGCAGAAACATGGTAGCTCGCAGAAAGCTGGATTCTACATGGTGCACTACTCTACTCTACAGCACACCGGGGGAATACACACATTCAACCTAAGGAGTGTCCAACAGGGGTCTGCAGGAAGAGGTTTGAGGGCTGACGTCACAACAGAAGAGCGAATGAGAAACAGCTGGACATCCCCAAACTTTTGACAGGCAGCATGAGTACCGTACAGCGTGGGTCAGCTCACGCCCTTACGTTCCCAGAGTTCCCAGAGTTCCCAGAGCTCCCCTTTTCTGATATGAAAGCCTGAACTAGAAACAGCACCCCCTGCTGGCTTTGTCTGGTGATGTCACTCACCTCAGGAACCCCCATCTTCCTGCAAGCGTCCAGGAAGTTCTCCACGTTTCTGCGGCATTTAGCCATACTGAGCTTCGGCTGCAGGTCAAACACACACACACACACACACACACACACACACACACACACACACACACACACACACCATGTGGATTATGATCAGAGAGAAGTTAAATGAATAAAAATCCCCTGCGTGTGTGTGTGGGGACGGGGACGTACTACTGCTGGGGAAGGGACGTGGATGCTGGCGACAGAGCGAGGTCGAATGTGATTGGCTAGATGACAGAGAACCACGCCGTCCATTAGGGAGGAGCCAAGGTCTTCAGGAAGTGCAACTTTCAGCCTGCTCTCGATACTCTGCACACACACACACGCGCGCACACACACACACACAGTAAATAACACTAGCAGTTATGCGTCTATTTTATGCTGGGCTTAATACAAGGCATGCATTACTGGGATAACTGGTATGAGACCAGACCAGTGCTACTGGGCTAGATTAGCCAGTCTGGATAACAGAAGATAGAAAGCTGCCTGTGTGTGTGTGTGTGTGTGTGTGTGTGTGTGTGTGTGTGTGTGTGTGTGTGTGTGTGTGTGTGTGTGTGTGTTCACCTCGCGGAGCTGCTCCATGAGCTCCAGCTCCTCTCGCAGCTGCTCCATCTTCCTCCTCATGGTGAACTGAGGGTCCACTGACTCCAGACTCTTATGGGTCCTTAAGAACACTGAGGGAGAACACAAACAGGCCTCACTGCAGTGTACTGGGGTGTGTGTGTGTGTGTGTGTGTGTGTGTGTGTGTGTGTGAGAGTGTGAGAGAGAGAGAGAGAATCAGTGAACCTTAGCTCTAACTTTTCTTATAGGATCAGCAGGTTAACAGCACAGCTGCTGTTCCATTAACAGCCACAAGGTGGCACCAAATAGCAGCTACAAGGCTAACAGTGAGAAATGACCACAGTTCCCACTCGCTCATGGACACAGCGGCTGAAGAAATCCTGAAGTGGAGCTGCAGCAGAGCTGGCCAGGCAATCTGAGCTAAATCCTGGGCTGGACTTTCACTCTCTGGACCCAAACTCGCCTGTACACAGCGGTCACTGAATTTCACGGCGAGAATAGAGGAGAAATCAAGGCAGAAGAAGGTTAGAGGATCAGACGAGGGAAGAGCAATGGGAAAAGAGGGGGAGCAGAGAAAGAACTCGGAAAAGAGCGATGAAAGGGTAGAGGGAAGGAATAAACAGATGAATGAAGGAGATTAGAGGAAGGTCGGAAGGTCTCTCTCTCTCACTGGAGGAAGTCTGGCTTCAAGGCCCATTTGAAACCAACAGAGCTGAGCCTCACTCAGCATGGATATCTAATCTCACAACGAGACTGTGTGTGTGTGTGTGTGTGTGTGTGTGTGTGTGTGTGTGTGTGTGTGTGAGAGAGAGAGAGAGAGAGAGTGAGAGAGACTGGCTGTCCCAAAATAATCACACAAATAAGGCCACGAAAAGAGGCCAGAGCCAAAAAAGAGCACGTTCTGTTTCGTACGGGAACTCACACTTTCATTCTTCCCATGAGGTTGGAAGGCTGGGAATGGCAGGAGGTTGCAGTGTCACAATACCAGAATTCCTATTTTGGAACTAACCAGTACCAAGTGTGCTCAACACCAAACCAGTACAATAATGCTCGTCATACTGTGCTTAAATCAGCTCTATCCTGACAAAATTCCCTCTCAACTTGACTGCATCCCGACAAAATTCCCTCTCGACTCGACTGTATCCCGACAAAATTCCCTCTCAACTCGACTGCATCATGAGAAAATTCCCTCTGAAATCGACTGTCTCCCGACAAAATTCCCTCTCGACTCGACTGCATCCCGACAAAATTCCCTCTCGACTCGACTGCATCCCGACAAAATTCCCTCTCAACTCGACTGCATCCCGACAAATATCCCTCTGAAATCGACTGCATCCCGAGAAAATTCCCTCTGAAATCGACTGCCTCCCGACAAAATTCCCTCTGAAATCGACTGCCTCCCGACAAAATTCCCTCTGAAATCGACTGTCTCCCGACAAAATTCCCTCTCAACTCAACTGCATCCAGACAAAATTCCCTCTCAACTCGACTGCATCCCGACAAAATTCCCTCTCAGCTCGACAGCATCCCGACAAAATTCCCTCTCAACTCGACAGCATCCCGACAAAATTCCCTCTGAAATCAATTGTCTCCCGACAAAATTCCCTCTCAACTCGACGGTAGTGGAAACTGAAGCCTGATCCCCACCAAGTTAGATCAGAATGAAAACGAGGTTTTAGAGGAAACGGGAGAAAATGTTAAAGAGCAGTAAAGACGTCCAGACCTCAGACGGGCAGCTCACAGAACACACTTTGGAAAATCTCCTGAACAATTACGTGATTGGACAGGGCAAAAGAAGTAGGCGGACCTACCACTGGTCAGCATGCCTCCGTCGGCTGGGCTATTGGCTGTGTCTCTATCGATGGGCGTGGCCTGTGTAAGGGGGCTTAGACAAAGTGGGGGCGAGCAAGGGATAGAAGGTGGAGCTAGAGACAGAATTTTGTGTAGGACCGTGACCGGGAGAGGGAGGGGCCAAAGTGTAAAAAATCAGGAGACAGGGAGGAGTTTCAGGCATCATGGAGGCACAGAGAACAGCAGCAGGTGGGGACACAGCAGAGAGCGGGGAGGCAGGGCGGGAGCGAGGGGAGGGGAGGGGAGGGAAGCGTGCACGGAAAAACATGACAAGAATGGGATGCAAAGCGTTACATGTGGAGACGGCACAACATAACAGGAAACAGTAAAACACAGTCATTAATGTTAGCAGCATTTCACAACAACACCGTCACAGCATGCTGTTACTGCTCCGATACGCTCTCGGGCCACTCCGTCAGAAACCTCTACCCTGCAGGTCCACTGACTGGACTGCTCACCCCTCCACGCCCTTCAGCAGGGGTCAGTGTCTGACCACCGTCACACGTGGATGGACATTTTTGAGCGGTGGGACACTTTCTATGCCTGTGTCTGATACACTTCCAGAACCAGTGTCACAGCTGTGCTGAAAGAAACCACACTTCTGATCATTTTAATATCAAACATTTATTCATTTAATAATGACTGAAATCTGCAAACCTGTACGTCTCAAACCGAGAGGACGTTTAAAAGACAGTAAAAAAGATTCAGAAATAAAATCCAATTTAATTCTAACCAGCTGATAGAATTAAAAGAACCTATTATTCAAAATGTAAAAATAGAGGTATGTTTTAATGGGTGTAATAAAAATCATATTACATTTTTTTAAAGAAATTATTACTTACATTGCAGCAACATTTTGTTTTCCACTGTTTGTCTTTCAGTGTTACTGACACTACGAGGGTGAAGACAAACACATGCCTCGATCCATGTGACATGTAACTGTCACGGCATCATTGCTGGGCAGCCAACGCATTCGGGGGTAAGCGCCAAGTGCAATGGCAAAAAGCCGTGACCCAGAGAGAGTACGGCCAAATTTCCAGACATATAAATTTAAATTTATAGATTTGAAAAAGCAGAAATTAAAATACAGCATTTTTAAATATTACAATCGTTATTGTAGACGTTTAATGAGTAGAAACTCACTACGATCTGAGGATCGCGGGGTCGAATCCCAGGCCGGAGTCTGAGAGAGAACTGGGCATGCTGGGCGCTCTCTCCCTACGAGTAATGCTGGTCGACACAGGCGTCCGTTTGCCGCTGCATCGGCGCTAAAGACCAGACGCTGCCCAGCAATGACGCAATGGTGTGAAAAGAGGCGGTGACCGACTTCACACGTATGGCAAAATATATAAACTGCACCACCAGTCAGTATATAGTGGAACCATCAGGTAGGAGGAGCTAATAAAGTGGCCCGAGCGCGGAAGCAGGACGTACGGGTTCTAACGAAGCGAGCGCAGAACAGCATGGCTGTCAGTAACGCTACGTATTAATCAGACACGTCTCACATTAACATCGATGCTGTTAATGCTACACATCCACAGGAAGGGCACGGATACCAGCGTGGTGCGGCTGCAGGAGTTAGAGGGCGGAGCTGGGGAGCTACTTCCTGTTCTGAGGTCTTTAACCCTTTAACCGTTACATAACCAACTCCTTCCACCATCACGTTTAAGATGAACTTCTACTCTAGTACTGCTGCGCTCACCTGAGCGGGGCTTCAGGCCGAAGGGAGGGCTGCTGAAGGGGGGTGAGGACACCGGGGACGGGGCGTCGCTCTGAAAGGTACAACACACTCCGTCACCTTCCCTCACTGGACACTTTCTCAAAATCAGGTTAATTATAGAATTTTAATCAATTAATAAACAAACACTGACGAGTATTATACAACTACCTGTACACCCCTCAGCCATAACATTATGACCACGCCCTTCTTTTAGACTCACTGTCCGTCCTATCAGCTCCTCTGACCAAACAGGAGCACTTTGTAGTTCTATAATCACAGTTATAGCACATCACTGTGTTATGCTGGTACGAGTGGATCAGACGCAGCAGTGCTGCTGGAGTGTTTAAACCCCTCAGTGTCACTGCTGGGCCAAGAACAGTCCACCAACCAGAAACGTCCAGCCAACAGCGTCCTGTGAGCAGCGTCCTGTGAGCAGCGTCCTGTGGGCACTGATGAAGGACTAGAGGACGACCAACACAAACTGTGCAGAAACAGATGAGCTTCTGTCTCTGACTTTACATCTACAAGGTGGAGACACTCGGTAGGAGTGTCTGATAGAGTGGACAGTGAGTGGACACAGGGTTTAAACACTCCAGCAGCACTGCTGTCTCTGATCCACTCGTAGCTGCTCTGTGGTGGTCCTGTGGGGTCCTGATCATTGAAGATCAGGGTGAAAGGAGGAGAATAAAGTCTGCAGAGAAACAGATGAACTACAGTCTGGAATCATAGAACCACAAAGAGCTCCTATGTGGTCAGAGGAGCTGATAGAGTGGACAGTGAGAGGAGAAACAAGGTGGACATAATGTTAAAGCTGATCTGTGTCTATAGAACATAAATACTCTGTCAAAGATCTTCTGACAGTAAAGATTTACCTTCTCTTCATGATGAGGGTGATGGTCATCTGACCTCTCCTGAAACATCAGCTCTGCCTACAACAGACAGACAGCACTCTTAAGATTCAGGAATATTTACGATCAGAAGAAAATATTAAATACAATTATAAAATTTAAAAATTATAAAATTAAAACAAGTTTTTTTTTAACGATCAGAAAGAATCTGACCAGATCACACTGGTCAGAGTGCGCTCTGATAATACAGGCCGGAGCGGTCAGGGCTCTGTGTGGACACACAATGAATCCCTGTTCTGCCCAACAAACGCGTCCCTCTGTTCTCAGATACACAAACGCTGTCCTAACAGGCAAAAAGACAATAGCACAGGATCTCAAAACAAACGCTGAAGTTCCGACCGATGTTCTTAAACCAAACCTTAAGACAATCTTTCCGAAATAATTACGACTTCCTTCGGAGACAATTTTACATCTTAAGACACCTTTTTCCATTTTCTTATTTGGGACTTTTATGCGGCTTTTCACAGCTTACGATAAACCACAAAAATACCACCTTAAATTTTCCGATATTAGATTAAATCCATGCAGTCGAGCAAAACCGGAATCGCACTACAGGTTCAAACGTAAGAAAACACGAGGTATTGGTGAACGTTCCTGATGCTGACGTTAACAGCGCTGTGCGAACAATCTCCACCTTAAGCCTTAAATCAGAAGGTTACGATCAATTTAGAGACAAAAATCCTGAACTCGTAAAAACATTGTAACATCAAAACAAAGATCTAAAGACTTCTTTTGAGAACAACAACCGTTCTTTGATTATTAAGAGAAAAGTTTATTTAGAAGAATAACATTATTAAGAATGAATTTACAAAAAATAAAACACGTAAGACAATAAACTCGAAAGACACTTTTCCAGTAATGAGGACATATCGTCCTCATTACTGGTCAGCGCGCTCAGGTCGGATTATTTACGAGGTTTTTGACATCAAAAGGTTCACCACAAGGTAACACACAATACGGGAAAGTCACTACCACACACACACACACGCGCACACACACACACACACACACACAGGGTATAAATGCAGCTGAACAGATGAAACAGATCATCAGTTTGATGTCAGTTCTGTGATGTCAAGCGACGTCTCTGACTGCATGCAGATCACACATGGAAACACAATCGCTCACAACAGTGAAACTGATTGTCTGTCGTTTCACAAACTAGTGATGCACCGAAATTCACAAATCACAGCATAACTTTCTGAATGTCCTTTTATAATCAACTAGAACTAATAAACGATGGAATTCGTATCACAAACTCCGCCCTCTCTTCCTGGACCAATGAGAACTTTACAATCAGGTGGTTGAAATTCCGGTGCATCCCTGTCCACGATGCTGTCTGGGATGGAATTCTAAAGGATGGGGGTCAGATGGAATGGATGCCTGGTGTGGAAGTTTGTCTTCCGGACTGGAACGTGGGTTCCGGGTGTGTTACCTCTTGAGCCATGTGGCGGGCGTACTGCTGGCAGGCGAGCTGGGCCTCCAGCCGGGCCCGTTCTAGAATGTACTGTCTCTTCTTCTGGAACTCCCAGCCTCCATCGGGACCCTCCTTCAACAACAACAACACCTCACAACTGCTCACAGCTACACCACAACAACCCCTTAATTAACCCCCTAAACCCCCATGATGATACAGTTTACTGTCAGTTACTGAATAAATCATATCAGTCATCATCAGCCATAACATTATGACCACCTCCAGCTCCTCTGATCTCACAGGAGCTCTTTGTGGTTCTATAAATCCAGACTGTAGTTCATCTGTTTCACCCTGATCTTCACTGTAACCAAACGTTACCGTGATAAAGCCGGAGCGCAGATATCAGAATGATAAACGTGGGGTTTAAGGGGTTTATTATGGTCAGAAACCAAGAACACACTCCAAACCAGCAAACAGAGACACGAGCCAGGACTGAAACACACCCACACACACACTGGTTACTGCACCAGACCAGCACCACGCTACAGAAACACTGACACGCCCACACACGCTCTTCACTCTACCACACGCACACGGTGTGGATCTTTATCAGACACCAGAACCTTCAGGACGTCACACCAACAGAGCCTGACTGCAGGAAAACCACACACACACACTACTGCACACACACACACTACTGCACAAACTACTACTACTACACACACACACACTACTGCACAAACTACTACACACACACACACTACTGCACAAACTACTACACACACACACACACACACTACTGCACAAACTACTACTACACACACACACTACTGCACACACACACACACACACAACTGCACAAACTACTACTACACACACTACTGCACACACACACACACACACACACACACACTACTGCACAAACTACTACACACACACACACACACACACACACACACACACACACACACACACACACTACCTTGGGCGTGGTCTGTCCGTCATCGCTGTCCTGTCCACTGGGAGAACAAAAACAGAGAATGAATGAAACCTCGTTCAAACGTTCATCATCCAAACATAATCATACAGGTCACACATCTGTAATCGGATCAAAGTGTTAACATGTTCTTCGATCACAGACGTGCGACAGACGTGCGACACACAGGAGGCTGAATGATGCTCCGCTTTTAGCTGATAATTATTTAAATATCTATTAAATAAAGAGTGAAACTGTAAATCCGGCCTTAAACCCTCAACTATCGTACGGTCAGAACTGAAACCCGACCTCCGGAGTCTAAACCCTCGACTGCGTCAACTGTTTCTAATAAAGTGGCCAGTGCGGGGGTTTAACGGGAGCTTACTTTAGGGACTCGTCCACGGTGACCATCTCCACCGGATAGAGTTTAATTCCAGACAGTTCAGCCGAGTTCAGACTGACTCTGAAAACACAAACACGTCTGTATTTCTATACATTCAAACACATTAGAGTTCGGTTCAAATTCAGAAAACATTCCCTTTATTTCAATAATAATTCACACACTTTTATCTTAAATTAGAGGAAATACGGGTCACAGACATCACGCATCATCTTACACTATTAAAATGTTAATTTGTTACATCAATTTGATCTTTGTGGTTCTATAATTCAGACTGTAGTTCGTCTGTATCTCTGCGGGCTTTATTCTCCTCCTTTCACCCTGATCTTCAATGATCAGGACCCCACAGGACCACCACAGAGCAGATATGATGTGGGTGGTGGGTCGTTCTCAGCACTGCAGTCACACTGACATGGTGGTGGTGTGTTAGTGTGTGTTGCTGGTACGAGTGGATCAGACGCAGCAGTGCTGCTGGAGTGTTTAAACTCCAGTCTGGACTTACAGAACCTCAAAGTGCTCCTGTGTGGTCAGAGGAGCTGATAGGATGGACAGAGGGGAGGTCAGTACAGTAAAGCAGTAATAAACACGACGTACCTGTTCGGGTCTTGCAGCAGCTCCACAGCTTCCTTCAGAGGGCTGATCATAACGACCTTTGACCTGTAGGTCAGTCAGAGACCACATTTAGTGCCACCTGCCGAACTCGAGCAGGTAAGTCTGAACAAGAGTTTGGGAACAATGGAACTGTCTACGGTGCGACATGGTTGCTGTCTGCGACCGTGAGCCTAATGACGTGTAAATGACCACACGCCCCTCAAACGGAGTGGAGCTGTTCACGGATCTCCAGCAGACGCGATTACGTGGTTTCGGATACAGTAGAGTGATGCGACTCGCTTGTTCGGCTTTATGAAGGTCTGGGGAGAGATTCTCCTGCAGCTCCACCAACGTTCCACAGAGCAGTAACAGCGTTCCGGGAATGGGAATGACAGAGATGCGGTTCTCCAAGTTACACGCTATTTATTCTCCATGTTACACAATATTTATTCACACACATATTGTTCCAGCCAATCGGTGTGTGACAGCCGAACATTTCTACCACTGTTGCTCGCGGCAACCAGGCAGCAGAGGACAGAGGAATAACTGAAGAACTGAATAAAGAGAGAGAGAGAGAGAGAGAATACTCACATCTGCTCTGTGGACCAGCTACCGTCTTCTTCTATTCGGAGGGGCTCGTCAAAGTCCACTCCTCGACCCTACACACACACACACACACACACACACACACACACACACACACACACACACACACACACACACACATCATCTCCAGCTGCACTCCGTCATTTGACTACACAATAAGGAACTGACTGGGTGCATTTGTAATGGTCCAACACTGCCTGTCTGTGTGCGCGTGCACACACGCGCACACACACACACACACACACACACACACACACACACACACACACACACTTTTTGAATCATTAAAAAAATGTAGACATTATACAGAAGCAGTTCTATAATTCCAGACTGTAGATCATCTCCTTTCACCCTGATCTTCAATGCTCCTGTTCATCCTAAACATTAAAAACAGTAGAGGGCGCTCCTGACCTAGTCTTTATCGTATGAGGGTGAATGGGGCTGAAGAGCTGGGCTGTGAGCTGGTCAGCTGATTGGCTGCCGCCGCCCACCAACATCTTGGATGTCCATCAGACATCCAGTGATGATCAGTGATCACAGGAACACACTCATTCTGGACTCGCTCTAAAGCGCCCTCTAGTGTCGGAAACGGCTGAGATATGAGGTGTGTATTTCTTACCTTAATATAACCAACAAACCGAGAGCTGAGGGGCGAGTCTCTGCAGTTATACTGCTCCTTCAGAGAGTCCGACGAGCTCCTGTCTGCTACACACACACACACACACACACACACACACACACACACACACACACACACACACACACACTTGAGTCTTGAGTGAGATATGGTGCAGTGGGAAGTGAAAGGAGTGGAAGGAAAACATCCTCCAGTGGTGCTGAACACAGCAAAGAAATCACTGTCTCGCTGCACGTGTGTGTGTGTGTGTGTGTGTGTGTGTGTGTGTGTGTGTGAGCATGACCCAGGCTTAACCTGAGGCAGTGACCAGGACAGGAAGTGCAGATGCACAACAGGAAGAAGGAGTGTGTCAGCACTGTGGGGGCTTTGGGAGGGGGCTGCTGAAAGCTTTAAGGTGAAGCGGCAGATCTGGATGAACACACACACTCTCAGACACGTGCTCAGCCTGATGTGATCACAACGATAGGCTCCAGACTGGTGGAACCTCTTAAGAAGCTCCTCAGCACTTCAGCAGTCCTGGATCCTCTTTAGATGTTCTATTCAGCAGCAAACTCAGCAGTGTTGAGGTTTCAGCCCCAACATTCCACTGGATCCAGGGCATCGAACCAGAAACCTTCCGGTGCCGAGACCCTGGGGCAACCGTGGCCTGGTGGTTGGGGAACCAGCCTTGAGACCGGAAGGTTGTTGGTTCGAATCCCTGACAGGACGTGACTAAAGTGTCCTTGAGCAAAACACTTGTTTACCTGTTAAAGCACTGATATGTTCACTGGAGTCATCTTTACTGAGTCCGTCCTCCTCTCTGATGTTGGACATGGGCACCGACAGACTCAGGCTGTCCTCATCAGATGGCTAAAACACACACACACACACATTATTATAGAATAGAATAGAATAGAATAGAACTTTATTGATCCCTTGGGAGGTTTCCTTCAGGGAAATTATACTGATCAACCAAAAAATTATGACCAACTCCTTGATTCTGCATTCACTGCAGAAACAAGAAGGTGGTCATAATGTTATGGCTGATCAGTGAATACAGATCCCTAACTGAAAGCACCACCTACTGAACTGGACACGGCCTCTTAAAGACAACACACACACTGACCTCTGTGGCAGAAAGGCGTTTGTCTCCATTGTCACTGCCCACGCCGGAGTCACTGTCCGGTTTCTTATGATCGATGTCCTCCGTACTGAGAGAGAGAAAGAGATGGAGAGAGAGACAAAGAGACGGAGAGAGAGAAAGAGACAGAGAGAAAGAGAAAGAGACGGAGAGAAAGAGAAAGAGACGGAGAGAGAGAAAGAGACGGAGAGAGAGAGAAAGAGACGGAGAGAGAGAAGCAGCTTATCTTTCTCATCTGTGAACTCTTAATGTTCTCTCTTTAACCCCCCTCTCTCTCGCTCACTGTCACTCCCTCAGTCTATTAACATGACTCTCCTGAGTCCTCTCTCTCACACACACACACACACGCACACACACGCACACACACATACACACACACACACACACACACACACACACAGTCAGTGTCACTGCAGTCAATTATAAAACTCCATAGTGCTCCTGTGTGGTCAGAGGAGCCGACAGTGACGGTGACTGTAGAAGCAGGCGGTCATAATGTTATGGCTGATCTGTTACAGTGGTCAGGCACAGGTTTCTCTCTTTAATCTGGTGATTAATCCAGAGGGCACGGTTACTGACCTGCCGGTGGACGGCCGTGATGGGCTGAAGCGGTCCATTATGGGCAGGTACGGGGCATCCGGCATCTTGTCACCCCGGCAGGCTTCCATGGTCAGATACTTAAATATGTGGACCTTCCCCTTTATACAAATCTGAGAGAAGATCATGGTGTCAGACAGTTAGACAACACTTTGGCGGTGTTTCCATCCTTGGACCACCGTCAGTAGGTTCTCAACACTGTAGACTGGGAGAACCGCTCGGGACGCTCTGAGCAATCTGTCTTTCCTCAAAGTCGGCATTATTCAGTGGTCGTAACTATAGCGTGTGTGTGTGTGTGTGTGTGTGTGTGTGTGTGGTCACCTGAGCTGGGGGGCTCTGTAGTGGGTTGTTCTCCAGCTGCAGTGACTGCAGTCGGGTCATGTTGCGGTAACAGACTGGAATAGTGGAGACTTTGTTGCAGGAAAAGTCTAACTTTACCAGCGGTAGATCAGCCAGGTCTGGAACACAGTCAGAGTTACAGAAATGAAAATAAATTAATGATATATAGAGACAAACTACAAACTGTAGATCATCTGTTTCTCTACAGACTTTATTCTCCTCCTTTCACCCTGATCTTCAATGATCAGGACCTCACAGGACCACCACAGAGCAGATATGATGTGGGTGGTGGGTCATTCTCAGCACTGCAGTCACACTGACATGGTGGTGGTGTGTTAGTGTGTGTAGATCAGACACAGCAGTGCTGCTGGGGTGTTTAAACACTGTGTCCACTCACTGTCCACTCTATCAGACACTCCTACCGAGTGTCTCCACCTTGTAGATGTAAAGTCAGAGACAGAAGCTCATCTGTTTCTGCACAGTTTGTGTTGGTCATCCTCGAGTCCTTCATCAGTGCTCACAGGACGCTGCCCACAGGACGCTGTCGGCTGGACGTTTCTGATTGGTGGACTGTTCTCGGTCCAGCAGTGACACTGAGGGGTTTAAACACTCCAGCAGCACTGCTGTGTCTGATCCACTCGTACCAGCAACACACACTAACACACCACCACCATGTCAGTGTGACTGCAGTGCTGAGAATGACCCACCACCCACATCATATCTGCTCTGTGGTGGTCCTGTGGGGTCCTGATCAATGAAGATCAGGGTGAAAGGAGGAGAATAAAGTCTGCAGAGAAACAGATGAACTACAGTCTGGAATTATAGAACCACAAAGAGCTCCTGTGTGGAACATGCATACTGGTGGGAGAACCACACACCTTTCTGTGTTTTTACACCAGGTCTGAAGAACCAAGTTCAGAACCACTCAAACAATATTGAAAACCCAATCGCAGGAGATGTTTAACAACAACAGACAACAGACATCAGTCCAGAGTGCGTACGATCACACTCTGGACACTCTTCTCGAACCGTGGTTCTGTTTTAACACAAAGATCTGATCAGCTTCCATATCCTCTTCAGTACGAGACGAAAGACGAAGAGAAGACGAGACACTGTCTTGAATGACCCACTTACTGAAGCACAATTAACCTTCTGAATCACAGACTACCTAAGGGACCGCCTGCAAAGTGAGCACTAAATTATACATGCTGAGGGGTCGTCTCCAAACGCGAGCACGCCATCCTCAACAACCCCACACGGTCTCAACACCACCATTTCGCTCATATTCAGCCTTTAGTTCTACGTTCTGTTTAATACTGGACAAAGCGTTACCTATACGTCTGTACAGGAGGTTAAACGGTAACAGAACCGTCGGTTCTCACAGTGTCAATTCTGAGAACCGATAATCAGAGTCCATAACTGAGAAACGGCCTTCTGTAAGTGAGAGGACTGTTAATAAAGAGTTAATAAACAGAGTATTTAATCATCTATAACGACCCCATTTTGACAGCAGGGCAGGATCTAGTCAGTCATTGGCTGCTGTGGATAAGCCCCGCCCATGGACTGTCCATGCCTTGCAGTCTTTAGAAAAACAACGTCCCAACTTCACACGTTAACAGTACAGAAAAAACTTATCACCACATTTATTTTCATCATCGATCATATTCTCATGTCCACGGTCTTAATGTATTGGCTGTGTGTATACAGATGTTTGGGGACGTCTGCTGCGGCTGTCAGAGACAGGCTGCTCTAATTAAACGCTCGCCACTGCTCACGGGGGAACAGTCCCCGTCCTATTTTTAACCCATCAGCACACTTTTCTTAATTAGCTCGTAATCGGCCTCTTTCTGGATGAAGGTCACTTGTTGACATTAACTCTCCACATTCTCCTGACCGCACCGCTTCCTGTGAGTCCACCAGTTCTGGGAATCTTCTCGCAGTTCAATCCTGATACTTTAAGAGCTTTCAGCACAAGGTCCCCGAGAGCCGCGTGATAATTTAACTCGCTCAGCCCTGCAGTTTCGATCCCGACCACAAGGCGGCGCTGAGCGGTTTCCCGCAGAGGACGGTCAGTTTAGATTCGTTCTGGATTGACCGCCCTGTCGATACATAAACATCACCATCAACCCGGCAGAGAGAGATCAGACACAGCGCCGTCAGCGCCGGTGGTCCTGAGAGGGAGTGTGTTTAATGTCTGACCGGTGATGAAACACCACCTCCCACCAGGAGAGGAGGAGCTTCCGAAGCTGCTCCCTGCTCCGAATGTAAGAAGAGGAATGCTGGGGGGGGGGGGGGGGGGGGGGGGGGGGGGTTCTGGGAAAATGAGAGCCCTCCATGACTCAGGACCTGGACCGCCGCCACCGCCGAAGAGACGATAGAACACAGTGCATTGCTCTTTCAGGGGTGTTCAGACCAACAATGTGAATCTTCAAAACACAATTTCAGACAAACACACACACACACACACACACACACACACACACACACAGTGATTGGATGTGTGAACGTACCCTCAGGAAGGACACAGATCAGATTCCGCCGCACGTTCAGTTCTCGGAGAGCTTTGAGTCGTCCAATATGGCGAGGAAGCGCTGTGATTTCGTTACAGCTCACATCCTGCAACACACACACACACACACACACACACACACACACACACACACACACACACACACACACACGTTAGCCATATAGGTAACCGTGTCGATGGCAGATCTAACAGTCTGATCAGATTAATGCTGAACAGCATGTCTGGGGACAGCTAATGACCCTCTGCAGACCACAGGTCAGACGCAGACCACAGGTCAGACGCAGACCACAGGTCAGACGCAGACCACAGGCGTACGCGCTGTAATCTCATGCATATGCAAATGAGCAGACAAGACACACAAACACGTCTTGGTTTTTACCAGTTCCATGAGGCTGCTGAGCTGACCGATGCTTTCTGGGAGAGCGTTGAGTTTGTTGTTGCTGGCGTTGAGGACCCTCAGTGGAAGACCACACACACACGCTGGCAGCGCCGACAGCTGGTTCCGGCTGAAACGTCCAGATATTCAGATTTAAATCACAGCTGACGTTTACGTTTTCACTGATGATGATCAGAGATCAGAGTGTGTGTGTGTGTGTGTGAGTGTGTTCATTCTATTCTCACAATACATAAGTGTAGGTTATTAGACGTCGTTGGAAGCAGAAGAACTTTCTAGTAATAACAGACGGTCAGATTTCCTGTTACTTTTGGTGTTTAAACTTCCAGTTTAGTACAAAAAAAGTATCTGTCTGTCTCTCTCTCTCTCTGTCTGTCTGTCTGTCTCCCTGTCTGTCTGTCTGTCTGTCTGTCATTGGCTGTAATTCTGCTCATTCCACACTGCTGATAAACAACACAAACTGCATAACCAGTTTACACATCTGCATAAACAGAGGTAGAGAGGTGGGAACAAATGAGAGAGAGAGAGAGAGAGAGAGGGAGGGAGAGGGAGAGAGAGAGAGAGAGAGAGAGAGAGAGGGAGAGGGAGAGAGAGAGAGAGAGGGATCCTCCGTGCTGTGTGGGCTGCTGTCACAGAGATTATGTAATACTGTAGATATGGGCTCTGTGTGTGTGTGTGTGTGTGTGTGTGTGTGTGTGTGTGTGTGTGTGTGTGTGTGTGTGTGTGTGCAAGTCTTATGCAACATCAACCTCTGCATGTGTGTGGGTGTGTGTGGATTTACTCCTCTTCACATAGCTGCACACACACACATTTAGCCTTTAGCCACTCCTGATCAGCCAGAGAAGAGGCTGGAAAACTGGTGTGTGTGAATATTCCCTGCCCCCTACCATCTCCTCCTGCCCCTACCATCTCCTCCTGCTTCCATCTCCTCCATAACTACCATCTCCTCCTGCTCCCCTACCATCTCCTCCTGCCCCCTACCATCTCCTCCTGCCCCCTCCACATCCTCTGCCCCCTCCCATCTCCTCTGCCCCCTCCCATCTCCTCCTGCCCCCCTCACATCTCCTCTGGCTATAAGAAGAAAACCAGTGCTGACCAGTAAAACTGCATTTTCCTCTCTGCCATTCAGAGAGGATCAGGATATCAAAAAACAGCACCATTCATAGCTTTCTACTGCCAGCTGTGTGTGTGTGTGTGTGTGTGTGTGTGTGTGTGTGTGTGTGTGTGTGTGTACCTGATGTTCAGTGATGTTAGAGACTGTAGACTGATGATGCTGTCAGGAATGCTTCTGATGCAGTTGTGATAGAGTTCAAGCGCGTTTCAGGGAACTAAATTGGCCACTTCAGGAGAGCACGTCTGTCAGGCAGTTCTTTGACAAATCTATAGAAACCAGAGAGAGAGGGCAGAGACAGAGACAGAGAGAGAGAGAGAGAGACAGAGAGAGAGAGACAGACAGAGAGAGACAGAGAGAGAGAGAGAGACAGAGACTCAAAGACCCACTTTAAATGAGCTCAGAACATTAAAAAAACATTCCCCTGCAGTTCTACTGACAGCCACAAGGAGGCACACAACTACACATGTTAACTGTGTGTGTGTGTGTGTGTGTGTGTGTGTGTGTGTGTGTGTGTGTGTGTGTGTGTTTATGCAGGTGAAGAAGGGAACTCCAAGGCTAGTGGCTGCTTCCTGAACAACTGTTACGGCTCAGGACAGTGAAAAACACACACACACACACACACACACACACACACACACACGGTCAGTTCTATTGTTCTTACACACTGTACTGTAAGTCAGCTGCAGTTTTCACTCTGACTGGAGGCCTGCATTACATCACGCTCCAAAGGAACAGGAAAGGCAACACACACACACACACACACACACACACACACACACACACACACACACACACACACACACACACACACACACACAGATCCATAATTGGAAGTCTGAAAGTTCAGCTACAGCTTTATATGACTAAAGACGGCATCACCACAGTGTGTGTGTGTGTGTGTGTGTGTGTGTGAGTGTCTGTTCCTCATTTTTATCCCTGGAGCTATGAGTCAAATACACACTATATGGACAAAAGTATTGGGACACCCACTCATTCATTGCTTCTCCTGAAATCAAGGCTATTAAAGAGTAGATTCTGTCTGAACTGTCTCTGCTGTCCAGAGAAGACTTCCTTCTGGATTTAGGAACATTGCTGTGAGAATTTGATTGCATTCAGCCACAGGCCTGCTGAAATCCCTGGTCTCAGATGGTGTGAGCTGCTTTTTGATGGTCAGGGTCATTGATAACCTGGTCGTCCAGGTGTACTCGGCATTTGATTTTGGACGAGCTGGTCAGCCAGCTGGTCGCACTGGGTTCTGTGGGTTCTCTGGAGGGATGACAGAGCTCCATCCAGTACCTCTGGGTTGGCTGAATAGGCAGCCGTCCTGCTGCACCATCGGTACCTGACCTCACTGATGTTCTGGTTTGGCAGCAACGTTCTCTCTCAACATCTGCTGTAGAGGAGCCTTCAGAGGAGAGTAGACGTTACTGGAGTAAAGTTTTGGTTTATCGCAAACAGCTGGAACCACAACCATGAGGAGAACCGGCTGTAAGCTCACAATGACGTTCTCCTCGACCCGCCGCAGGCTGTGTGGTCAGTCTATAAATAGAATCGGAGCTTAAGACCACTGACTGTGTCATGAAGCACAAGACGCACTCAAACACACTTCAGACAGATGCCCCCTTCATACGGCTCAGCTACTGCCACGAGAGCGTCACACACACACTAATAAGCCATAACATTATGAACACATCCTTGTTTCTTGATCTTCAATGATCAGGACCCCACAGGACCACCACAGAGCAGATATTCTGTGGGTGGTGGGTCATTCTCAGCACTGCAGTCACACTGACATGGTGGTGGTGTGTTAGTGTGTGTGTGTGTGTGTGTGTGTGTGTGTGTGTGTGTGTACAGATGGACAGGGTTCTGAAACTGGGTCCTTTAAAATTCCTGTGGGACAGTAAGTCATTCCTGTGGAGGAGTGTCTGGACCACTGCTCGCTCGCTCTCTTCATCTCTCTCACTCTCTCCTACACACACAGTGCACAACAAAGACAACACAGAAACACACACCTCTCACTAGCTGTCGACACACACTCGGACTGGGTATTATGACCGAAAGACTCCCATCTCGATGTGTAAGAGAGAAATGGTGATGTATGGTTGGAATGATTCCACCCTTCGCGGAATCATTTTATCTGGTTTACGATAAATAAACGATTTTTTTCGTTGTTCGCTAAAGTCAAAATGTTCCCAAACGATGGACAACATATTTTACGTTTATACAAGCTGCTCGCGTTGCTCTGTCGGCTCTGGGTTTGAGTTTTCCTCCGTGCAGCTACCGTGTAGCTACCATGTCACGGACTGGACGGGGCGGAGTCACGTGAAAACACAGCCTGTTTCTAAGGGGACGGTAAATGAACAAACACAGCGGGACAAAGTACAAACACAAAACAACCGTCACAGGAAAGATTACATCAGTATTCCGGCTCCACCACCCACAGATGGTGACCTGCGTAAGAAATGCGATGTTACGATATAACATCGATAAATCGCGTTATATCAATATTTACTACAGCTGTAACACGACCCCCGACCTGAGTACCGTAATGCTGACTGTTGGATTGACACACTCACACACACACACACACTCACTCACTCACTCACTCACACACTCACACACACTCACACACACACACACACTCACACACACTCACACACACACACACACTCACACACACACACACTCACACACACACACACTCACACACACACTCACACACACACACACTCACACACACACACACGCTGGTCACACACTCTGCCACACACCCACACTCACACACTCACACACACACCACACACCACACACTCACACACACACTCACACACCCACACACACTCACACACACACCACACACCACACTCACACACACACTCACACACACACTCACACACACACTCACACACACACTCACACACACACTCACACTCACACACTGCAGCATCACAGCTGGAGGCACGCTGAAGAATGTGGAGCATCGGTGCACTCGTGCACACTCGCGTGCGCCGCTGCAAATGAGAAGCAGCAGATTCAGATCGTTTAGAATGAACAGAAGAGTCGACTCTTTAAACGAATCACTGGGATGATTCGAACTGAGCAGAAACCCCACGAACGGTCAGCACTGGAGATTAAAACCAGAAGTGCAGGACTAAAGCATCACACACCTGCAGCCAAGTCTCACACACACACACACACACACACACCCTGCAGCTGTAACCCTCAGCCACAGGATGAAGCCACACCCAGAAATTGGATAATGACAGAGTGTGTGTGTGTGTGTGTGTGTGATACCACTTCAGAGGCCTGTATGAAGTACTGGTGAAACTGGGAGATGGATAAATGGTTATATTACAGTACTGGTGAAACTGGGAGATGGATAAATGGTTATATTACAGTGGGGTTCGTGGTCCAGTGTACGCTGTGAACTGGAATCTGCCTGCTTACTGGTCAGATATAAGCTTCAGTTCATTTTGGGCACCATTAGCCTCAAAGCTGTAGAGTCATCACTGCTGAACTATCGCTTTAATGTAAGAGCAGAGAAACGTACGCATTCGGCCCTGCAGGCGTGGACAGTGTACACATACACCGTACTGCTCACACACTGTGTGTGTGTGTGTGTGTGTGTGTGTGTGTGTGTGTGTGTGTGTGTGTGTGTGTTTTATGTAGGGGATTAGTGCAGTAATCCACATCAGCTGTACCCCCTTCATGTCCACTGTGCACTGGCAGGACTGCAGGGGGCAAGAGAGACAGAGAGAGACACACAAACACGTTTCGTGTTGACATGACCCATATGGTGAAACAGATTACTGGGGCAAGAATTGAGGTGAACACGGTGACAGATTTTCGGCGGAGGAGCTTCATTCCAGCTGACAGCACATCTGGACCAATCAGAACAGACCACTCGCAAATTACAGCCAATTGACTCTAAGAATATTAATGAGGCTCTAAATGTATTGCGACATTCACAAAGGAGGAGCTACTAGACCCGTGTACAGACGTTAGGAAAGGTCCAGCAGGAAGGAATGAAGACTCGTGTCCTTACAGATGTCCTCACGCTTTCTGGCAACGAACAGTGCTGAACGTTTACTAAACCACTTTCGATTCCACGTAATTCAGCCCAAATTCTGTTTATAGGAGACTCCGGTCCAGTCCACACACTCACCATCAGCGACTCAGTGACGTCAACCTGGAAATATGAGATTACGATAAACAAGCTGCTGCACGCCGGAGCCAGAAGATTAGGAGACCATTCTGCAGACGTTATTACACACGACTGCTTCTAAAAACAAGTTCTGTTGAACCATCCGATTACTTTGACTGACCGTGGACCCCAACTGCAGTCCACCAGACATGTTTGGTATCTGCTTCTCTAATACTGCTGACAAACACTGGACTCGTCCCCAAAAACACGCGTCTCTCAAATGTCCTCCAGACCTTTGTTAGTTTGGAAAATGAATGTGGTTTGGAACACGGTGGGACTTACTGTCCCCTCAGTGCTGGATGGTATAATCATTCATTCAGACAAATTTTGAGTCGCAATTTTGGGCGAGCCAACCTAACAACGCTGGACGAGGCCTGTAGCTGGGGTGGTAGCAGTGATGTAGTAGTGTTGGACAAGGTCCATTGCAAACATTCCAACGCCTACCTAGCAATGCCGGACAAGGCCCGTAGCTAGTGTCAAAATGCTGGAGTAATGATGTTGGACGACGTCCATAGCCAGCATCGTAAAGCCACAGTCGAGATGTTGGACGACGTCCATAGCCAGCATCGTAACGCCACAGTCGAGATGTTGGACGACGTCCATAGCCAGCATCGTAACGCCACAGTCGAGATGTTGGACGACGTCCATAGCCAGCATCGTAACGCCACAGTCGAGATGTTGGACGACGTCCATAGCCAGCATCGTAACGCCACAGTCGAGATGTTGGACGACGTCCATAGCCAGCATCGTAACGCCACAGTCGAGATGTTGGACGACGTCCATAGCCAGCATCGTAACGCCACAGTCGAGATGTTGGACGACGTCCATAGCCAGCATCGTAACGCCACAGTCGAGATGTTGGACGACGTCCATAGCCAGCATCGTAACGCCACAGTCGAGATGTTGGACGACGTCCATAGCCAGCATCGTAACGCCACAGTCGAGATGTTGGACGACGTCCATAGCCAGCATCGTAACGCCACAGTCGAGATGTTGGACGACGTCCATAGCCAGCATCGTAACGCCACAGTCGAGATGTTGGACGACGTCCATAGCCAGCATCGTAACGCCACAGTCGAGATGTTGGACGACGTCCATAGCCAGCATCGTAACGCCACAGTCGAGATGTTGGACGACGTCCATAGCCAGCATCGTAACGCCACAGTCGATGTTGTACACCGAACAGCACAAGTACCAAGTGTATCTACATTCTTCATACTACACACACACACACACACACACACACACACACACACACACACACACACACACACACACACACACACACACACACCGTGCTTAGCCTGACCCACACCTCTGACACACCTCATCTAATACAACCCAACATTGAAACACACACCCCTTCCAACCCAGTACAGACCACGATACATCTTCCGGGGTCCTGGGTCAGGGGTTTTAAAGACCCCTCATCAACAGTCATGACAAATGAAGACCGCTTGTGAAAAAGGCCACGTAGCGAGACGTTAAGCGTGTTAGTGATTAGTGTTGTGATTGGTGCTCCAGCGTAACGTTACATAACCGTTCTGAAAACAGCTTCAGGGTAATCAGAGCATCACTAACAGCATCCATCACCCTGTTCTGCCGCAGACGGTATCTGAGCAGTGTTGAATTGGCCTTATCTCTCTGCAAACATGAATACACAAACGCCAACACACTTAAACGTGTGTGTGTGTGTGTGTGTGTGTGTGTACCACACACACACACACCTATATACACACCCCCTCATAGCAGCTTGGTCAGCGAGACAGAGGCA
Source organism: Acestrorhynchus altus (assembly GCA_034509495.1). NCBI lineage: Eukaryota > Metazoa > Chordata > Actinopteri > Characiformes > Acestrorhynchidae > Acestrorhynchus > Acestrorhynchus altus. Next base: position 6,786,228 of record CM067509.1, on the reverse strand, counting down.
GGATGTCGCCTCCTCCCTGCTTCATTGTGTTACACATCGGCAGAAACAACCATTTCCTATAGTTGGAACATGGAACACACACACACACACACACACACACACACACACACACACACACACACAAGCATGTAAAGGTCTTCTCAAATCGCTCAAGGGTTTCAAATCTTTCAAGGCAAAGCTCGGAAAGAGGAAATGGTAAAGGTGTGAGCTACAACTCACCACAGTACAGAAGAGTCAGAATGCTGTTGGGGAGTGGACGGTGAGTGACGCAAGAGGGGTCAGGGTTTGGGTGTGTGAGGTCCGGGCCAGGTTTAGCAGGGTATAGGCATGTGTGTGTGTGTGTGTGTGTGTGTGTGTGTGTGTGTGTGTAGTATGAAATGTAGCTACACTTGGTACTTGGACCCCTAGAATTGCTCCTCATGGTTTTAAACACACCACCAGGAATGAAACTGGGTGGGTAGGTTTGACATCGTGAGACGATTTGACTGAATATATATGATTGTTATGATATAAATATCGATATATCTCCTCAGCCCAGACCATGCTTGTTTACTTGTTTGTTTGTTTATGGTCATAGTTCGCAGACAATGTTTACACCGTAAATGTGGTAACTGAGAGAGAGAGAGAGAGAGAGAGAGAGAGAGAGAGAGAGACAATAGTTATGAGATCCAGTTACTGACGTTTGACTGTGGCATCACTTTAGGTTGAACCAGCCACGTCCACATCCTGTGATGTCAGTGTGAGTGGGTGGAGCCTATTACAATGACTCAGTTCAGCTGTAGTAACACTGTAACACTATGTAACTGTACTGTAACGGTATTTACAGCTGAGCTGAGTGACCCATTTAGCAAACACACCTGCAGGTCAGGCCTCGGAGATGACCTATGAAAACGTGAGAGCTGTCCAGCATTAAACATTAATGACCTTCAATCATCAGCTTTCAGACTGTTTACCAGCTGCTCACGGCAACCGTCAGGTGACTGACTCCGCCTGTGTGTGTGTGTGTGTGTGAGGCAGGAAAGGGAGGAATGCCCCTGGCTTTGCTCCAGAAATTGCGAACTAATTACGACACACAGATATCCTCTCACACACACACACACACACACACACATACACACACACACACATACACACACACACATATACACACACACACACACACACACACACACACACACCTGCACACCGACACATTTAAGAGCAAGGATGCTGTCTCACACACCCTCCAGTGAGTGTTAAAACACACACACACACAGTAGAGAAACAGATGAACTCCAGCCAATTATACTCGTGGAACCTCTGAAAGCTCCTCACAGAACGTGATTACACTGAATGCCCGGTTCCCGACGCACTGCTTCGGTTCTGAGAAGGTTCTGGATCTAAACCGTGTTTTTAAAATCAAATCCCATTAAAATGGCGGAGGGATACGTGCTGCAGGGCGTTCGTCAAAAAGTAGATCCCCAAAGAGAGCTGCTCTCCACCCTTTCCCCCCATCATCGGCACTCCATCTGACCTCACTGGACAGGTGTAGGTCCAGTGGTCAGGGGGACAGGCCATGCCGAGGCTCTGAATGTGTGGCACACTGAATGAGTGCCGATCTGCTGTCCTGCACTTTCAGCCTGCCCACGCTATTCACACGACCGTGGCTACCTACACACTGACCACTCCACTCACACTGCCAACATTGTCCACACGAACCCCTCGCTGCTGTCCAGCTCCTGACCGGATGAATGGAAGCGTATATCCCGCCAATCAGCACGTTCACACGCTCAGCTCTACATACGAACACACGCTGCATGTCCAAAAGTTTGTGGACACCCCTTCTAATAAATGCATGCATCTGCTGTTGACACAAGATGTGCAAATGCACACACAGCTTGTCTAGTGGAGAAAGAAGTATTGGCAAAGAATAGAACATGAACCTGTTGGCACCATGTCCATTACAGCGCCCCCTTCAGTCAACTGCAACCCCCGCCACCACCCGCTGTATACTGGGAAGCTAACTGGCCCACACAAGGGTTTACAGGCTGTCTGAAAGAAGCGGTATCTACATCATGTGACAACATAAAAAGTCCCACAGACATCAGCAAACATCGGTGGTTTCATTAGTAACGGAAAGCACCAAACACTCCAGCACCACGTTCCCACCCGATGGAACGCTGTGTTCACGTTTGTAGGGGTGCTGAACAAGTCGCAGCCTGAAACTGCAACAGGGAAGTGGAGGACCAACATCCCCGTCTCAGATCAAGTGTGAAACTCCGAGAAGCGTTTTCATCTATGTGAAACCAAGCTCCCTAATCCAGGCAGCTCTCCGGCTCAGAAGTCGGAATACCGTCACACCTGGGTCGACCGCATTCCAGTCTCGAGACAACTGGACACGTTCCCCAAAACCAGTTGGCTGAAGCCTTTAACGCTTTCATGTCCTATTTTTTTTTGTCCTACTGGTCGTATGTCCAGCGATACCAGGCGATAACGTATTATGGAGAATTTTCCGAATCCAGTCACCATGGAAACACACCCACAGCAGTCGGGCAGTTCTGCGTGCACGGCGGACAGAAGTGCTGATAAACTCTGACGCTGCTGCTTTATCGTATTCTGAACTCAGGCGAAGGTGAGGCTCCTCCGACTTTCCGAGTGAGAAATCCGATTTGTGGCGGCTTTCCGGGTTAAAATGTCCTACTTGGAATTCGGGAATCCTGACAAACTCAAATGGAAGACAGCATAGCCTGGTTATCCCTCAGGCTCACTTATTAACTTGGTCACCCAATGAATTACATTCACTTTGTGTACCTTTATGTTTGTTTTGATGGTAAACAACAACAAAAACAACAGTATTATTACAGCTGCAGCCTCCGAGCATTAAATATGAATGCGCCTTCCACCTCGGCTGGCAGAGTGGATTACTGTGTGTGTGTGTGCGTGTGTGCGTGTGTGTTCGCGTCCAGTAACACGTCACATGGTGTAACACTCAAACGCTCAAAATGACGTCACCCTGTTATGTGTACACATCTCGGAGGGACCGCAAAGGAACGAGAGGAATTTGACTTCCTCGTACCGTTCCATTTCCTGTTACTTATTTTGGACACTCTCACTGCACACTTGGAATGAACACACACACACACACACACACACACACACACACACACACACACACACACACACACGCGCGCGCGCGCCATCTGCTCAGAACCCGTTTAGGGGAATGTGAACTGGAAAGAATTCACCAAGAACGGAAGCAGCTCCCACACGCTGAAACATTCCTAACGGCTCAGCTCGGCTCGCTGCTCCGTTACTCAGACGTCATCACTCCCATCCCAGTCGCATCACTACAGGCCCCAGTTACCACGGTAACAGGAGGTTTAACAACATTCTGTCTACATTTACAGACTTAACCACATACTTTACGTTGCACCCGTTGCTGGCATAGATGTGCAAATGCACACACAGCTTGTCTAATCCCTGTAGAGATGCCATATGAACAGGAACAGGTATAAAGCACTGAGCTGTGGGGCAGTGGAACTGTGTTCCAGCCAGCACTTCTGAGAGGGGAAAAGTGTGGCTGGATGCCATCAAATCCTCACAGCAATGCTCCACAATGCAGTACAAGGGCCATCTCTGGACAGCAGAGACAGTTACTCCAACAAACGCAGGAGAAGTAGCCTTTAATAGCCTTTATTTCAGAACAGAAAGCGAATGAGGCGTCCCAATACATCTGGCCACACAGTGCAGCTGGCCTGATTTCCACGCAGGCAGATCTCAGGCCTGTACGGATGAAAACACCCTCAGACCACAGCGCTTCACGCTGTTCCGGGTCTCGAGGAGAAACAGCAGTCCGCTCTGTCGGTCACCAATCAGGCACAACAGGCCGATCAAACAGCCTCGGGCCAAGCAGCTCCTCCTACAGGCGTTCGGTTCCACCTTAACGAGTGTGTTTGGTACGTGACGTTATTGTAACAACGGACTGGACCGTCACCATTATGACCTCCGAGATAAACGTGTGACGTTTAAATGCATTTGCTGAAGAGACGCTACCGGTTTGGGCTGCGCTGCCGAGAAGCCGGTCGATACCGGGGTCACGATTCCATACACTGCGATACTGTCACCGCGACGATATACTGCATGTTTTACTCATTTAGGACTCAGTGTCCTGTTGCGCGGGGTGGACACTGATTCACTGCTGCTGTCAACCAATGAGAGCTGAGCGCAGTGTGTGCGCTGGAGTGTACTGTCAAGATCAATCCATAACATCCAACTGTCCTCCTACATCCGCGATCCTTTACCCCCCACACAGGGGATTTCCCTGGACGACGGCCAGCATGCTCGGCCCAGGCTGGACCACAGAGGCCGGACCAGACCCTCACACACAACGCAGAGCTGGAACCAGCATCTGACATCTGCTCCAACACTGGCGTGTGGACCGGAGGTGATTGAAAAGGTTGAAGATCAGGTTCTTCACACCCCCCCCCCTCATAAAGTGGTCTGGGTGGGCTTCAAAAAGGAGAACCTAAAAGGGTCAAAAGGTCAAGTTCCCATCACATTCGCCTGCTTCTTGTTGGAACCGTCCGTTCCACCTTAAACGGTGCAGCGTTTCCAAACACAAGGCAAGTGTTTAAGGTGGAAGGGACAGTTCCATTTAAGGTGGAAGGGACAGTTCCATTTAAGGTGGAAGGGAGAACTCCAAACACAAGGCAAGTTAAGCCTCCAGTGATGGCAGCAGTGTTATGGAGGTGATGGGACAGAGCATGATGCTCCACACACACACACACACTCATTCACTCACTCACTCACACACACACACACACACACACACACACACACACACACACACACACACTCTGTCCCTATCCCTCTCTCTCTCACCACACACACACACACACACACACACACACACACACACACACACCAACCACACACCCGTACCTGCCACCACCGTGTCGGTCAGGTCGTAGTTGGAGGTGGTCCTGGGCAGGTCTTTGAGCTTCCTGGCGCTCAGGCTCAGCAGTCCGGATCCGGCCGCCTCCTCCAGAGCGCGCTCCAGCCCGCGGCTGAGGGGCGCGCAGGGACAGAACTGCCGGGGGGGCTCGGCCCCCAGCGCCGTCATGTTCGCCCCGAGACGCGCGCGTGAACAAAGGGCCGCCGCGGTCAATCTCAGCCGCTCCTGCAGGACGAGACGCTGCGCACCGTCCAGTCAGCCGCTCTGTGTCCAGCGCGCATGCGCACACCACACCAGCCCGTGTCCGTCGCCGAGCGCTTGAGCGGCGCGCCCTCTGCTGGTCATACACCTCCACTGCGCATGTTTATGATCTCATACTTATGAATAAAGCAGACACAGACACACACACACACACACACAGAAACAGTTCCTTTAGTTATATTTATAACTATAGCACTACAACTTAAAGACAAATAAATACAGGTAAAATAGTTCATTATTTGTTTAGTTTTTATTTCTCATTTATTTATATACAAAAAATAAATATAAAAAATAAATATAAATAAAATACACAAAAGTCAATTAAATAAAGTTAAAATTTAAAGAAAAGTTAAAGACTGATGTGCACTGTTTAATAGCATATTCTGCAGAAATTATACTCAAACTGGAAAAATAGTTAAATAATAATAATAAAAAATTAATTATAATATCATTTTTTAAAGCAAAGAAAGTGAAAAGGACTCTTACACAATAAGGTTTGTTCATTTATATATCGACAGGCTGGACACCAGTTACCCAGCTTTTTTGTATTATTTTATAATTTAGATTTTTAATACATTATAATTAATAGTTTAATATGTTAACAAGTAATATAGTTCTGGAAATTCAGCTCTACATTTATACATATATACACAATTCATGTATATATTTATACACCATATCTAAAGAGGGAGAAGACTACACAACCTCGCCGGAGTTAAATCAACACTGTCAGAATTTAAATCAACACAGCGAGTGTTTTATTGACCATAGTGTTGAGAGATGATGGAAATTTGCTCGTCTGGGTGAAAACATGCCCTATACTCGTAAACCAGCTTTTAAAGCTGGTAGCTCGGGTCTAACAGTACAGCCAGCCTTGCCAAGCTGGTCTCAATATACTCTTTAAGAGCTAAACTGAACAACCAGTTTAACCAGTTTAACCAGTTTGAACTTGAGGCAGCCAGAGCAGATGTATTAAAGAGGAAATTGTTAGTGTACATATTGAAAGGGAGGAAACCGGTTACCCAGCTTCTGTGTATTCAATTCTGAAGTATTTTATTTCATAGATTTCATTCCATCTGCCTCCATCATCTCCATGTCCACCTTCACTGCATCCATAAACCTCTTCTCCTTCTGCCCGGCAGCTCCATCTCCAACATTCTCTGTCCCATATCTTCACTATTCCTCCTCAACACATGTCCAAACCATCTCAACCTGGCCTCTCTGGCTTTGTCTCCAAACTTCTCCACCTTCACTGTCCCTCTGATCTGCTCATTTGTAATGTTGTCTATCCTGGTCACTCCGCAACGCCGCCGTCCAGCCACCAGGGGTCGCCCGAGGCCAGTAATCAGCGCAAGTGAGCTCAGGTGTGCTGTGCTTATATAAGTGACCCTGTCGCTCCCTCCACGCGGTCACTTGGTGAAAGCTTCCTGAGTTGCTGCTGGTAATTTGGGTATGTCCTCTCTGATCTGTCCCTCCTCCGAAGTGAGGAGTGTTTCTGACCTTTAAAAGACTCTCCTTATTGGAGGACGAGCTGACCTTCCTTCCCTCCTCACCAAGCAGGACGGTCTGTCCCTCTCTCTCTATAAAGAGAGTGATCACAAAAGAAAGACTAAAAAGAAAGAAAGCTCTTCTTTATTTTCCCTCCTCTCACGTGAGAGGAGCTGTTTCAGTGTCCAGTGTCTCCTCTGAAGATGGAGGTTCAGAGTTTCAGTTTTCCTTCTCGTTTGAGACGCAGTTCTTTTCCCCTCTTTCTCTCACTGCTCTTCAGCCCTTCCGTGCGGCAGGTTGCCCAGGCGATGGGTTAGTTCACCTGTGTGAGCCTGCCAGCATTCAAACCTGGCACACGGGAAAATCAAAATCAAAATGATTTATTTAACTTTTTTTTTTTTTTGATCAATAAAATTCATTTACGCTTTCAGTTCAGGTCGCTGGTGAATTCTCCAACCAGCGATCTGCTCATTAACCCTTCCTTCACTCGTGTTCACCAAGCAGTTCAAATAGAGCAGTGGTATAAGCGCTCAGTGCAGTTCGGTTCTGTCTGAATGTCTGTTACAGCTGGAACCTGTAGGAGAACCTTCAGTCCTCCAAACGCTCCAAGTGACACAGATTTATGAGGGAAGTTAAGTCTCTGATTTCTTTACGGTGGTGGTGGTGAACGGAAGCAGGTGTTGCCATGACTACAACATATACACTACCAGTCAAAAGTTTTAGAACACCCTGCATGGGTTCTGAAACGTATATTATGCAGCAGCTTCTTAATTAAGAGGTCAAATCCCAGCACGATGACCATCTGACGTTGATTTTACTGGTTTATAATCAACCATAACATCATGTCTTTTCTCCTGCTCTCACTGTCCACTCTATCAGCTCCTCTGACCACACAGGAGCACTCTGTGGTTCTATAATCACAGACTGTAGTTCATCTGTTTCTCTGAGAATTTATTCTCCTCCTTTCACCCTGATCTTCAATGATCAGGACCCCACAGGACCACCACAGAGCAGATATTATGTGCTGTTTTAGATCCAGAATCTTCTCAGATCTCTGGTAAAACAGTGAGTCGGGCATCAGACCGTGTTTAATCATAAGCATTTGGTGGAACAGCTTTCTGTGAGGAGCTTTTAGAAGGTCAGACATCTGGTTCCATTCACCACTACTGTCTGCTGTTCTGACAAAGGCGGGGGGGGGGGTTATCTAGAACCGAGCGCTTCACACCAAACCTACTGTGTTTACATCTGATCTGCAGAGACGTTTGAAAAACCTGTTCCACCTTCTTTGGATTGAATCCGCGAGTAACAGAAGAGTGTTGATGAGGGTGCGGGAGAGCGAGGGAGGCAGTTCCCAGAGATTGCTGGCTCAACTGTCACAAGCCACACACTTCAGCGGGAAGCTGTTTTCTGATTACAGAACACACTCACACACACTCACACACACACACACACACACACTCACACTCAAGTCTTGGAGTTTTGCTTTGACGTGGCTAATTAAGCACTGGACCTTGGTAATAATACAGGAAGGCCTCTGGGAACACTTTAAACCCCCCGTCAGAGCTGTGGTGTGAGCTGTCACTTTGGACCCCGGGCTGTTTTCCCACTGAGTTCCACGTATACAGCTGAGTACTAAACAGCTGTAATTCGTTATTACACAGCTGTTCTCTTACTAGTGGCCGGTATGTGAAGGAGTTCTGATTTGCTGCCCTGATTTGAGCCTCCAATAAAATACAGTGCAGAACCCAGACATTACGGGTGTAGTTTGTGCTGGTGTCGACGCCAAGCCTGGATAAATGGGGTTACATCAGGACGGGCATCCGGCGGAAAACTTGTGCCAAAACTATAACGCGAATCATAAATATGACCGCCGTACCAGATCGGTCGAGGATCGGGTTAAAAACGACCGCCTCCGGTGCTGTTGACCAACAGGGTGCCCGGTGGAAATTGAACTACTGTCGGTCGAAGACCACCGAGGAGGAGGGGAAGAAGGTGGGTTAGAAGGATGGTTGGTGTAACAGTGGAGGAGGCAGGGGATCCGCTGTGATGCAGCTGAAAGAAGAAGAACAAAATCCAGTGCCGACTAAAACACTCCTTATAATCTCAGCATGAGTATAGAATAGAATAGAATAGAATAGAATAGAACTTTATTGATCCCTTGGGAGGGTTCCTTCAGGGAAATTAAGGTAGTAATATATTATATATTAATATACAGAAATAACAGTGTTTCAAAGAGAAAATACATTTACTAATGTAATATAATGTGTTGAGGTCCCTTCTAAAGAGGAGAACCTGGATCCTCCTCCAGGTCTGACGCCCTTTGTCTCAGGGGAGATTTATGTCTTTGTCCTTTGGTGTACGTGTTACTACAAAGTCCCCCGTGTGAGGGTCACTGCCAGCACCGCAGTTCATTCCGCGACCAGTCCGTGTCTGAGAAACTTCAAACCTGGAAGTTTATTTAACAGCACAGACACAGTGGAACTGACCACTTCTGTAAAGTCCTCACTCTTCCCCTTTTCTGTCCCTTTCGAAAGACTGTGGTCTTCGCAGCAGCAACCCCTCACACCGAACACGAGATGGGTTTTAAAAGTGACCACAGTGGCCCAGCACTGCCAGTCACCCAGGACAGGGCAGCTGTGACGGGCAGCCCAGTCTGAGCAGCTTATGATCACACACTCCTCCTGTCACACGCCTGTCCTCAACGGTAGGGGGCGGTGTTGGCCTTGTTTCCACCTGTATTCAGATTAGCCCCGCCTCTTATACTGTGATTGGTCAGCAGTTCACGTTCACAACCTGCCCCTCGATGCTGTTGTAACCATTCCACTGGCAGGGGGCGTTGTAATCACTAACCCAGTGGCAGGGGGCGTGGTTTGGACCATGCACTGCCAGGGGGCGTGGTCTGTTTGAAAACAGGTGGAAAACAAAACAAAGCGGTGCGGGTTCACCTTCTGCAGAGCTGTTTCAGCAGTTCCTCAAGTGTCCAAAGAGACATGGTGAGTTTATTTTTCTTTAACTCTGTTTTGAAAACACAGATGAATGTTTTTATTGTTTGTTATTTATTGTGAGATGTAAGTTCTGAGGTTCTATATTATCTTCTATATAATCTATTTATAATGCCTTTGTTTGACTTTAGTGGCTTTGAAATACAGAACTGAAACCTGCCAGAATCGCATGCATTTTGTCAGTTTTCATTCTTACGATGTTTTAAATTCCATTGGAATAGAATTGTGTGGGCTGTTGTGGGTGTTTGCTGGAAACTGTGTATAACCTGAGGGTCTGTATTAGAGTCTGCATCTGAAATAAACTATGAAGGAAAACAACATGTTTAGATTTTCACAAGTACTTTGTAATATTGGCAACAGACAGATGAGCCAAAACATTAAGACTGAACGTGCTGATGCCAGGAAAACAGGTCTGTGTTATCTGACACCAAACAATTCCAGCAAGGTGGGTCCATCGTGGATCTGACTCAGTTTCGAGCAAAGACAGTTATATTCTCTGTGGGACACCCAGACACTTAAGGATGGCTGTGGCATCATCAGGGATTGAATCTGTGGCCTGTCCAGGGAAGGCTGTCTTATAGATTTTGGAGCACTGCTGTGAGGATTTGCTTGCATTCAGTAACAAACGCATTAGTGAGGTCAGAATGTTGGATGAGCACCAAATCACCTCATCTCCAATTCCCCCAGCTCATCCCAGATATATTCAGTCAGTCAGTCAGTCATTTAGTCAGATATCTCTTTGTAAATGTCCCACCTCCGTTGTCCAGTTCTGTTTGGTCAACAGACAAATTTGAACCTTATCCGAGTCTCAGTTTTGAAGGAACTGAGAAGCGGTGGTGTTGTCGTTACGGGAGCTTTCTGTTTTTGGATTTTCTGTGACTCTGCTGTCCCTTTTCTCTTCGTCATTCAGGTAGACCAGGACAGCAGAAGAATCCCCAGCAGAATGAAACCCATGTATGGGTCTACTGACTCAATAATTGTATCCTCTCCTGACTCTGACCATGGAGAGCCTTGCGAGTTCACCCTTCATATTGGAAACAAAAAGACTGAGAATGAACACAATGGTAGCCAAGGTCACAGGAAGCCGCCGTGTGGATGGACTCCTTCCTCTAGCTGTAAACTAGACCCAGAGGAAGGGTGGTACCACCTGCCTAGGAGCAGCCCCGTTGTATCTCGCAAGGCTCGCTTGCAAGCCTCAGAAGGGATTGAAATGCAGCCTTCAGACACATCTTCTCCTATCAGCTTGTCTTCAACACCCCCGTCCCAGAACAGACCTTTCTCCACAGCTTCAAATGTATCTGTGTTCTCAAAGGGTTTTCCAAATGTGCAAGAACATCCAGTAGGACATGTAGTTCCTTCTTCAGCATCAAGAACATCTCAGAACATCTCAGACATTGTTCCTCCTTGCTCTCTGGCAGTAGAAACATGTTTCACACAGCAGACACCATTAGCTACAGATAGTGATGAGCAACGTCCTTCAGAGTCCCCGTCCCCTCTGGAGTCCAGGGGGTTTTCTCTGTCTGACGGAATGGTTCAGCAGCTGAATGGGAGTCCAGAGTCAAGGACAAAGGACAGAGCCAGCTCTGACACACACTTAATATCAGGTGAGGGGACACACTTGAAAACCACCTGGTAAAATGTTGATTCAGTGTCTTCATTCTTAAGCTCACAAACATTAGTTTCATGATAGAGTGTTTGTTTGGAGTTATAACAGGTTATAACACACATATAATATGTTGAAGATCATGGAACTAATGAGCAGCTTTATCACGTGGTGGAGCGTTCGTTCAGCTTCTAATCTTATTTTGAAGGTCCTGTGAACGAGAAGCAAATCTCTGAAGACCTGTACAGGAACAGTATGGACCTGGACCAGGTAGCAGACTGTGAATGTGCTTGAATATACATTCAGAGCAGCAGTACATCTGATTTTCCTCATAACCACATGTTCACGTGCCTGCCTGCAGGAGAACGCTCATTTTGTGGTGGTGGATATGATGCTGGAAGTTCTGGAGTCTGTTAAATGGGTCGTATCTCAGCAGAAGTTAAAAGATGTCACAGACGAACCCCAGAAGACCAAGACTTACCCTTTTGTCTTTTCCAACAATGACTATAATGGTAACACATTTCACAAATGCACGAATTTACCAGGATAATGTCCCAAAAATGGACTCGGAGTAGTTTGGTTTTATTCTTCACTAAGTTTAAGTCCGAAATGAGATGATTCAAATTCTTAAAAATGAAAATAAGCAGTGAATAAGTTCCAGTTACATTACATATGTTGTAGGTTTCCTGAATGCATATGAGTCACATCCTGTACCGAGACACATTCAAATACACAGTTCTTGTTAATACAGTGGAAATAACGTGATAAGTATGGTATGTTTTTTTAAAAAATGCAATAAATTCAGAAAATTAATAAAAAATTACACCTAAAATGGCCAGAAAATCTTCACAGTTTATTTTATGTTTGGTATTAAAGTGTCATTGGAACATGGAGACGTTCGTGTAAGTCTCGAATCGCTGTTGTGATTGATTAATTATATATGTATTACAGAATGATTTCTGTAACACAGACGTCCTGCAGTAAATTATAGTCAGTATCTGAATTTGCTCTGTACTGTATCTTGAGAACTCGAAGGGCTTTTTTTCTGAATGAGCTTATGTCCCCGCTTTCTTCTAATCCCGTGTTTTTCTCAATGAGCTGCCTAATCCTCAGCCCGTGTGAATTTCCAGATTTCTGTGGCCGCAGGTTCTCCTCGGACAGAAGTTCTCGGGCCTCCATTCGCAGGTGTGTTAATTCTCCACTACATCCTTCATTAGTTACACAAAATAAAGGTAATAATCTGGGTAAAGTTATATTTCTGTATTTTATAGATCAGAGCACAAATCTGAATATATATAAACGAATCAAAAGTAAATCTGAGATATTATTTATTAGTATTTATATTAGTGAAACATCTGAAACATCTGATATTGAGGAAGCATACACCACCTCCCTGCCTGTGTGTGTGTGTGTGTGTGTGTGTGTGTGTGTGTGTGTGTGTGTGTTCAGGTCCCTAAAGGCAACCAGGTGTTCTGCTGAAGGCCTCGCCCAGCGTTTGCTGACAGATCTCAGGAAACAGTTGACACTTTCAGAACAGCACTTCATCTGTGACAAACCAAGCCTGACTCTAGAGGAAGTGAGAGTGGTAACACACACACACACACACACACACACACACACACACACACACACACGGGGCCCATGAGTATAAACAGATACTTTGAGTACATTTTTTATGGCATTTAGCAGACACTCCATAGTTGCACAGCATAGTTGACTGGGAATCGAACCCCAGTCTCCCACATGGTGTGGTGGCTTACTGGTGGTCTTATCTGTTGTAGTCTAGTCCCTGTAGAGAAGTATTGCCAGTAGAATAGGACTCTCTAGAGTAGATAAACGATCATGAACCTGTTGGCACCATGACTAAGGCATGGCGTGGGTGAATGGGGTATAAAGCCCTCCAGCATTGAGCTGTGGAGCAGTGGAACTGTGTTCTCTGGAAGGATGGAGCTCCATCAGGATGAGGTGGGGTGGTGATCATCAATCAAATCATCACAGCAATGCTTCAAAAGTAGAAAGCTTTCTGATTAGAGACAGGTACTCCAACAAAAGCAGGACAAACTCTTTGTAATAACCTTGATTTCAGAAGAAACAGTGAATAAGCAGGTGTCCCAATACTTTTGTCCATGTAGTGTTTTACATAGTTCGTATCAGTACTCAGTAATGACACACAATCTGCCTTAAGTCCTGATCAGCTGTGTTCTGTTTTAGTTCCAGTTTCCACTGGACACGGTCTCCATGGTGACAGGGGGCGGCGTCAGGCTGAGTGAGGAGATCCGTATGAGGAGCAGGATGAGAGGGACGCTGACCTGGGCTCCACCCCGGTTTCAGATCATTTTTAATGTGCAGCCAAGCCAGAGGTGAGCATGAAGGCCAAGCAGGGACTCCATAAGACCTCTGTAGGTGTCTTGTGCTGTTTGGCACCAAGACGTTAATAGCGAGGTGGGACCTTCATGAGCATCTGTGAGAACCTTGGTTATCCTTCCTTGGAGCGCTTTTCGTAGGTACTGTGGGAACAACCCACAAGTCCTCCCTGATGTCCTGGAGATGTTCTGACCCAGTCTAGAACATCACAGTTTGGTTCTTGTCAGAGTGTCTCAGACACTATTATTCCTCACTGTTCACCTACTGACCGTTGACTGCGTTCACAGGCGCAGTGACGTCATCGCCTCTCAGCACTTCCTTTGTGCCGGGTGCGGGACCGAAGTCGAACCCCGTAAGTGATTGAAACTGCTTTTCACAAACGATACAAGATAAAGGTTATATTTCAGCAAAAGGACGGGTAGTTTTTGTATTTTGTTTGGACCACGGTCACGTATTTTGAAGAACTTATTGGTTTAAATGTCCTCGTCAATCTAATCCTTACAAATACAGTGTTTTTCAATCCTATTCAGCTAAAAAAAGAGTCTAGGATCTCCTGAAATATCAGTGTCTGGTATGTGACCCTGTCCCCTATAAATACTTTTCTAATGTCTTGGTGAATAAAAGAACGTCAAACCACGAAAATGTCCCACAAAATTGGCCTCACGTTCTAAAGGTTAATAGTAGTTACTTGAAGATGCTCGGGAACGTATTCATGTGTTAATGATGGCCTTAATAACGAGAGCTCAGCATATGTGAAGCTCAAACACTGCGGTTCCTCCTTCAGAAGAACACCCAGCAGAACCAAAGCAGAGCTGTAAATGGGTCAATTCCAACCGCCCAAAACTGTTACATCACAGTTTTGACGTGTTAAACTTACAATCTCAAAATGAGAAAGCGTCCAACTGTAGTAGCTACATCAGAAACGGATGTAGTCTTCTGGTATTTGGAGGCCTCTGGAGCTTAAAGAGCAGGTCACAACTAACGCAGGCAAGAGCTGATGATATTATGGAATAAAAAAACGACAGTAATGTTCTTACGTCATCGTTAACCACTGCGCTGGTTCTCTCGCTCTCCAGGGTACATAAAGAGGTTACGCTACTGTGAGTACCTGGGCAGGTACTTCTGTGATGGGTGCCATAGCGGGACGGAGTCAGTGATCCCAGGGCGGGTACTGAGTCGCTGGGATTTTGGACGCCACCCTGTGTGCGGCTTCTCCAAGCAGCTACTGGACTCCATATGGGAGCAGCCACTGTTCAAGCTCAACGTGGTGGCTAAGAACCTGTACAGCCAGGCCAAGGAGCTGCAGAGGTTCAGGGTGAGGGAGCTGTGGCTGGTGCAGGCGGGTCAGATGGGGAGAAGGACGGAGGGGGACTGTTTTGGGGTCATACTGGCACAGCTGAGCTCAGACTGAAAACAGAAAATCCAGTCTTAGGAAAGAGAAGTAGAGTTGGGTCAGAGACTGGCTTAAGCGCATTAACTAACTTTAGATAAAGCTGTAGGTATTTCAAATTGGGACAGATTTGTGTGTGTTTGTGTGTGTGTGTGTGTGTGCGCGTACTGTTTTAAGTAGGGATTTATCCCATGGATATGCAGACCTGTTTTCCATATTTTTCCAGCAGGAATAAGGTTACATTTCTATTTCTTCTTCTTCTTCTTCTTCTTCTTCTTCTTCTTCTTACTTCATACTGAGACTCTGCTGGAACATCAGTTCAAAATGGTTTTACTGTTTATTCTGTCTGAAGTTGCTCCTGATGTCTCTGAACTGAACCTAGATGCTGGTCAGTGATGTGTTCTTCTCGTTCTCAGGAGCTCCAGGAACAGCTGATCTCCATAAAGAAGCTGCTGAGAGCATGCAGACTGTCTGACGGGTAAAGAACATTGCTCTAGCTTCTTCATTAAGCTGAAGTCAGCCTTGAAGTGTGTTTTAGCTGTGTTAACCTACACAGATCAACCATAACATTATGACCATCTCCTTCAGTCTCACTGTCCATTCTATCAGCTCCTCTGGCCATACAGTAACACTTCATAGTTCATCTCCTCCTTTCACCCTGATCTTCAATGATGAGGACCCCACAGGACCACCACAGAGCAGATATTATGTGGGTGGTGGGTCACTCTCAGCACTGCAGTCACACTGACATGCTGGTGGTGTGTTAGTGTGTGTTGCTGGTACGAGTGGATCAGACACAGCAGTGCTGCTGGAGTGTTTAACCCTTCAGTGTCACTGCTGGAGGCATGGAGGCACAATCGGGCCTAGTGTGAGAACACCGTAAATCTAAAGAAGGTCAATTTGAGATGTTTGAAGTTGGTCTCTTTCCGCAGTGTCCTCACCGAATTTCAACAGCTTCCGTCCCACCTGACAGAAGAGCTCCACCTCTTTTCCATGGACGACTTCATCAGGGTCAAACGCGGTCAGCTTTTTACCACGGCAAAGGCGATGCTCCGGACGGCTACCGCTCACGTAGAAGCCTGTGAGGTGCGTCATTAAACGAATCACTGTGACTTGCTGTGTATTTTAATGAATTATAATGAAATAGTATCAGATTGTTAAAGACGTCGGAAAAATGTCCTCCGTACTCTAAACGAGCAGGGATCAGACTCTACACACAAACATGGTACAAACCGCACACCTTGTGACCTCGTAGACACCATGTGCACTGATCCAGAATGAATGAAAGGTGAGGGTGAGGGTGAGAAGGTGGAGTGAACATGGTCTGTACAGACAGCAGAGGGCGCTGAAGGTGAGAAACAGCACATATTGGTGGCTACCTCATGTATGAGGCAGATCTTGGCCTCGTATACAAAGTTCCACTCCACCTTAAACCGTGCTGCAGTGTGGAACATGGAGTAGTACCAGAAAACCTTGCATAAGCCTTTAAAGTTCTTGTCAGGAGTGGAATTTGAACTCACACCCCGTTCATAGACCAGAAGCCCCATTTGAGTAGAAGGCACCAACCTTGAGTCTGGCACCACTTGGCAATCCGTGGAGAGCTTTGTAGACCTGGGAGAAAACCTTGAATTTTGGCAACCATGATCAGATCACCCAGGATGCATGAAGCCAAAAGGTCATGTCAGAAGTGGGATTCGAACCCACGCCTCCATTCGGAGACCAGAAGCCCCGCTACACAGGAAGGTGTGAACCTTGAGTCTGGCGCCTTAGACCGCTCGGCCATCCTGACAGCGTGCCTGATGGGGCATTTTGAGAGGAACCAAAGGATGACAACTATCAAAGCTCAACGTTCTAACGTTCGTCACTCATTCATACGCGGTATGATCTCTAATGAGGTTAAATAAGAGCACACTACATACATTTCTACAGATGGAGACAATAGAGTCATGTTTGTTTATCTGCTCCAGAGAGTCCTATTCTATTGGCAGTACTTCTCTACAGGGACTAGACAAGCTGTGTGTGCATTTGCACATCTGTGTCAGCAATGGGTGCAGCTTAAAGTAGCAGAATTTGTTCAATTCTTTTGAACGTGTATAAGAAATCTCTCTCTCTCTGTCTCTCTCTCTCTCTGTCTCTCTCTCTTTCTCTCTCTCTCTCTCTCTCTCTCTCTCTCCCTCTCTCTCTCTCTCTCTCCCTCTCTCTCTCTCTCCCTCCCTCCCTCCAGCTGTGCCAGGCAAATGGCTTCATCTGTGAGTTTTGTCGTGGGCCGGACATCCTCTTCCCGTTCCAGATAGACGTCTGCACACGCTGTCAGGGTCAGTCTTCCTCTGCCGACCACACACTGACCCCTGTGACCTCACCTGAGGGAACACTATTGAACACTGACCTAAACCTAAACACTCCTATATCACCACCTGAAAGACGGCACTGTAGCCTCTTCTGCCGTCTAATGTCTACGTCATAACATTATGACCTACCCTGTCTGTCCACTCTGTCAGCTCTTCTGACCACACAGGAGCTCTTTGTGGTTCTATAATTCCAGACTGTAGTTCATCTGTTTCTCTACAGACTTTATTCTCCTCCTTTCACCCTGATCTTCAATGATCAGGACCCCACAGGACCACCACAGAGCAGATATGATGTGGGTGGTGAAAATACATTAACAGGGCAGTAACTGCAGTCTCTTCATTTACGCCTGCGTTCATGTGACCTGAGAGTAATTGATTTGAAAGTCATAACGTCTCAGTGTGTCTCTGTCTCTCTTTCTCAGGCTGCAGGGCTTGTTTCCACACTGCGTGTTTCAGGGACGAGCCGTGCCCCAGGTGTGCCCGTCTGCAGTTCCGAAAGAGCCTCCAGACCACCGTGCCTCTCTAACTGCTCCACATCCTCCTTTAGACCCCACCTCTCAGCCCAGCTTGTCCACTGATCCCATTCATCTGGACTTTATTATGAAGTGAAGGATATCTGTCCCCCTTTACTGCAGTTCCAGACTCTGCTCTTCTGGGAAGGCCTTAAAGAGGTGGAACGTTACAGGACACTGTTCACACCTGGCATTAACAGCGTCCTGGGTGGTCCCATCACAAGTGGTTTGATTGATCAGATTAAAATGCAGATCAGATTAGACACCCCGTTCACACAAACCGCATTCAGAGGTGGTCAGAGACACACATGACCACATTATTGTAGATAACTGGACGGCAAAGCGTCTCAATGTGTCCCCAAATAAAAAACATCGCCCACAGCCAACAAATCTGTAACTGCGGGACCATACCGTCCACCGATCCAGGCAGTTTCATGATTAATAACTCAGGATCAAAGTAACCTACAGACAAGATGAGCATATCATAGAAAACCACAGTACTTACCCTACCTAAGATTACTGCTATGAGTTCAAATTTCAGAATAAAAGTCCTACATATATAAACAACAATGATAATAAAAGACCTGTTTTTTTTATTAGTATAAATATCCTTGTCAGTCTAATTGTTACCGACAGTTGATATCTGGAATGTGTGACTGTACAGGCCAGGTTCTGGAGTTCTGTCACTCCAACTGGTGTAAAGAAGTTCTGACGGGCAGAGAACCCAGTTCCACTCTTCCACAGCCCAGCTCAGCATCAGCCTCTGGTTCAGGGGACAGAAACTGTGCAGCTGCTAGAGTTGGGGGAAGCCCATACTGGAGTCCCTGCTTTCTCAGGAAGCTTCTCGTCTTCTTTCAGTTCTTCTTTTACAGATGACAGTTTCCCGCTCCTCCTTCCTGCAGTGCTGAATACCGTAACTCTGGACTGTGAATGTGGAGATTTACTGGACGCTTCTTTTTGTCCTTCATATATGTGTATATTTTTTTTACCAATGTTTGCTTGAATACTGAGTATTCACATGAACAAAATGCTGTGCATTAAAAAATAAGAAATAAAAAACCCAGCTTGGAAAGTATTCAGGTCTGCTTTCATTCTTTTAATACCCCGGTGTGGTTTTATATCATTCAGAAAAATATGTCAGTATTTGATAAATAATACTTCATATATAATAAACAGCTGCCCAGGCCTTTGATTTGCTGGACCTGAAGCTCACATCTCTGTAAATGACTCCAGCAGGATTTAAGGTGGCACAGAAAATTCCAACCAATGGTCTGGCAAACTGCCAGTTTCAGTTTTGATTAAGAATGTGGTCGTAGCTGAAGCTTTAGTATTTCACTGCTCCTCAGCTGGTAGACCTCATTACCTCTGGGGGGCTCTGGGCCACCTTGGTTTATATTTATAGTACTATAAATAATTTCTACATATATATTAATAATGCATAAACAACTGGTGTGGAAATAATCTGATATGTAATTGTGGGTTTATATAATATTGAATAATATAAAAAAAAAAAAACGTATATAAATATATGTTTATGCAAAATGCTTCATGAAAAAATGTAAACGATTTTAAATCAATATGCAGGAAGTTTAAATGATAATAATAAAGTTTTACCCAAAAACAGAAAAAGCCCAACGTGATAATGTTAACGTACGACGGAAAAATACACCGGTTTCAGTGGGTTGGGAAGCACAGAAGTGATGCTGATCTCAGTTCTTCACTTTATTAAAAGTAGCTTTAATCCTTATAGAGCAGATCACTCGGTCAGATTGAGATTTAAAATGAATATTGTGATTAAAAGGCCAAAGGAAAAGGTCATGTCAGAAGTGGGATTCGAACCCACGCCTCCATTCGGAGACCAGAAGCCCCGCTGCACAGGAAGGTGTGAACCTTGAGTCTGGCGCCTTAGACCGCTCGGCCATCCTGACACTGCGGCGGCTGCGCTGCCGGAGCGGGTAAGACAGTCACTGGCGCCCGGGCTCCGTCTGCTCGCTTCACAACGCGGTTCTGCGGCCGATTCAGACCCGAGCTCGGTCCGCGCCGAGGCTGGAATTCACCGCGTGTCCACTCCGACCCGAACTGTCGGGACCACCTTAAATAAGCGGCCCATTTAAGGTGGAACGGCGAGTTTGCATTGCTCCACACATTTAAAGCCCCTGCTGCACATCTATACATTGTTCATCATTTACTTTAGTTTATTATCATTATACTTTTATCTTTTATATCATAATAATAATAAAAAATAATAACGATGATGTTTTGTGAAAAAGATGTGTCAGAAGTGGGATTCGAACCCACGCCTCCATTCGGAGACCAGAAGCCTCGCTGCTGCAGAGGAAGGTACTGAACCTTGAGTCTGGCGCCTTAGACCACTCGGCCATCCTGACAGCTGAGCAGCAGCGCGCGGTTTACGTATATGTGATCTCTATTCTACTCTATTCCCTTATTTTATTATTATTATTATTATTATTATTATTATTATTATTATTATTATTAATAATAATAATTCTTATTCATATGATCAGTCAATACAGAACAATCAGGCTGAACAGCAGACAGAGAAACTGAGAGAACCTTTAGAACCGCTTTAACATACATCCATCTATCTATCTATCCATCCATCTATCCATCAATACATCTATCTATCTATCTATGGAAACCATTGCTGTTGCATCTCACTCTCTCTCTCTACTCTTTTATCTAATAAATGATCAAACCCGGCGTTTCATAAAGGAGCCATCTGTCCGCTGATCTACCCATAATGCCCGGCGGCGCCGCGCGGAGGAGATGATTTGTAGATCTGCAGAAACCGCGACCCGCCCGCAGACCCGCCCAGTCCCACTTTGTTTTGGTTTAGTTCTGTCTTTATACATTTTTAACTAAATATAACACCAGTAAAGGCGTGTTGTATTAGAGGACTTCCATTTCCGTGCCCGGTTTATTTCCAGACTTCAGCTGAAACTGTATTATTTAATAAGTTATCAAACACTCGGCGTTTCGTAACGAAGGACCCCTGTCCGCTGATCTACACATGATACCCCGCGGCGCCGCGTGGAGGAGATGATGTGTAGATCTGCAGAAACTGCGACCCGCCTCCAGACACACGCCCAGCCTGCCGTTCTTATGAAACATGCGTGTGTGTGTCAGTAAACACTGTTTCTGCAATGTCTCTGTACAGAAACGCGGTGTGGTTCCTGAAGGGTCTCCAGGAGTACACCAGGTAAGTGTCACTGTGTTTACAGGTCCTCTAGCTGAGGTTAGAAATGAGCCATAACATTATGACCACCTCCATGTTTCTCCTCTTACTGTCTATTCTATCAGTTCCTCTGACCACACAGGAGCTCTTTGTAGTTCTATAATTAGAACTACAAAATGGGTCATTCTCAGCACTGCAGTGCTGCTGGAGTGTTTAAACACTGTGTCCACTCCCTGTGCACTCTATCCCCTAGTCCTTCATTAGTGCTCACAGGACACTATTGGTTGGACATGTCTTGGTGGACTGTTCTCGGTCCAGCAGTGACACTGAGGGGTTTAAACACTCCAGCAGCACTGCTGTGTCTGATCCACTCGTACCAGCTCAACACACACTAACACACCACCACCATGTCAGTGTGACTGCAGTGCTGAGAATGACCCACCACCCACATCATAGCTGCTCTGTGGTGGTCCTGTGGGGTCACATGTCAATGTTGTGGCTGATTGGTGTGTATAGAGGTGTATGTTTCAGATGTTAAACTGTACACTGATGTGTTGACATGTTGACAGGAGTGGTTATGAAGCAGCAGCGAAACACTTCACAGCTGCTGATTTGGAGGTGGACTTGAGCAGCAGGTCATTTGTCATCACAGGAGCCAACAGCGGGATCGGGAAGGCCACGGCGAATGAAATAGCCAAAAGGGGTCAGTGACAAGTCATTTGGGTTAAAGTTAAAGCCTGTGTGGACAGTCGTACTATAATGGTTAACAGAGCTGTAAGGTGGGTCCAGGTGTTGTTATGTCAGTCAGTTTGGGAACACCTTTATTTTCTCGTGCTCAGGCTGGTGGGGCCACACTGTCTGGTTAATTAGTAGCAGAAGCAGAAGAAAGTCTAATTGTCTCGTTTCGAACGCTCAGGTGGGACGGTGCATCTGGTGTGTCGGAATGAAAGCCGAGCAGAGGAAGCCAGGAAAGAAATTGTGGAGCAGAGCAAAAATGAGGTATGGATTATTAAATTCCAGAGAACAATGTCAATGCAAAGCAGTAGTGGGATCAGTCCATCCAGACTGTCATGGAGTCAGAACGGCAGCAGCTCGTTTTCAGCTCCACTTTTGTCTCAGTGGAGATGACCAACGTATCCGTGTGTGAAGAAGGTCCGGTGTGATGGTTCAGGGTGCAGTTCTGTACGATGCCAGATCACCTCTGATCTTCATTACAGACACTTTAACAGACCAACGATACGTTAACAAGGTTCTGCAACAAGTGGTTCTACCTTTTCTGAACACACACTCAGGTGCTCTATTCCAACAGGACGACGCTCGTCCACACAATGCTGCCATCTCAAGATCTCCTCTTGAAGACACAGATACTACGCCGTGGTCGGTCTCATCTGACCTCACTGTGCCACCTGCTGAGGTCAGCAGCAGTGTGTCATTCACATCAGGTCATGCTAACTTCTCTCTTGTTCCAGAATGTCCACATACACATCTTGGACATGTCCAGTCCCAGGCAAGTGTGGGAGTTTGCCAGTGCGTTCAGTCAGAACTACAGCGTGAATGTACTGGTGAGTGGGTTCTGGAAGCTTCTACATGCAGTACTGCTAAAATCAGATTATCAGTAATGTTTAATGTTCAACCTCCTGGACAGATCAACAATGCAGGCTGCATGGTCAATCAGAGAGAGCTGACCGAGGACAGCTTGGAGAAAAACTTTGCCACCAATACACTCGGTAAGCACAGATCAGAGGGTGTGGACTAACTTAAGGCATCGTGGAAATCATCCGTACTTTTCTTACATACACAGATCAACCATAACTTTATGATCACCTCTTTGTTTCTCCTCTCACTGTCCATCCTATCAGCTCCTCTGACCACACAGGAGCTCTTTGTGGTTCTATAATTCCAGACTGTAGTTCATCTGTTTCTCTGCAGACTTTATTCTCCTCCTTTCACCCTGATCTTCAATGTCAGTCACAAAGACATGGTGGTGGTGTGCAGAGAACCCATAAAAGAACCATTAGAGAACCTTATTTTTAAGAGCAGGAGTTAAAAATCTACTGCTTGGGCTTTTTGTCTGCCGGTGAAAATGGTGCCACTCTGCTTATCTCTTTCTGCTGTTCTTCCACAGGAACGTTCATTCTGACAACAGCGCTGATTCCTGCTCTGAAAACGTCCCAGGATCCGAGAGTCGTGAGTGTTTTTTGAAAGCTGTTCAGATGGTTTGTTTACTCCTGAGTGCTTTCATTCAGAACAAAAACCCTTAGGTGATTAACTTCTGACCGTGCCCGGCTCATCAGATCACTGTGTCGTCTGGAGGGATGCTGGTGCAGAAGCTGAACGTGGAGGATCTGCACTTTGAGAAGGGCTCCTTTGATGGCACCATGGCTTATGCTCAGAACAAGGTAATGACATCACCGGTCCGAGTGGCGGTGCTCTCACATGTAGGTAAATTGGCCCCAGTGTGTTTGTGTGGTACCCTCTGATGGACTGGCACTCTGTCCAGGGGGTATTCGTGCCTTGATGATTGTGGGTAGGCTCCAGGTGGGCTCGGGACCCACCGTGATCCTGAACTGGATGAAGCGAATGAGAAAACGAAGGCGTTCGTGGATTTTATGGTGGTTTAAATGTCGTGTGTGCGGTCTTTGACGTTGAGACTCGACTCTGTAGCTACTGAGTAAATCAGGGTTGTAATGATGTCATTCGAATAGTTATGTGAAGTGACTGGTCAGTTAGAGTGACTGAATTTTGATGATGGTTGCTGTCAGTAACTCAGTAACCAGTTTTGCAGGAACCAGTAACACTGGTTTGACTGGATATTGTCGTTCGTTCTCCTCAGAGGCAGCAGGTAGTCATGACCGAATGCTGGGCAGCTCAGCACAAAGAGATCCACTTTTCCTCCATGCACCCCGGCTGGGCAGACACGCCAGGTGTGTGTGTGTGTGTATATGTGTGTGTATATATGTGTGTGTGTGTGTGTGTGTGTGTGTGTGTGTGTTTATGAGAAGCTAGACTGTTCAACAAAAAATCAACAAAAGATCACACACCTCTTTACTCTTTGTGGTTCTATAATTCCAGACTGTAGTTCATCTGTTTCTCTGCAGACTTTATTCTCCTCCTTTCACCCTGATCTTCAATGATCTGGACCCCACAGGACCACCACAGAGCAGATATGATGTGGGTGGTGGGTCATTCTCAGCACTGCAGTCACACTGACATGGTGGTGGTGTGTTAGTGTGTGTTGCGAGTGGATCAGACACAGCAGTGCTGCTGGTCATCCTCTAGTCCTTCATCAGTGCTCACAGGACGCTGTCCACAGGACACTGTCGGCTGGACATTTCTGGTTGGTGGACTGTTCTTGGTCCAGCAGTGACACTGAGGGGTTTAAACACTCCAGCAGCACTGCTGTGTCTGATCCACTCGTACCAGCAACACACACTAACACACCACCACCATGTCAGTGTGACTATTATGACACCCATATAATAGCTGCTCTGTGGTGGGCCTGTGGGGTCCTGATCATTGAAGATCAGGGTGAAAGGAGGAGAATAAAGTATCAGAGAAACAGATGATCTACAGTCTGGAATTATAGAAGTACAAAGTGCAAGGTGGTGTCTGAACTTTATCTGTGTTTTTCGACAGCGGTTCAGACATCCATGCCAGACTTCCACGCTAAGATGAAGACTAAGCTGCGCACTGAGGAGCAGGGGGCTGACACAGTGGTCTGGCTGGCCGTGTCGGAAGCTGCAAGCAAACAACCCAGTGGGCTCTTCTTCCAAGGTTAGAACATGCACATGTTCTATTGCCTATGATCTCGAGATGTTCACACAGCTCAGAGGAAGACACCAGTCTGCCTCCGGTTGTGTGGGGTCTTGGGATGGTAGCAATCTCAGTTGTTGAAGGTACGAGTTCATTACGATCCATGAAGGACCTGAACCACCAGAACTTTCTCACGATCACATTCAGATCAGTGTATGTTCACAGTCTGGTGCTCTTCATGATAACTGATCTACCCAGGCGTGAACTGAACATACTCTCATTGCCATTGCTCTAACCTTCATGCTGTCCCTTCACCTTTGCCCCTGCAGATAGAACGGCGGTATCGACTCATCTGCCCCTGGCTTCCACCAGGTCCTCTCCTGCCGAGGAGGCAAAGTTCATGAGCACGCTGGAGCAGCTCGCTGAAAAGTTCAAGCCATGAACACTGACCTTGGACCAAAACCCCTGAAGGCAACGCTAGGACTGTTATTGAGGAGGAGGCTGAAGCAGCACCAGCTGCACCTGAACATACATTACATGGACAAAAATATTGGGACACCTGCTTATTCACCGTTTCTCCTGTAATCGGGGGTATTAAAAAGAGTTCATCCTGCTTTTGGAGTAACTGTCTCCACTGTTCAGACTAGATTCTGGAACATTGCTGTGAGGATTTGATTGAATTTAGCAACAAACTCTGTTAGTGAGGCCAGGATGTCAGGTGGTCACCACCCCAAATCACGCCCTGCTCATCCCTTAAGTATAGGAACGGAGCTCCATCGTTCCAGAGAACATCACTGACCCAGATGTGGGTTCAGAATAAAAGTCTTGTGTTAATTTTCAGAATAAAAGTCCAGAGAAGGGATAATACTGATATATACTGATATATATATTGGACCAATGTCAAGTGTTATGAACAGTTTATTACTATAAATAATCCCTGTCAATAATAATCATTACAAATAATTCATCAGATATCTTGAATTTTCAGCTGTAAAACATATGGATGATCCCTTCCCAACAGGATTCCTGAGTTCTGTTAATAATTAAATCTTAAATTAAGAGAATTTTGATGAACCTAGTATCTGAAAATCTGACATTTTTTAATTTTAATGGATAAATGTTTGTCAAACTACCAAAATATCCCATAAAGAGCTGTGACACGTCCTGAGACGTGTTTCTGAGATTCTCTGGACAGTAGAGTTCTGCTCTACAGTAGAGTTCTGCTCTACTGTCACCCAATACGTTCATGAGAGAGGCTGTCCACAAACTTTTGGACATACAGTGTCTGAGCACAAGAACAAAGCAAACTCTCCCCTCCCAGTCTGTGTTTACTTTCTCTGAACTGGAACAAATCTGAATTTCCACACGATTTGAAATCAGTACTGGTTTTAATTCAGTGTCAAATCGGAGATCCAGGATCAGCATGAAGTCTTACATAAATTAAACACACGTGAAGAAAAAGGCACTTCAGTGTGAGCGCTGTTCTGTTCACACCTGCCTTGAAGCCCCGCCCCCAGTCTGATCCGCGGCGGGACGAAGGTTCACAGACGGTTAAAGGGAATGGTTTTTACAGGAGGAACCCATTTCAGGTCTTCACAGGACGATGTGACGAAGCAGGACACGACCGACCCGGTTTTAGGACGTAGGTCAGTCTGGAGACGCAAATGCTGTTCATGATAAATTAAACAGAGCAGCCAACGTTTAGCATTTAAACTGTACATGGTCCACATGGCTCTCTCTCTCACACACACACACACACACTCTCGCTCACACACACATATACAGATATTTATATACACAAACGTCCAGGAGGACAACGCCACCCGAGTTTCAGTGTGAGACTTTCAGTTCAGTGTTTCTGTCCAGTGAGCAGCTGTGTGAACATCTGGCTATGAGCTGACCCTGCAGAGGCCTTTCAGCTTCTCAGCAGAACATCTGGGTCCATGAAGTGTGAGCATCTTGTCCATGCACACAGAGCTTGTGGCAGACATCGCCATGGTGACCATCAGTGTGGGGTGGCCACCGCTGGCCAATGGTGATGGTCACGTTCAGGATACCACCGGGGTCATGTCCCATAGCTGCAGAGAAACACACTATATATCATACAGTCGTGTGAAACACCGTCAAACTTATGGACATTTGATGAAAACTGTAATTATCAGGAAGGTAATCGTAAGGAGGCAGTTAGGACACATGCACTGTATTAGGACACGGGTTTATACTTTTATGTAAGACATCCTTTAAAGGGGGTTCTGACCCGCGGCCTCTTATGGGTTAATTTTCTTCACACGTTGACGGTGTGTTTTGGTCTTGTTGACTGACCTTGATGACCTTGTCGGCTCCAGAGGTCAGCAGCCAGCTCCTGGTCGGCTCATAGTGCATGTGTACAACGGCATGCTTGCTGTCGTGGAACGTGGCAGTGGGCGCTCGCCTTAAACACACCGAACAGAGTCACTCAAAACAAAACGAAACTACACTAAATTATACTGAAGGAAATGCAGGACAGTCACATGACCAGTAACAATGTGGTTACTATGGTATCCTGATGGTTGCTATGGTGTTGTTAAATAGTTGCTAGGTGGTTGCTACCATATTGCGAAGTGGTTGTATGATCGTTGCTATGGTGTCGCTTAGTGTTTGCTAAGCTGTTGCTATGGTATCTTTAAGTGGTTGCTATGCAGTTGTACAGCACACAGGTCATCTCCATGATTTTGTTAAGTGGTTGGTAGGAGATTGCTATGCTGCTGCTAGGTGGCTCCTAAGGTCGTCCACATGGCTGCTATGGTGTTGCTAGGTAATCAGTATTGTATTCCAGGTGGGTGCTATGGTGTTGCTAAGTAGTTGCTATGGTTTCACTAGGTGATTGATTTGTTGTTGCCATGGTATGTCAGGCGGTTGCTATGAACAAATCTGCATCAATATACTGAAAACTCGACACAGATGTGCAAATGCTTGTCTAGTCCCTGTAGAGAAGTACTGCCAATAGAATAGGACTCTCTGGAGCAGGTCACGTTCAGTTGAATGCGGTGTGATGTGACGACGTGTGAAAGGTTCGGAAGTGACACTCACTCCTCATCAGTGATGGAATCGTGGCAGCTGTCACACACCCGCACCTCGAACTCGAAGCCCATCAGTGGAATGGTGGAGCGCTTGGACGAGCATTTCCCACACACAGCCTGCCCACACTTCCGGCAGTGATGCTGGAGAGAGACGAGAGAGAAAGCTTTAACTTAAAATGATTCATTATAAAGCTTCACGATATGGACAAAAGTATCGGGACACCAGCTCACTCATTGTCCTGAGGTAAGGCAGGTTTTAATTGTTTACCTTGCTTTTGTTGGAGTCTACTGTTTTTACTGTTTCTACCGTTCTGCTCCACATCTGAATGCAATGTGTGTGTGTGTGTTGTGTGTGTTGTGTGTGCGTGTGTGTGTGGTGCAGGTTACCTGACGCAGTCCAATCTTTTTGCTGTCCCACATTTGTTTAAAGTTCCAGAAAAAAGGCTGCTCACACCTCTGACAGGAGTCACTGTCCAGCCACTCCGGAGTCTGACACACACTCACACACACACACACACACACACACACACACACACACACACACACACACACACACACACACCATTTGTGCAATTAAGGCAAATTCAGCAACTTATCCGACTTATCCAGGCCATTCTCTCTCTGACCAGGTAGATGGCGCTCTCTCCCCACATCACACCCAGCCATCGACTCGGCGCTGGAGAACCGGCAGCAGCACATAAAGGGTCTACAAGGTGGAGCAACTGGGTAGGAGTGTCTAAATGGATGCTCCATCAGTAACGTGAAGTGATGAAGGCGTACGCGTGTGTGTTTGCACTCAGTATGAATCAAAGAGCTTTACGGATGAACATCCACGTCTCTCTCACCTCCTGACGTGTGACGTCCATGTTCCAGACAACAATTCCTCCATCGCAGCCGCAGGAGATGAGCTGGCGAGTGTGTGGAGCATAGCACAGTCCCTGTACCTTCTCACTGCGAACAAACACACACACTTACAAACTGAAAATCAGGGTCATCTCACATGATTATGACCTCAACACATGAACAGACTTTCCCGGGGTTCTGCACCACGCACAGATACAACCTACAGGCCTCGGTACCACAGCTCAAACCAGCACCCGGTTTAAAAACGGCCCAGATCGGACCCAAACAGTATGTAAAGTTGTGAACCCTTGAATGGCATAGCTCCTCCCATTCAGCCTACTGCAGTTTAGCTCTGCCTGTTAACCCTTAAAACCATGCATGTGGTTATTTACAAAATACACACACAGACACACACACACTTGTGCACATCTTACTTGTGTCCCTGCAGCTCAATGGCTGTGCCCTTCCGGCCCCCGATGTCCCACATTATAATGGAATGATCCGAACTTCCAGAAAACAGAACCCTCTGCACTGGGTCCCAGCACAACGCAGTCACATTACCTGTGTACACACACACACACACACACACACACACACACAGAAAATATCATTTAATGCTAGCTATGTTTCTTACAACTTACAAGAGATAAAATAAAAAAGTGATTTCAATAAAACTTTTATTGACTTTTGCAATAAAAATGTTTTAACACGTGCATTTGCACATTCCACACCGTGGGCTTCCCTGGTGGCAGAATCCAGGACTCCAGCTCACCTCACAGCACACAGGGTGGAGGGAACCTGCAGAAATGTGGACCAACTGCTCCACAGGAAACCACATTCCAGGTGTTGTTTTGTGTGGGTGTGTGTGCGTGTGTGTGTGTGTGTGTGTGTGTGAGAGCGTGAATGTGTACCTGTATGGCCTTTAAAAGTAGTCACCAGACTGCAGCTGTCCTGCTCCAGTTTCAGGATTGTCACCTGACCGGAATGGTCACCCACAAAGGCGTGTCTGGTCTCCACATCAAATCTGATGGTAGTTTGTCAAAGAACAGCACACACACCACACCGCCACCTTCTCTGCACACACACACACACCACTGCACTGCTCAGACGGTGCAGGTAGAAGATCTACACACAACCCTTCTGCAGGTATTTTACTGTTTCTTAATGGAAACCGAAATCAATGAAAAGACATGTTCCACCAAACGTCTGAATGTACGTGAAAGGATACTGCAGTCCAGAGACCCAGGCGGTGGTCCTGTAGGTGCCCAGCTGCTGCCCGCTCTCTGAGCAGTGCCAGGTAAAGCTCTTATCCTGCCCTGTGCTGAGAACCCACTCCATCTCCAACACAAACAGCACCACTGTCACACCACCCTGATGAGCTACACACACACACTTCAGCATGTAATGAAACAACAACAAACTAAAATTAAGGCATCCTACAGATTCCATTACATAAAGTAATTACAATTACTTAAGTTAAATAGTTATAACCAATGATTTAAGTAACTATAATTACTGCATTCAATTAAATGGAATTACTTTAAAAATCAATTACAATCACTTAATTAAACATTAATTGCAACTGACAAAAAAGTAATTATAATTAGCTAATAAAAAAGAATAACAATTAAATGTAATTATAATTAAATAAAGTAACATTTAATCATAAGTGCTTTTAAATAAAGTAACAGCAGGTATTTAATTAAAAAATTAAGTAATTGTTACCGTTTCATCAGTCAGTCCAGTAATTATACCAGATTACAAATTACACAACTCACCCTGATAGGTACGCGCTGGGGTCATCTTATTGTAGTCCTCTGACAGGATGAACTCCTGAAAAGACAGGAAACATGTGACAGTCACACACACACACACACACACACACTGAGTTGATAGTGAACTTACAGAGATGACCCCGTTGTCCATCCCGACTGACAGCCTCCTGGTCTCAGGGTTAAAGGACATGCTCGAGCAAGGTGCTGCAACAGAACCAGAACAAATAAGAAGCTGCTACGTAGAACTGGGAGATGGGACCTCCAGCTCATGATGTGTATACACACACTTCCAATCAAACGTTTTAGAAAACCCAATATGGGTTCTGAAACTTTTGACTGGTAGTGGACATTTGTTATTCAGCAGCATCTTCTTAATCAAGAGATCACGTTCCAGCACGATGAAGGTCAACCTCAACATTATGACCAGCTCCTGACCACACAGGAGCACTCTGTGGTTCTGTAGTTCATCTGTTTCTCTGCAGACTTTATTCTCCTCCTTTCACCCTGATCTTCAGTGGTCAGGACCCCACAGGACCACCACAGAGCAGCTATTATGTGGGTGGTGGGTCATTCTCAGCACTGCAGTCACACTGGTTTGTGTCACTTATTCATGTGGCTTAAAACTGGTTGGTTAAAAGTGTTCATATCAAGTCACGTGCTGCTCAAATTATAGAATTTTAAGCTACAGTAATGTGCACGTGCACACACACACACACACACACACACACACACACACCCTTCACTGGTGCAGAGTCAACTCATTGGTATTATTTCCTCACTGTGAACCTGTGGATGGCCTGCAGGAGCTGAGAGGAAGCAGAGCACATGCTGAACGGCACAAAGTGATGAATTCAGCATTTTTGCCGACTGGGAGGGACGAACGAGCCTGAACACGTGCACCATCTCACACCCTGCCGTAGGACTGTATAACACATCCTCAACACTACGACTGCAGACACGTCCGAATGAGGCCGACTCAGAGAAACTGCTGACCGCAGCACTTATTGTTTCATCCAAAACGTAATCGATAAAGCAGTTAATAAAAGTAGTTCCGGTTACTTTGTCCTTGTCTGAGGTTCTCTAACAGGTACGGCGTTCAGGCGATCAAAGCTACATCACACTAAAGGAGATGAATATGCTGCCGGAGATTTCGGCCTCAAATATTTGTATCTTCTGTGTGTGAATATGATGATGATCTATGTTACGATATTAGAGTAAAGGATGAGATTATTGGGGGAAACTACAACTGAAAGGAGGCTCTAGGACCCTGTTGGTCCTCTAGTCTGGAAACCAGGTGAGATACGGTATACCAAGAGGTACACTACCCAAAAGTAGCCTCTGAGAGCCTTTTCATAGGGCAGTGATGGAAGCACTTTACGCCCCCTTGTGGATGTACTCATCCACACATCTGCCTGAGACCCGGCGCGCTGAGTTTTGCAGCAATTCTGGGTGTGTATGAGTATATGTTTATTGTAGTAATGGCGACCAACACCGGAGTGTCTGTCTGAGTAGTTACGACTTCACGCAGACCACTGAATGAAATCTGAAAGCTGTGGGGTCGACAGCCGGTCAGGATGGCCCAACTCACCTGGCATTGTGTGGTAAACACTGGGCCAGTACTGCCCGCTGTCCCTCTTCAGCCAAACACGGACCGTCCTAAGAAAGACGAGAAGCATGTTCATTTTGAACATAGTTCAGTTCTACTTGTAAAAACAATAACTTATTATTTCATATATTTTTATAATTATATTTAAAATATGACAATCATTACTTTTTCTTTTTTATGACACTTTATTCATTTTTTTTTTTTTAATCATTATTTACAAACCAATTTCTCAGACTTTTCTGTGTTTATGTATCAAAATATTATCACTTTCTGCTCTTTTCTGTACTGATGCTTCTGCTGGAACCTTAATGTGTGTGGGAACCTTCATTTCCCCGAGGGAACCCTCCCAAGGGATCAATAGAGTTCTATCCTCCTATCCTTTGCTATTAACTGCATTGGGATGAGTATAGAGAACGTGTGCGTTGACAATCCACACAAATGAGCATATAAAAAGTTAACTACCCACCCTGTTATTGGAATTGTGGACCCTGTACAGCAGTGGAGGAGAGGGAAGCACTGCAAATAAAGACCTGCAGCCTGTCAGCTGACAAGCCTCCTGCACCCCAGCTGCTGTAAATGCAGCTTCAAGTGGCTTAAGCCGTGTAAACACACATGCATGGGGTGATTAGAGGAGATTTAAATTGTTTGTGCAGGTCTTCGAGCCCTGGCTGGGGCCCGGGTGTGTGTTTGTGGGATTTATGGACATGCGGTGCGCTGTCATGCACTAGAACTTGGTGTTTAGAGCGTCAAATTCCAATTCTCCGTTCCACCTTAAATGGCCCCGCTTCCACCGCAGTACCGCCAGACGCGCCAGAGCGGGAGAACGGGGCATTTAAGGTGGAACGGACAATTCCGATTCCAATGAGCGTATGGCGCTGTTTGGGTACAGCACTTTTGTGGGATGGAGTGAGGATGATATGCAGCGCTTGCAGCGTTTGTGTACCTGTCCTGGGAGACGCTGATCACCCCGTCCTCCTTCGGTATGATCACGGCCGTGTTCACCACGTCCTGCAGGGCTTCGATCTTGCTGAGCAGGACGGGTTTGCGGGCTTGGGGACGAGGACTAATGTCAGCCGCCATGGTGATGTGTACGCTTCTTTTAACCTCGTATTTGTCGTTTTCCGTAACATAACACCATTAACGCGGCTCTGCTGCCCCTCTCCCGGCTGGAGGCGGCGGAGGGAGGGAGGGAGTGAGGGAGGGAGGGCGAGGGTAGTAGAGCTGGAGAATCCAGATCCACGAATGAGTTCTGCTCCTGGATTTGGCTCCGACTACCCAAAGGTTTTGAGCCGCAGCGGAGCCGGTGACGCAGTCGGAGCCAAATCCCGGAGCGGAATATTTTTGTGGACCTGGAGTCTCTCCGCTTAAAGGCAGCGCAGAGCCGCTGCAGGTCGAGTTAATCCGTTTTCTACACCGCAGTCAGTTTTTATATCTAACTATATAATTATGAGTCTGCGACGAAATACAGCTGAAATAAAAATACGTACATAAAAAAAAAATCACCGTCTAACGATGTTGGTAAACCGGAAATGTTACGTCATCGTGAGCGGTGGGTCGATGCCCCCGAAAAATAAACATTGGTTGTGGTCCCTGTCCTGTTTATTCGACCTTTTAAGCCCCAAAATGACACGTTTTGACTCAGGGGTTTGGTAGAGCTGCTGATATTTGTTGAGGCACTGTTTTAAAATGACATTTAGTCGTTCATAGATAAAAAGAGATGATTTAAAGGATAAGAGCAGTGAAATGACTGAGAAATGGGATAGAAACACAGTCTGGTAGCTGGTTAAAGCTCTTTGATGGAGTTCAATGAATAATGCAGCTTAAGAGAAATTTCAGAAAAATACTCTGATTTTGGATGTGGGTGGTAGTTTTGGTGGTGATTTTTTGATGGAGTAGTAGTTTCGGTGGTGTTTTTTTGGATGTGGGTGGTAGTTTGGGTGGTGATTTTGGATGGGGTGGTAGTTTTGGTGGTGATTTTGGATGTGGGCCATCACTTCAGCTGCACTAGTGATTTTTTCGATGGGGTAGTAGTTTTGGTTATGATTTTGGATGGTGTAGTTTTGGTGGTGATTTTGGATGGGGTAGTGGTTTTGGTGGTGATTTTGAATTGGGTTGGTAGTTTTGGTGGTGATTTTTGATGGAGTAGTAGTTTTGGTGGTGATTTTGAATTGGGGTGGTAGTTTTGGTGGTGATTTTTGATGGAGTAGTAGTTTCAGTGGTGTTTTTTTGGATGTGGGTGGTAGTTTCGGTGGTGATTTTGGATGGGGTGGTAGTTTTGGTGGTGATTTTGGATGTGAGCCATCACTTCAGCCACACTACTGATTTTGAATCAGGGTTGTAGCCTCTGTAAAAACACCATTGTAGTGGTTTCACTGTTGGCCAAATTCAATAATGGCTTATTTATGCTGTGTGAGTAGATTCTGAGAATGACCCATCACCCACATAATATCTGCTCTGTGGTGGTCCTGTGGGATCCTGATTATTGAAGATCAGGGTGAAAGGAGGAGAATAAAGTCTGCAGAGAAACAGATGAACTACAGTCTGAATTATAGACCCACAAAGAGCTCCTGTGTGATCAGAGGAGCAGATAGAATGGAGAGTGTAGAAACAAGGAGGTGGTCTTAATGTTATGGCTCAACTGTGTATTATTTTGTTATTATTTTATGTTTTATATTTTTGCAGCTTACAATAAAGACTAAAGACGTTTCAATGATTGTATGAAACCTAGTGTTCGTTGTCACTTCACTGACCATACTGTCCAATAATATTGTCCAAATGTGTCTTGTGAAAATGTTTGGACTTCCCCCGTCAAACCACACACTATCCTATGTAAAAATAGATGTAGTGTGTCTGCAGGTCATGTGATATATTTACATGTTCCATCAACTACGTATGGGGTTTTGACCTATGCCAGTGCTTGTGCATAACTGTAGATATGCATACAGTTATATTCCTGGCTGAGGTGGAGTGACGTGGCATGAAGAGCTGCAGCAAAGGTTCAGTATTCAGAGGAAACAGATGGGTGGAAGCTGTGAGGGGTTGATGGATCGCTTCAGTGATTAAAGAAAGACCCTCCCAGAACATACAGGGTTTATACACCGGGTTTACCAGCTGATGTTCAGAACACAGTAGTTCTGAGATGGAAGAGCTATAATAATCAGCGCCTCTCCTCCCGACACTGACTCATCCAGGCTGTTAGATAGATCTGTTATAAATATCTGACCCATCATGTTCTCACGCCATCTGAGGGTGTTGATGCATCTGTGCTGTGTTTCAGAATGTAGCTGCATACAGTGATTATGTGAATAAAGAGTGAAAAGAGGGTGTTTCTTTGTTTATTTGTGAATTGGTTTGTTATTAAACACTAATCAGGGCACAATACATGTGCCAAATGTTAACACTGCGACAGTGAAGGAAATGCGTGTGTTGGTTTCAAAATAGATCAACTTCAACTTACAGTCCTAGTCAGGCTAGAGTACAGCTTTCAAACACGGTGGCGGTAGTTCCACACACTGTTACTGTAACTAAATCCGCCCATATGCACCCCCAGCAGTTTGTTTTGGACACGGGTTGACCTGAATCGTCCAGTGTTAGAGATGTGTCCATTGTAGCCTCAGCTGTCTGTTCTTGGCTGTCAGAAGTGGACCCTGACATGGTCTTCTACCCCATCATGGTTGGACATGTTCATTCTGAGCTGCTTTTCTGCTCTCTACAGTTGTACAGAATGGTTCTCTGAGTTATTGTAGCCTTTGTGTCAGCGTTTCCATCTGCACAACTAAGCTCTAAATTTACATTTAGACGTTCTTCCTTCTTCTTCCTTCTTCCTTGCTCAAGAGACCTCAGATGTGTCCTGTCAGTTTCTTGGCAGGCGTAGGCAATCCCGGTCCTGGAATGCCGGATTCATGCACAGTTTGCTGATTTTCTCTGCTCTAACAGACCTACCAGACATGGCATTTTACAGTTGAGTTGAATCAGGTGTCCTTGAGCAGGGAATGGACAAATTTCATGTTATCTTATATGATCAGAAGAAAGATACACAAATCATTCAAATTGGTTAAACTCTTAGAACCCAAGATCCACACTTTGCAGACAGTTACAGTTCATATCTCAGGATCGGAGTAGCCTACATGCATGTATGCACAAACTAGAAGACTGAATCTACCGAACAGGCCAGTCTCATCACTGATCAGAGAGCGGGGGCGGGGCTGATGATCAACCTGCATACAGACTCTGACTGATCAGAGAGAGGGGGCGGGGCTGATGCTCAACCTGCATACAACTCTGACTGATCAGAGAGAGGGGGCGGGGATCTTTTTTTATATCAAAATGTTGTCAGTATTATTTATATATTTATTTATATCTCACATTAAGACAAATTTGAGTAGGCTATGATCTCCTACAAATACTTTTTCAATATTGCAAAAAAAAGTCCTGCAAAATTAGCCTTGGGTTCTAACCATTAAAAGCATAACTTTAGAAGAGAAGGGCAAAATGCTTTTAACTTTGAACCAACTTTTAGAGCATTTCTATTGATCATCAGTTCCTGCATTATTCACAAATAGGCCTTTTCCACCAGAAGAACTGTCTCTGAACTGGTTCTATTCATGCTTATAAGAACCTTGGTCTTGTTTACACCAGGCACAGAACACGTCACCAACAGAGGGCACTGCACAGTGTGAGTAAATGGAAGTGAGAAGATGGGGCATATAGACTACCTGCGAATATTTAAGTTGCTCATAGACCCACAGGGGAATCTGTCCTCCACATTTCACCCATCCACACAGGGTGACACACACTAGGAGGCAGTGAGTGCACACAGGCAGCCCTATCCACGGTGTAGTCATGCCCTGCCAGTACAGGGAATCAAACCTGCAACCTTCAGTTCACAAGGCTGGTTCCACCAGGCCGTGTCTGCTATGGACTTCCCGGAAAAGCCGACGTGGAATGTGACAAGCCTTTTCCGAAGCCTTTTGCGGACTTCTGTTGTTGGAAACATTGTTGGGAAGTGCGCTGAGCACCTACGGCTTTCAAACCATGATCACAAAGATACATGGTTAGGGAGATACATGGTTATCACTAGACACCAGTGACACAAAGGGCCTTGAGTCCCAGCACTCACTACAGGTTCCTTGGGATTCCAGGCACCCTGCTCCGCGCATGCGTGCTGCGAGGAGGGGAGGCCGGCCGTTATTTGCATACAATGAATACGGCACATATGATAACGAGTTGCCACAGCGGAGCCAATCTGCGTCGCCGGGGCCGAGCACGTGGTCGAGGGTGGGCGGCGCCAGCGCGGCTCGGGGAGTAAAACCGGTGGCGGCGCGCGCAGGAGCGCCAGTGTGGGGGAGCGATGGAGGTGGTTGGAGCGAGAAGTTGTGAGGATGGAAGTTAGGGAGCGCCTCTGTAGGCCCAATTAACACGTCCAGTGGCCCCTGTGAGTGAAAAGCCACCGCCCGGGGCCCTTCCGGACGCTTTGTCGCGGTTTAAAAGGCCGCGAGCTGCTCCCCTCACACTTTGGGAAATGTGCCGTTAGCTTAGCATAGGCGGCGTGGAGACAAACAAAAGGGCTCCTCAGCAGCCACCCCCGCTCAGCCATGCCCGTCATCCTGTTCCTCATAGACTCCTCCGCCTCCATGAACCAGCGCTGCCACCTGGGCACCACCTTTCTGGATGTAGCCAAAGGTGCAGTTGAGACTTTCCTGAAGGTAATGCTACCCGCAAACTAGAGGCACCCCCTCCCCTCGGGTCCGTGTCCAACCCCTTATCTAGAGCCCTGACTAACACACCGTCCGTTTCTCTGTCTTTTGTCCCCCAGCTGAGGAGCAGGGACCCGGCCAGCCGAGGAGACAGATACATGCTGGTTTGTTTCGAAGAGGCTCCAGCTGGAATCAAGGTAGTGTTCCGTGTCCCCCCCCTCATCCCCCGCTCTGGACAGAGACCCCAGCACAGACAGGGAGGACAGGAAGAGAGGGAAGATAGGGAGCGATAGGGAAGAGAGTTCTGCAGCCCCAGGCAGAAGAGAACCTCCAGACCAGCGTTGGTGTGGAAACATGGCCGACATTTTGTCCCTGTGTGAGGGGGGGTGCAGAGACGGGGCTTTACTTGTTGTGTATGACTTTCACTGCTTTCTTGAACCTCATTAAAGTCTCCAGTGTCTTATCTTTCTTTAACAGACCCGTTGTTGGCCTCTGGGCGGCAAGCCAGTGTAACATCCGCCCAATGTGCGGCAGGTGGGGGAATTTGTCCCCCTGCACACACCAGGGGATGGTGAGCACGCCTGCCCGGAGCAGTGAGCAGCCCTGTGTACGGCGCAGCTGCAGGGTTAATGGCCTCGATCAAGCACTTCTGTCTCGCCCTGCTGATTCAGGGAATCAAACGGGCAAACTTCTGAGTCACAAGGCTGTTTTCC
Source organism: Acestrorhynchus altus (assembly GCA_034509495.1). Classification (NCBI taxonomy): domain Eukaryota; kingdom Metazoa; phylum Chordata; class Actinopteri; order Characiformes; family Acestrorhynchidae; genus Acestrorhynchus; species Acestrorhynchus altus. The sequence goes on along the minus strand of CM067509.1, from coordinate 6,747,686 downwards.
TAACCACCAGCCCACATGCACAGTGTTTATCTTCATTAATATCTTATACGTCTTTTTGATCTAATGAGTCGATTGAGCACGACTCGTTTCAAGTAGGTCCAACTTTACTTTAGATACGGTTAACATGAATAATTTATTGTGATCGCAGGGCGTTGGATGCCAGATGGAAGTTGCGTGGGTGTGTTGGATGGTTGAAGATCTACGCAATGTTGCATTTACTGGCAGGATTATTTAACTGCTCACTTCCCAACTTTTGTCAGGAGCGGGGAAGGCTCTGGATGTGGATGAGTGAAGGCTGTGTCTTGATTTTCTTGTCCGACTAGTAGAATTCAGAGTTTTCACTGGGACTCTGAGGTTTAAGTTCAACTATGTCTGGTCCATGTTCAAGTAACCGCTTGATCCCATTTGATCTTCAGTGAGATTAGGCCACAAAGTGTTTGATCCAACTTGAAGACAAGATCTTGGTTTGTTTGCAGTGTGAACATACTTTAGATTTTTTTTTTATAGACCAAATACCGGAACTCAAAACATGCACGCATGTCACGCAGCTGTATGGGCGTAATAGATGGAGATCCACTGTCACTGTATTCCGATGCCAGTTCACACTGGTCCTGCCGTGCGACAAATGTACCTGAATGGAGTCAGATTCTGGCAGCTTGCCAGTTTAATCCAGAACTAACCTCAGTTCTCATTTCTGTCTTTCAGGCATGAAAATGTTCGATATCACTTATTTTAAGACAGTTTCATGCTGCTGGACATTTAATCATGAATATTCAAACATTGGAATTGAGCACACTGGCTCACTCACTTTAATGTGATCTCCCTGCTAAGAAAGTTATAACGGGCAAAAATGCTTGAGGTAATGTTGTATAATATTGTAATAATTGATATTGGATTGAAACGTTGCTCTTCTAATGCTCATTTTCTGCTCTGGGTCTTTTTGCAGTAGGACTAATTTCCCCCTGAGTCGACTTGTTTGATCAGATGGAGCTCAAATGCATCTTATTGACCTTCTTTCATTCCTTTTGTTCTGGACCCATGATGATCATTACCTTATTAGTCCCCGTTTCATAGGTGAAGGGTGCTTGGTTTGGGTTATAGAGGGGTGCACGGTGAGGTTTCCAGGTGTTGTGCCAAACTCAGGCTCCCTTCGTTTGTACTCGTCGCCTGTTGGTGCGAATTCCCCTTTGATTCTTTTAGTTTTGGTGAAGAAATGAGCGATTGGTTTAGGGTTACAGTAGATTCAGGAATTGCGAGCGTGATCATACTGCTCCGTGAAGTGATTGCACACACAAAGGGGATTCAGAACTACCCAAAGGTGTGTGTTCACACTGCTATCGCACCGGACCCTGTTTCAGTAGATCTGTACCTGGACCATCTCTGTTGGTCCAGACCGTGGTCCACTTTTCACTCCTTCAAATTTGATTTGGACTGAACAAGGTTGCTATGAAAGCACCCAAACTTCAGATGGCGAATATCTAAAGTGATGTTTTCATTGAACACGTTGGATGTAATGTGTTAAAACTGCTTTGAGATGTTTGGTTTTGTGGTATAACCCTCACTCCTACCTCTTCCGTTTGCTCTCTCTTGCTGTTTCTCCAGGCTGGGTGGAAGGACAGTCATGCCACGTTCATGATGGAGCTGAGGAACCTGCAGGCCATCGGACTTACGACGTTCGGCCAGTCTTTAAGGACGAGTTTTGATTTGCTCAACCTCAACCGATTAGTTTCAGGCATAGACAACTATGGACAGGTACGTTAATAGTAAGGTCCATGTGACGAAGCCCCTTCAAACCAAACACCGCCCCCACCCCCCATCTCTCTCACAGTTTTACAAGCATCCAATAGACTCACATTGTTCCAATACAGCCCTCTCCCCCAGAACCTCTGGTGATACACCAAAATGAGTATGTGCTTCAAGTCAGTAAGGTGTTTGACCCTAAACCTACTTCACTCTAATAATTCCTCCTGTCCCACATATAGACCATCAGCTAAGGTCACCTTTATCCACATCTAATGAAATGAGCATCACGAGAAACATTTTACCTCAATATTGGTTATTTGTGTATAAACTGCGTGTTGCTCAGTCAGCTCACTGTTTGAGTAATGTGTGTAAAAGGGGACCGTACATGAACACAATGAGGAGAGTAAACTGGGATGGACCACATGGGTATCAAATTTTTGTCCATGTAGAGCTGGGGAAAGATTTCGAAATGTTCAGTATTAAGATATGTTTCGTAAAAATTTAGAAAAGTGCACAGTAGAGAATATAGTGTGTGTGTATAGTGGAGTGTATAATGTGTAAAGTGCACTGTATGTATAGTGGAGTACAGTATACAGTGCGTATAGTGGGGTATATAGTGTATTGTATACGGTGTGTATAGTAGTGTATTGAATAGTGTGTATTGAATACAGTCCTTATATTGTATATGGTGTGTATAGTCGATGGTTGTGGTGTGTCTATATAGTGGAGTACAGTGTATATATAGTATACAGTAAGTGTAGTGGAGTATATAGTGTGTTGTGTGTAGTGGAGTACAATGTGAAATATACACAGTGTGTGTAGTGGGAGTATATAGTCAGTTTGAGTATGTATAGTGGAGTATATAGTGTATAATGTATAGAGTCCGTATAGTGGGGTATATAGTGTATATGGTGTGTATTGTGGGGTATATAGTGTATATTGTATACAATGTTTATGTATATGGTGTGTGACTAGTGGATTATAGTGTGTAAAGTATATAGTGAGTATAGTCGATTATATAATGTGTATTGTATGCAGTGTGTATAGTGCCTTTAATGGAGTATATAATGTGTGTAGTATATGGTGGAGTATAGTGTATATAGGATATAGTGTGTATAGTGGAGTGTATAGCATATGCTGGAGTAAAGTGTATATAGGATATGGTGTGTATAGTTGAGTATATAGTGTGTGTAGTGGATTCTAGTGCGTATAGTATACAGTGCATATAGGGGTGTATAGTGGAGTATATATTGCTTGTTTTCTGAATTGTCCTTATCACCCTCACTCACTGTATGTGTGTGTCTCTCTCTCTTTCTCTCTCTCTCTCTCTCTCTCTCTCTCTCTCTCTCTCTCTCTCTCTCTCTCTCTGTGCAGGGTAGAAATCCATTCTTCTTGGAGCCTGCTATCATTGTGGCTATTACTGACGGCAGCAAGCTGACCAGTACTTGCGGGGTGCAGGATGAGGTCAGATGTGTTCTGTGTTGAGAAGCGCTGTCCTTCGTACGGTCCAGTTTATTAAATTATAAACAGCGACTGGAGGTCCATGCAAATGAGCACGTCTCCAAATCACGAGCTGCTGTTTTAAAAAGACGTTTACTCTGTGCTTTAATTTATACATTATACGTTCTGTCTCTGATGATTTGATGTATGTAATGATAGATGGAGAATGAGTATCTGTGCTGTAGATTATTCTGGAACGACTGAGAAATCTGGAGAACATGAATGAAGTTATTCATTCATGAAATTATTTACAGAATAGCTGGTGTTTCAGATCTTCTGGCAGGTCTGATTATTTCATAAATATTGTCTGTCTGCAGCTCCATTTACCCTTGACGACACCGTTGCCCGGCAGCGAGCTGACGAAGGAGCCGTTCCGCTGGGACCAGCGCCTGTTCTCATTGGTCCTCCGCATTCCAGGCCACGCCTCTCTGGAGCCAGAACCACTGGGCGGAGTCCCACCTGATGCGTCCCCAGTCACACCCATGTGTGAGGTTACAGGAGGTGAGTTGTCTTCACCAAAGGCTACGTTTTCGGGGTCTGCCAAGTGGACAATACTGTCTTGTGATGCATGTAATGGTCATTATTTGGCCGAGTGTTTTTAGTGGTGTTAAAATGCCGCTGCGGGCCTTGTTTCCGTAACGACGCTGCTGCTGGTCTGTAATTGAGGTAGATTATATTGAACTGCTGAGCGCTGTACAAAGTGAATCCAGCTTGAGGCCGCGGAGACTTGCTCGGCTGCGTTTCAGGGGGGTTTAAACGGCGAGGGATCAGTGAATGGGAGAAAATCGCTGAGTGGAGGTGAGGGCAGATTGTACTGGGCTCAGGTATGCTGACTAACACAGCTGAGTAACGGACGCGCACACACGGACTGAACAAAGGAGCGGAGAGAGCGGTCAATGCGCTGCCTAGTACTGCACAATACTGCTGATCACATACTCCACACAATGGGCCTCGCCAGTACGTGGTCAGTCTGCGGGCGGAGTACAATGAACTGACAAGGAGAAAAAGACTGATGGTTTGAGACAAGGAGGTAAAAAAAAAACGTAAACCAGGTCTTCTGTTTCTGTTCAGGACGCTCGTACAGCGTGTTCTCTCAGCGTATGCTGAACCAGTGCCTGGAGTCTCTGGTGCAGAAGATTCAGAGTGGAGTGGTCATCAACTTTGAGAAGACTGGGCCGGACCCAGCTGAAGGTAAGCAGGTGCGCTGGACTCCGTTATATATAGAAATAAAGAGATGAGAACTCATTGTCCTTTTCCCTCCTCAGACGGTCCAGTGGAGGTGAAGTGTGGCCCTCAGCCCTGGCACAGCTGTCATAAGCTGATCTATGTTCGACCGAACCCTAAAACGGGCGTTCCTGTCGGTCACTGGCCCATTCCGGAGTCTTTCTGGCCTGACCAGAACTCTCCCACTCTGGTGCGTTTCGCTCTGCCTCTCACGCACTCCACTCACACACACACCCAGTCTCATCTTCACCCACCAGTTCAGGCAGTTCAGGGTCAAATTGAGTCACCAGGGGTGCTCTGGTCTGAAAGGTTGGGGTGAAAGGTCAAAGGTGGGGGTGTGCTGGGTAACACATCTCTAAAATCTGTTTTAATGTGTTTATAAATGTATAATAATGTTGAATTATAGATGGATCATAGATCTGTTGGTGTGTTCTTCTGCAGCCTCCACGTATGGCCCATCCTCAGGTGCGGTTCTCCTGTGTGGAGGCAGAACCCATGGTGGTGGATAAAGTTCCGTTTGATAAATATGAGCTGGAGCCATCGCCCCTCACGCAGTACATACTGGAGAGGAAGTCTCCACACACCTGCTGGCAGGTATTGAACGTCCAATCTGATTAATAACTGATTATAAATATTTATTGATCTACACACACAGAGGCATGCTGGGTAAAATAAACACTGTCGAAACGAACAAACGTTCTACATAGATTATCGGTTCTAGGTTCAGGACTGGGTCAGACTGCACCTCGGTTCTCTTGAGTTTATACTATATACTGGGAATGCTGGGAATTTAATGAACAGTATCTATGATGTAATAAACATGAACTAATTGGCTTAATAATCTCTGTTTAATGGACAAAATCAAAGAAACTTAAAAACGACTGATCTCTTCTAAATAAAAGCGTGTAGGAAACGTTTACAGATTAAACGCTTTTCTCATTTTTCACATCCATGTATTTTTCTATATTTCAGTTTCATCGTTTTTGTTTTTAGGTTAAGAAACCCGGTGAGAACTTCATCAGTTTATCTGTGAACTGAAACATTTCCCATACAGTTTCACATACAGTTATTTTAATTTTTATTATTAGAAATGATTATTTTAGCATCTTTTAGTTTATATTTTTTCTTTCATTATACAAATGAACAGAACTGTGTCCTCCAGACCCTAATTCTACAGAATAGAACCGTCTCGGATGTTCTGTGTGGGTTTGTCAGGAGAGCGTGAATCTCTCGTTTACATGGTGAAGATCTGCTGGAAAGCACGGAGCTAACTGTTTTCTGATCCTCAGGTGTTTGTGAGTAATAGTGCGAAGTACGGTGACCTCGGCCAGCCCTTCGGTTATCTGAAGGCAAGCACTGCCCTCAACTGCGTCAACCTGTTCGTTATGCCCTACAACTACCCTGTGGTTCTGCCCCTGCTCGGTGAGTTTCTCATTAACGGTCAATAGGGGGCAGTACTTCCATACTGGGGGGGGTAAGGATATATTTTGATGTTAGCTCAGTCATTGACCATGTTACATTTCTGATTCTAGATGACTTGATCAGAGTACACAAGTTCAAGCCCACCGTGAAATGGCGCCAGTCCTTCGAGACCTACCTGAAGACCATGCCCCCGTACTACATCACGGTGACTACCTCAAAAACGGACATCCACCCTTTGTCCTCTTAACACGATAATTTAAACCTTTATCTAAGTCTCATTAAAATAACATGCACAAACGAGCAAAACTCACCTGTGAAAAGAACGGTTCTGGATATACATTGTGTGTGTGGAACGTTTCAGCCCCTGAGGAAGGCGCTGCGAATGATGGGGGCGCCAAACCTGCTGGCAGACAGCATGGAGTATGGGTTGAGCTACAGCGTGGTGTCCTACCTCAAGAAGCTCAGCCAGCAGGTAAAAAACCGTACGGTCAGCTTTTTGCATTGTAGCTGCTGCATTTACAGAATAACAAGGGGGCGGTGCTAACGTTCAACCTGCACACAGACTCTGACTGATCAGAGAGGGGGGGCGGGGCTGATGCTCAACCTGCACACAGACTCTGACTGATCAGAGAGGGGGGGCGGGGCTGATGCTCAACCTGCACACAGACTCTGACTGATCAGAGAGAGGGGGCGGGGCTGATCATCAACCTGCACACAGACTCTGACTGATCAGAGAGAGGGGGCGGGGCTGATGATCTACCTACATACAGACTCTGACTGATCAGAGAGAGGGGGCGGGGCTGATGCTCAACCTACATACAGACTCTGACTGATCAGAGAGAGGGGGCGGGGTTGATGATTTGATCCTGTTTCTTTTGGAAAAGAGTGATTTGTGCGGCTTTCCAGGCGAAGGTGGAAGCGGATCGAGTGTGCGCACTGGTCGGGAAGAAGGCCGGTCCAGACGCTGGGATTAAGCTGCGGTCCAGAGGCTCCGCCCTGTCGCTGGCTCACAGGAAAGACTTCACGCAGTTGCTGCAGTGCATCGTTGGGGACGGACCAGCTCTGCCTCTTGAGTCGAACCCTAAAGAGTTCTCAGGGTTCCAGCTTGCGGTTCTCAACAAGGTCAGCCTCTCGCTGAATGTTTAGGTTTGAGTGCTTTTATGGATTCAGTCGTAATTTAACAGGTTTTCGTTTGTTTAGACGGTTTTTGGCATGAAATACACAAACGGAATTTTATCTTTATGAAGCTTTGAGATCAAGTGTTACAAAAAATGCATAATTTTATATTAATTTGTCCTTTATGTCCTCTGCGTGTCCCTCTGCTTGTAGGCCCTGAAGCCGCAGGGTTTGCGAAACCCGTATGACATACCTAGAGAGCACCTATTGGACCAGCTGAGCCGCATGAGGCGGAACCTCCTGAACGCCAGCGTGTGTCTCCTGAGGGGCCAGGATCAAGGTAACGTTCAGAAATGTTCAAATTCTGTCCTTCCCTCGATGTTGCAGCACAGTTTGCAACGCTACATTACTGAGGAGAAAAGAGTGAGCAGAGTGAAAGTGAGGCAGCAGAAAAAATAACTTTATCGTGAACCTTTGTTTGACTGACTTCATTTTGACTCTCGGTTCTAGATCAGATGCACAGTGTGCCTATAGCACAGATGGGGAACTATCAGGATTTCCTCAAACAGTGCCCCGCCCCCTTACGAGAGGCAGATCCAGATCAACCCAAGCGGCTGCACACCTTTGGAAACCCTTTCAAACTGGATAAGAAGGTGCAGTCGTACACACAGATCACCCCTCCTCACTTTACAGAAATCACAAACAACCGATCGGTTCGGCTGTTGTTTGTTGTTGACTCCATTTTAAGGATTAAGGTTGTTGTTCGTGGAGGTTTTGAGTCGTGCTCTCTCTCTTCCTCAGGCAATGATGGTGGATGAGGCGGATGAGTTTGTGACGGGTACTCAGGGTAAAGGAAAGCGTCCCGGTGAGCCCAGCTCTCCTGCTGGAGGTGGAGCCCCCAAACGCAGGAGATGCATGTCCCCCCTTCTCCGTCCTGGGCGAGCATACACCCCCCCAAATAAAACCCCACCTAGAGGTGAGGAAAACCACAGGAGCTGTTGTAGAAACATTTTCACGGTGTTGGGAGGAGCATGTTCTTACCAGGAAATGCACACCCTGGCTTTCTCCACAAGTCCTCCTCGTTTGCAGGACAGAGACATTTGTCTGTGATTAATATTGTCTTTAATAACCAATGATCTTTAGTTTCTGTTGGTCAGCCGCTAGACGTCTTGTTCTTCTCAGACTGGAAGTTCTAAAATTTCACTGGTTGGACGATACAAAACAAGGGGGCGCAGTAATGATGTCATGGACATGGCTGCGTATTCCTTATAAGGAGATATGAGGAGGAGTGGGCTGCTTGCTGATCTTTACTCACACAAGTTCAAATTTCACAATAAGAGTCCTGAAGCCATGTTTTTAATAAATAGTAAAAAAAAAAAAAAAAAATTTGGTCGCATCCCTTGGCAGCCGTGGCCTGGTGGTTAGGGAACCAGCCTTGTGACTGGAAGGTTGCCCCGGGCATCATGGATAGGAGTGTCCACCGTGTGCTCACTGCCACCTATAGTGTTTTTGCGTTCACTGACGCACAACGTCAAAAAAGCTCGGCTTCATCAACCGGTTTTGAAACCCATGTCTGACTCAAACACTTGTGTGTGTTGGTGATCTACCACCATGTACAGTTTAGCTCCAGCCTTAACCCAACACACCTGACCTAGGTCATAAAGGTCTCTGAACATCAGAGCCAGGTGTGATAGAGCTGAGCTCTTCAAGGTAGAACATCCCCCATCAATCTGTTCAGTTATGTAGGATCTACACATTCCTGAAATATGAATCTCATCTAGTTCCAGAGAACAACCACTCTGCATTGGAGAACCATGTGGGCCATCTTGAGCCCGAACAAACCCCCGATCTGGAACCCTCTCCAGAGTCCGCTGCGCCATCTCCCGACCTGCAGGGAAACCACCTGGAGGTGGATGAAGAGGAGGAGCAGCTGGAGCCCGTGCAGGAGAACGGCCAGACAAACGAGGAGCAGCTGTCTGTAGATGGGGAGGAAGATGAGCAGGTCACACGTCGCTACCCTTCTCCAAACCAGCTGAAGAAGATGAGGAAGGAGGAAGGCAAGGAGCTGAACACTGAGCTCCGTGTTCTCATCACCAAAGAGATCCGGAAACCGGGCAGACGTGAGTCCATTTCATATGTCTAGAACATTGCTGTGAGGATTTTATTGCACGAGAGCTCCATCACAGTTCCACTGCTCCACAGCTCAATGCTCAGAAAATTACAAATTCTCACACAATGCTGCTTTAATATCAAAAAAGATTGAGTGATATTAGTGAACGAGGGTTCTTCTTAATTATGGACCAAATACCCCAGTACGGTTCTATTGTCATTGCAGTGTTGATTGAGTGACCTTCTCTGGTTGTGACCTCATCGGCTTGGGTTTGTGTCTTCTCCAGGTTATGAGAAAATCTTTTACCTCCTGAAGCAGATCCAGGGGAGTCTAGAAACACGGCTCATCTTCCTACAGAACATCATCAAAGAGGCGGCCAGGTACGCGTTCCCCGAGCAGAACATAATGTATATGCGTATGTACTGGGAATTAGATTTTAGAGAAGTTATGGGGAGAATGGAAACCAGTTCCCCAGTGTAGAGTATAGGAACTGGTCGCAGTAGCTGATTGGAAGCACACTGAGCTACTGGACTGTGTTTCTGATACAGTGTCAGTAACTACACTCCACGTACATAATCTGTAATGCCGTTGTGTCGGTCAGCACCGCGTTTTAACCCTTTGAAGTGTTCTTCCTTAAACATTCCAACGTGTTTGCTTCACACGCAGGTTCAAAAAGCGAGTTCTGATCGAGCAGCTGGAGAACTTTCTCGAAGAGATTCACTTAAGAGCCAACAACATGAACCATCTGGATGGCTTCTGACTGACCGCTGTGCTCTGGACTTGAGGCACTCGGACATGCCGTTGGAGCGCGTTGTCTCAGCGCTGACGTGGACCGCGGGGACAACGGCAGAGGGAGTAAACGCACTGCATTACTAAACCTCAGGGCAAGGGCAAAGTGGAATATTGTTCCAGACTTTTCTGACTTCTCTTTTCCCTTCTTTTATTTGTCTTCGCTATGTTTTTGTCCATATTCTTCTGTTGTCCTTTTCACCCTGCTCTCTCCTAAGCCAAAGATAAGTGGGTTTTATTTGTCTCCCAGCTCTCCTAATAGTCCTCTAATGGTCACCAGTGAACTCACTCGCTGTGAGTCCTGTCCTTCTGTTATGAAGCTGTCACTGCCTGATCACCGTCACCAGACCAATCTCCATGGAAGAGTTTAGAAGCTGACTGCGTCCTTTTTAGTGGACACCAAAGGTGGTTAATCCAGGTCCAGGATGTGGAAGATGGCTTTGTTTTTTGTTTTTTTACCTCAGTGGGGAACAGTTAGTCCTTGTTGAGTCATAGCGCCCCTCATAGGCTATGATTACCTTACCTGGTCTATTATTTCTTTAGCACTTCGTTTTTTCCAGGAGCTAATGAAACTGAGTTCTGTGAATGGAGAACATACAGCAGCAGTCTGAATGTACTAGATTATAGTGAGGAGGACTCTGTGAGGGAGGACGTCCCAGAAGATGATCAACGAGAAGGTTTTTGAACAGTTCGGCTGGTGGAGGACATACTAGAACAGTACGAATGACTAGAACGAGTTTTCTCGAAGCACATGGATGGTAGAGAACTGAATGTGGGTTAGAACGTACTTAAATGACAATTTGTGGAAGAGCATTCTAAAATGGTGCAAATTAAAGGACCTGCAAGAACCGTGGGAATGGGGGGACTATTCTGGAACCGCACATGCCAGAAATGGGTTCAAGCAGTAGACAGTGTTCTAGAACCATGTTAATGGCAGAGTTACTAGAACAGCATGACTGGAAGAGGGCATGACAAAAAAGGGGAGAATGTTCTAGAATGGTATTAAAGAATGGCAGAGTTCTAGAACAGTGTGGGTGGCAGACTTATTAGAACAGTATGTTTGGGGGAGCATTCGTGAACTGCAGTATGGTAGAACATTCTAGAATTGTGCAAATGGAGGAAGATGTGCTGTAACAGTGTGAATGCTGAGGAGAACATAGAGTTTATATGGTGGAGAACATTGAACATTAAAGTAATGGGGGTTCTGTGCCATATGAACAGTGTAAATTGAGGGAGGGTGATCTAGAACAGCACAAACAGTGAAGAGCATGCTGTAACGGTATACGATGGATAAAACGTTCTAGAACAGTTAGAGGAGGGGGACATGCTACAAAATTGTGGATGCTGGAGATGGTTCTAGGTCAGTGTGAATGGCAGGAGAGCATTGGGACAGATTGTAGAGGATCTAGAATGTTCTGTATAGTGGCACACTGGTAGAGCGCATCAGCCCAGTTTACAGCGTCGTCTGTGTTTACTGGGATGATGGTGGCTCTGGATTTAAGGCGAGCACAGAATTTAGGGTTTGACCCAAACACAGCTCAGGGTTCTGTTCTGTTCTTGCACACTTGAAGGTTCTGGTGATTAGCTGATGACTTGAATATTGTTCTAGAGCTCTGAACCCTCCAGTCATTCCTTTGCCTTCAGTGTGGTCAAGCAGACACGGCCGTAGTGGCGTTGGGTCAGTGTGCAGAACAGTGCAGGGGGTCGTTCTCCGATCAACGTCCAGAGACCACCGGAGACGGATCTGCCGTTTGGGTTTTAGCCCAAAGCCCAGTGAGGTTCCTGCTGCAGGATGTAGATGCTCTGCATGGGGACAGGATGTTCTGGACACTGAACTGGACAATTAGCCTGGTCTTAATTAATTAATCTTGGTCTGGACACCCCATTCTGTTTCAGCTCCACCCACCTTTCATCCCTGCTGTCTTTATGTTCCCACCTCCATCCTCACCCAACACGCTCGCCTCTCCACCCAACACGCTCACCTCTCCACCCAACACAGGGACCAAATGTTTGCCATACATGTATCCGTTTCGAGTCTCCTTTAAAACGATATTTTGAGTAGAGTGTATAAATGTAAATAATCAAATCGAAAGTATTATTTAAAGGATGTTTCTTGCAAAAGCCTTTTTTGTAAGTATTTCAATGAATAAAGTTTCTATTTTACACTGTGAATAGCCATTCAAATAAACATTTTTGTTGTAAAGAGTGTTTTGTGGGCTGTTTTGTTTGAAGTAATCGCGGTTTGAGGTTACGTCGCCACCTCGTCGCGTGTTCACTGTGAAAAACCACAAACCTCAAGCATTTCATATCAGCGAAGACGTGCAGGATGACTGTCAAATTCACCTGGTAAACATCCACAGTGTTCGAACAACCCGACTTTGACCTCCAGTGCTGCTCTTTAAACCCCGTAAGCCCACAGGTCATCACAGTCGTTTACATCAATGTCACGAGTCCTTTCTTTAGAATGTGATTATAGTGGGTCAGACACAGCAGTGCGTAAACCACGGGTCAGGTTTTCATCGCCTGTTCCGTCCCGTTTCTGACCCGGTTTGAGACCCCTGGCTTATTGTACAAGCACCGTCCACTCACAGTTTGTGCTGGTTGGTGAATTGTTCTCAGACCAGCGGTCCGGCTAAGGGGTTTAGACACTCCAGCAGCACTGCTGTGTCCGATCCACTCGTACCAGCATCATGTAGGGTGTTGCTGCTGTGCTGAGAATGACCCACCACCCGCTTAATTCGGTCAGCGTACGGTCACAATGTTACACAGTCGTGGTTTTAATGGGGGGAAAAAAGACCGCAGACACTTGGGTGCAAAACAGCAGCTGTATTAAAAATTTATTTACAGATATGTACAAACGTGTTCCCTCTTCCTGAAAGTGTCAGTGGACCCTCCTGATGGTCCCCTAAAATAACCTGACTCCCCCATGAGGGAGGTGGGGGAGCTTGAAGTTGTGTAGGGGGTGTGTGTGTACAATAGTATTCATTTTTTTAAGCTTTTAAAAAAATAACTCTGAACATGTTTGCGTCTGAACGGATGGTCTGGTGGAGTATTTGCTGGTCTTCTCATTGAACCTGCTCTATTGGATTCAACACTCTGCCCATGAACAGCACTGACCCTGCAGGAGGAACACAGAACGCAGTGGTCAGATGTTTCAGGAGCCTGTTGGACATGGTGCTAAAATGTTGGCAGTCCAGAAGCTCCGTGAATAAAATAAATCGAGGAGTTTATTTTACCTCTGTTTAAATGCCGTAGGATGAAGAGGAATGGGCGATCTGCTTTGAATACCGGAGCTCTGGACCTCTTCAGAAGCAGCATCGCTGGAAAGATACATAGGAATGTCAGTGATCTTGTGACCCTGAGAAAAATTCACACTGTTAAGCATGTTGGTGGTAGCATTGTGCTCCTCTGATCATACAGGAGCTCTTTGTGGTTCTATAATTCCAGATTGTAGTTCATCTGTTTCTCTGCAGACTTTATTCTCCTCCTTTCACCCTGATCTTCAATGATCAGGACCCCACAGGACCACCACAGAGCAGATATGATGTGGGTGGTGGGTCATTCTCAGCACTGCAGTCACACTGACGTGGTGGTGTGTTAGTGTGTGTTGTGCTGGTATGAGTGGATCAGACACAGCAGTGCTGCTGGAGTGTTTAAACCCTGTGTCCACTCACTGTCCACTCTATCAGACACTCCAACCTTGTAGATGTAAAGTCAGAGACAGAAGCTCATCTGTTTCTGCACAGTTTGTGTTGGTCATCCTCTAGTCCTTCATCAGTGCTCACAGGACGCTGTCAACTGGACGTTTCTGGTTGGTGGTCTGTTCTCGGTCCAGCAGTGACACTGAGGGGTTTAAACACTCCAGCAGCACTGCTGCGTCTGATCCACTCGTACCAGCAACACACACTAACACACCACCACCATGTCAGTGTGACTGCAGTGCTGAGAATGACCCACCACCCACATAATATCTGCTCTGTGGTGGTCCTGTGGGGTCCTGATCATTGAAGATCAGGGTGAAAGGAGGAGAATAAAGGATGCTACAAAGTGTTCCTGTAAGGTAAGTTTACATTCTGCCATTTTAAGTTGCACCCAGTGCTGACACAAATGTGCAAATGCACACACAGCTTGTCTAGTGCCTGTAGAAAAGTACTGCCAATAGAATAGGACTCTCTGGAGCAGATGTCATTAGCACCGTGTCTAATGCCAGGCGTGGACTAGAGGGTTATAAAGCCCCAAAAATCAATAACTGGCATCAGAGATGAGATGTGTAATGGTACATTTTCAGCCTGACCATCACTATAATAAACCTTAGATCATTTTTACCTGTAGCTGCAGCTGCACTTGCACCCTCCTCGCTCACTTCCATCCTAGCCTCATGAAAAGCCTCTGAAACGTACAGACCCTCCATTTCTGTAGAGAGAAGATCCAAAAGACTATCAGTAATATACTCTGAGAAGATCCCAAACGTTTCAAACTGAGGTTGCTGGACATCTTACCCGATATGCCTCTGAAATCGGCAGTCGAGGGGTCTAAAGCATCAGAGATGCCAAGAGACTGGAGAACAGGTTTCAGGTTGACCCGTGTGTGCATCTTAAACCTGGACAAACAAGATCAGAGGGATCTTGATCTACAATCAAAACATAATTTATCTACAATAAATTATGATAAATAATGTCAACAGAGTGGTATTTAAATACCCACTGCTACCAAATAACAGCAAAACTCATTCGAATAACTCAAACTCGTCTGAACAGTCGTCTGAACCAACTGCTTGATTTAGTTGTAATGTCTGTTCAAATTCCTTCTCGTGGCTTCTACTAGGTTTCCTCATCAATGCCATGTTTCTTGGTTACCTTGGCAGGAAGACGTCCATTTTGGTGCGCCGTAGTCCAGTATCCCAGAGTGCCACGGCGTGACCCGTGAGCTGGGCCTCCAGCTGGGAGAGTGGCATCTTCCTGTCACTTGGCAGCACCACCAACAGGCTGAGGGAACGGTCCAGGTAGGGCAGCTCCAGCACGGTGTAGCGATGTTCTGAAGGCAGCCGGAACTGACCTACAGAAATTGGAAGAATGGCAGAATTTTGATGAGTTATTTGTAATGATTAAATTGAAAAAACATGCGTTTTTGCATCTTCGTGGAACCAATTGGTTCTTCTGTGGCCGTAGAATCTAAACTTTGAATCCAGTATCCAGTCCTGGACTGTAATTCTTGGTAGGTGTGACACTACATGGCCAATCAATTCCATTAACTGTTAACATGAGAATACAATCCAGAGCTGGAATCTGGCGTCAAGGCGGCACCGCTCACAGAACCATGTGAAGCATCATTAAGACTGTACTGTGTGTTTTGAGACAGTTCCCCCTGCTGTACTGTCTTTTCCATATGCATCAGTCCATACTCTCCACCTGGTCACTCACCGAAGTTGACCTCTGTTGACTGGTACATCATGGGCACTTTGATGGTCTGGCCATTGGAAAGGGTGAAGGGCAGGTTCTGAGTCTCTGTGAACAGGAATTGTTTCTGCCAAGCACCCTTGAAGACCACTGAACTCAGCAGGGCCATGTGAGGTGTAGCAGCCCACCCAAAAGGTTCTTCAAGGTCTCCAGAATATACCTCCTCCCCACCTGCATGGAGGAACCAGACATCAGAAGCAGCAAATGGGACCACTACAGCGTTCCTCGGATTGAGGTCAACCAACACATGCTGCCAACTGTGTTGCTAGTGTGTGTTACAGCATCAGCTGTGTGACATCAAATGCTCTCCTATGTGAACTTGAAGGAGCGTCACTCACCTTTGCCATGTGCCCCCTGCTGGAGCTGACTGTTAGTACGATTGGGCCTGCTGAAGTTCACGCTCAGCAGACTGCTGTTGTACCATCCCTTGGCACTTTGGGAAAATGCTGGTAGAAGCTGGACCCCATTCTGGATGAACAGGGTGTTGGTGAGCTGGAGCCGAACTCCCTGACTGCAGTTACCTAGGTCACCTTGGGGTTGAGACATGGCCTCCTGGATACGGGCATCTAAGGGAAGAGTAGATGATTGTCAGCAAGGTCAGGAATACTGGAGAGTCTATCATGTTTCTGTTTCGGTAAGTGACCTTTCCTCTCCCCTCTATCACTCCAGTCACTTTCCAAAACGAAGGCCTTGATATACGTCTCATCGAGGTGATGTTGACTGATGAATAAAATGACAGAATTGTGGAGAAAATCTTCATGAGGACAAGCATTATCAGCCAGTCCCAACAGATCCTCTATATTGGCCACTTGGACCTAATACCTGGTTCCACCTTGTTTCCTAAGCCAATCAATTTGGGTAAATCTAAGTAATTGAGTAAATACTAAGTATTATGCTTCCAGAAACACTTAAAAATGACCTTTAAATAGCTGCCGACTGCATGAAAATGCTTCTTAGTTCTTGAGAAAAGCTCTAACGAAGAGTCGACGTTAGGTTTGTGACGTGATTTTAAAGTGCAGAACTGTTCACGGCTCTGCTCAATGATGCGTCTCCCCGTCTTTATGAACGGAACAAGAAAACATTGCTGAACATCAGAATCTCCTCCAAATACCCAACACATCCCTCTCAAAAGTGCTGGATGGAGCTCCACCAGTCCAGACAACACGGTTCCACTGCTCCACAGCTCAATGCTGGGGGGTCTTTATACCCCTCTAGGCATTAGACATGATACCAACAGGTTTATGTTTAGGAGTCCTGTTCTATTGGCAGTACTTCTCTACAGGGACTAGACAAGTTGCGTGTGCATTTGCACATCAATGTCAGCAATGCATGCAGCTTAAAGCAGACGAATGCATTCAAACAACATAAACCAGTTGACAGCCCAGTGATACACACTCTGCCTTCACTTACCGTGGACATCATATCCCATAGTCTCCTGTAACTGTGCCAAGGTGTTGCCCCTGGCGCCCAACTGGAGGAGCCCCAGGCTCAGTGAAATGCTGACTGGAGACACAACCAGGTTGGAGTTGTTCTCGGTCTCGGTGAGTGTTTGGTAGAGGCTGACGCTGAACTCGGTGTGCAGCTCACTGAGGCTGTTGCCCAAGCTGCTATTGCCACGGCTTCGCTCCACCAGCCACAGGCAGAGGAGGAAGGAGGTCGCCGACAGGCACCGCATGGCCACAGTCAGTACAAAGGTTGCTGCAGTAGAAAACACAGATTTTGTCAGGGTGTGACTAGAAGTAACCCTGTCAATCAATGAAAGACACCACGGTGGAGCAGGTACGGGTTGGGTGGTGGAGTGAACCCAGGTCTGACATGGAGATGGTAGAACATTTGTAGGGTGGGTGAAAAAAGGCCAGTGAGTAGTTACGTTACAGCATTTGGCTGAGGGTCTTATTTGGAACGGCTTACGTAGGAATCATGTAACAGATGTAGGAGAAAGTAGAGTTGGAGTCTTGCCCAAGGACTCGGTGTAAAGTGGTGGGCTTGTCTTGTCAGGCCCACCACGCTACACCATACCACTAAAGCAGAAACCCATTAAGAACTCATTTCATCATCCACCATCCAAAGCAGCAACAGTACCTGGAGAACATCTTACCTGGGTGTCTTACAGCCTGTCCGTCCTGTCAGCCCTGGCAGGGGAATGGAGCATCTGCAGGTGAAAGCCCCTCACACCTGACCTGCAGTGAGATGTTTAAGGGTACATATGCGCCTGGCTCCTCCACGCGTGGACAGCTGATTGAGGCTCAGTCATGAGACTGTGTTTAAAGAGGGAGCTCCGTGTTTGTGGTCTCCGGGCGGCGATGTCCGTACCACTCCGTTAGACTTCCCACCTCCCTCCAGCACTATAAGGAGACAGGCAGAGGGAGGCATGCCACCGAACAGCAAATCCGGACTGGAGCTGGGAAAAAGAAAGACACACACACACACACACACACACACACACACACACACACACACACACACACACACACACACACACACACACAGGTTTGTTTGTTTAACAGTGTGAGGACTTGGGACCATGCAGGTACATAGAGGCACTGTGCAAAAGTTTTGGCACCCCTGGTCAAATGTAGGCTATGCCATGATGGTGCTGTGTGTGGAGGTCAGTCATTTCTGATATTCATAGTCATATTTCAATGAACAATTACTGTTTATTTACTGAACTGATTGCATAACAAGTCATTGATGAGGTGTGTGTGTCACATGAATAAACATGTTTTAATTGAGCCAATCTGTTACAGTCAATAAAAAAGGTGTGAATTATGTATATATTCATATATTGACATATATTACTTATATGTTTTATATGCATATATTTATTAATGTAAATATATAGGTGTGTAGGTAAGAATGTCCCATATGCTTTGGAATGTATATACAATATATATGGGACAGATTACAAATACCTACTTACATGCAGATATAATGTCCTATATATTTATATAATATATGTATATTCACGTGCAAGTACCTCTAATAATAATACGTTCTATATATTACACTCTTCTTCAGTCCTACTTAATGTCCTGTTTTCCTGGACATTTCTGTCCTGAAAATATACAAAAACAAGCAAACACTACACACACACACACACACACACACACACACACACACACACACACACACTTCTTGGCTCCAGTCACACAAATGAGGGACTTCCATTGTTACACAAGCAGCCTTTTCTTTGGACGGTCCATCAAACACTGTCCCAGCAGCAGCAAAGGAATGCGACCCGAGCTCATCGCCAGTTTGCTGCGTCAGCATTACTGTATGTCCATTTAATTGGTGTGTTACTTCCATATTGGGTCTCTTTTTGACACACACACACACACACACACACACCAAGCTTGGATTAAAGATTAAGGACAGATAAAATGACTAATAATAATAATAATAACAATAATAATAATAATAATAATAATAATAATAATAATAATAATAATAATAATAATAATAATAATAAATCATATTGATGATACAGTTTAAAATGGTAATATATAAAATACAGAGTCCTGTTTATTGGCATTTCTATAAATGTCCCTTTATGTTTCTTGTGCTTTGAATATTTTCACCTCATATAGTGCCAAACTAAATAAAATTAATATTTAATTTTATTTTATTAAAGCTGGAGAATATCTTAATAAAGCCGAATAAAGTGAATTCACATGGAAGTGAGAAACCATGATCTTCAAACACTGCTGTTCCTCCTTCCAAAGAACATCGCATCAGTCTTTACTCCTTATGTTGAAGACAAAACAATCCGCCACGCTACAACTAGATTAGGTTTCTGTGTCTGTTCCAGCCAAGGCTGTCAATCCTACGTGTAATGGGCGGAGCTAAATGCACAGTGTGCCACTATAACACCGAGAGGACCCGGAGAGGACAACAGCATATTAAAGTTTAACACCAGCAGCTTCATTACCACTTTAGACCCTCTGCACAGCAGTGGGTTTTGTTATGTTGACTGGTGGGTGGGGTGGTTGGAGGTGCTGTTACAACGTTTGGAGCTCATTTCAGTCCTCAGTCCTGGAAGGTCCGGCCAGGTGATGTCCCTGCTCTCTACTGCAGAGACACTGGTGTCTGATATAGCAGGGAAACCAGCAAACAGGGCTGGAATTCAGAAGTCCAGGACCAGGGCTGTGAACCCCTGCACTAGATAAAGGCCTACTGTAATGTACCCTGTTAATTATAAACCACCAATTTCACAACTAACGTATAATTAAAGCTACACTTAATATATACTGGGTGTGCTGGTCATCTTCACTCTTCTCACCCAGTTTAAGTATGAGCTGCCTGACTGAACACATTAAAAGTGTCATGGCCAGTTCACCTACCAAGGAGACGTGGAGAACACACCAAACACCTCACAGACAGCGACCCGAGCGGGAATCGAACCCACAACTCCAGACCCAGAGACGTGTGACCTTGGCACTACCTGCACCACGCTTTAATATACATTATTGGCATTTTTAATTCTGTAAATCATCTCACCTTCAGAACGGCACCTTCAGGAGATACATCGGCTTCATCGGCTCACTTTTAACAGACTAATATGAACTGGATTAGAAAGACATATGACCAGTATACCCAGTATACCCATATTAAATGCAGCTTTGTATAATGTTAATTATCTTTGAGCAGAGCTTTGGTACAAATGAATGCTTCCAGAATCATAACTGAATAAGGACAGACAGACGTTTTTAGGGCGGTTCGCTTTCTTACATGGTCTTTAATTTCCGTATTGAACAGTCATGTGATTTCTCGTCGTGAAAGCAGGGCTTTTTAATTGGGTTTCCGATAACAGTTCTAAAGCTCTAAAGGGAAGTGAATGAATTGTGAGCTGGAAGGCAGAAGGTACTTGGCTTCTCGGAGCGTTTGGACTGCACCCATTAGCAGCCCATATTAATTAGTAGAGCCAATTTGGCCGTTGTCCGTGGAGATGGCACATTCCTTAATTCCAGTTTTCCATCCAAAGAATCTGGAATTTTAAGGACTTAATGGGTAAATAAACACTCATGGAAGGTTGAGCAGAAACAATGCTTTGAACCGATGCCAAAATAATCAACCTCGCTTTCGGCTGATCTTTGAACAGCTCACAGTGGGACATAAAACTGAGAAAGCCAGTTGCTTCTGAACATTAGAGCACACTGACCAATCAAATGTCTCATTGTGTGTCATACCTGTGTTTCTTCTGAGTTTCAGGGCATTGCTGTGAGGATTTGATTGCATTTAGTGACACGAGTGTTGGTGAGGTCAGGATGTTGTTGGATCACCACCCCAACTCCCCAAATTATCCCAAGCAAAAGTGCTGGATGGAGCTCCATCATTCCGGAGAACACCGCTCCACTGCTCCACAGCTCAGTGCTGGGGGGGATTTAAGCCCCTCTAGTCCACCTGGTATTAGACGTGGGGTCAATGGGTCATGTTGGTTTACCTGCTGACTGATGGGTCAGCATCCCACTTCACAGGGATCTATTGGAGTGACCGGAACGCACCTTCAGATTTCATGTTTACGATGGTGTTTATACGTGAGTTCTCCCAAAAATCGAATAATTAAATCATGTTATATCGTCTCGCAATATATCACAGTTTATTGAATCGTAACCCCTGTATCACACGCGGTGCTGCTGAACTGACCTGGTTCTTCGTTAGTTTGTTTGTTATTCTTACACTTACAGAAGCTGTCCATCTGTAACACACCGGGCCTGGTTCTGGTTCTGATAACACTGAGTAGCTTTGGAGTGGAGAACTCTCCCAGGGTTCACCCCTCATGCCCTATTTCCACTGGGCTGGATTAACGGAATCCCAGTGCAGGGCTGGAGGGCGGCGGTGCTAGAGCCGGTGTCGCCGTAGTGATGTGCCAGGTACGCTCACTGGATTAGAGTAAAGAGGTGCTGGCACTGAAAGAAAGGCAAGAAGCGAGGGCCACACCCATGCTGCGTGTGTGTGAGGGGGTGTCACTAATGTGTGGGTGAGGGGGGTGTCAATAATGTGTGTGTGTGGGTGGGTGTGTCAGTTATTTATTGTGGGGGGGGGGGGTGTCAGTAATTTATGTGTGTGTGTGTGTGTGTGCGAGGGAGGTATCAGTAATATGTGTGTGTGGGGGGAGTGTCAGTAATTCATGGGTGTGTGTGGGTGTCTGTAATATATATCTGTGTGTGTCGGGGGGGTCAATGCATTTATTCCACTTGGTTCTTGCAGATGGTCAGGTCAGAGCAGGCAGAGGTCCAGTTCTGGTCCAGAAGAAAAGGCCGTCCCTGGGTGGGCTCGAACCACCAACCTTTCGGTTAACAGCCGAACGCGCTAACCGATTGCGCCACAGAGACTGAGCTGCGCCGCTCCTTCAATGACCGCTGGAAGGAGTTCAGCTGCTCCCCCTGGCGTTGGGTCTGAGCAGGACAGGGCAGAAGTCCCTCCCTGGGGCTGCACCGCCCACCTGCCCGGCTAGCTCAGTCGGTAGAGCATGAGACTCTTAATCTCAGGGTCGTGGGTTCGAGCCCCACGTTGGGCGACTTCAGCTTTTGATTTTACTTACTGTTTTTTGTTTTTTTTAGTCCAGTTAAACCATCAAACCCAACCAAAAACAAACCATATGCTGGTCAACCAGCTTAACCAGTGGTCAGCAGGGGGGATGAACTGGATCTCCCCCGTTAAACCAACTGGGATTTCATCCTGGTGTTTGTGGCAGCAGGGGACTTTTATCGTATAATTTGCTGTGATGAACGGATGTTTTGCTGCATTAGGTTGTTAGATCAGAACATTCTGTTCTACATTTTGTTGGTTCTCAAACAAAGTCCAGCAGAGGGGTCACGAGAGCACGCGTGACTTTTATTGCGAAAGGATGGGTCACGTGATCTGCAGAAACATGGCTTTGCTGCAGTGTATCGGTGGGTTCTGCGTTTTAATCGGTGTTTTATTATTGAAGTGTGTGAATCCAGCAGCAGCTCGGATCCAGTCTGTCATCCTAAACCAGCAAACTGGGAAACTGGAGCTGGAAGATGGGCTTCACACGGACTTCATCGCTTTCGCCAACTTTACAGATCACATCTCCAGCTCAGGGTGAGGTCATCACTGTTCTCATTACTGCTCATCACTGTGGACATCACTGCGCTCATTACTGTGGACATTACTGTGGACATCACTGTGGTCATCACTGATCATCACTGTACTCATCACTGTTCTCATTACTGCTCATCACTGTGGTCATTACTGTAGTCATTACTGATCATCACTGTGGTCATTACTGTAGTCATTACTGTGGTCATTACTGTAGTCATTACTGTGGTCATCACTGTGGTCATCACTGTGGTCATTACTGTAGTCATTACTGTGGTCATCACTGTACTCATTACTGTAGTCATTACTGTGGTCATTACTGTAGTCATTACTATGGTCATTACTGTGGTCATCACAGTGGTCATCACAGTGGTCATCACTGATCATCACTGTACTCATTACTGTGCTCATCATTGTGGTCATCACTGTGCTCATTACTGCTCATCACTGTGGTCATCACTGTGGTCATCACTGTGGTCTACACTGTGTCCAGTCTAATGAGCTGGAGCTTTTATGCTGAGGAAACTGAAGACCTCTTATCTTCTAACCCGTGTGGTGATGGTTTGGAGAATAAACGTTTCCCTTTTTCCAGATGGTCGTATCTAGAGGTTGTAACCAGTGCGAAGTACAACGACACCCTGCAGGCTTATGGTGCTGGAGTTGTGGAGGCCGTGGTCACGTCTGAGGTATTTGTCCCCCGATTCGAGCTTATTAACCGAATAAACTCACTAATACTCGATATAGGAAGACCAGGTGGCGTGTGCTCTGTAGACGGCATGCCATGAGTACCCCCAGCAATAGATGACCATGTGTGAAGCCCTGACCCCCCGTCACCCAGACCGACACACACCCCGTGATTCTGCTGTCCACCAGAGCAGCTCAAAGGAAACGTAGACCTCATGCTTTCCTCAGGTCTACCTTGGAGCTCCGCTCTGCTCCTCTAAAGGTTGTCTGATCACTGTTCTGTCTGTGTGTTTGACCTGTAGCTGATCTACAAGCACTGGAAGAACACACTGATGGGATACTGCGACCCGTTTAAGAAAGATCCAGGATACTGCAGCCGTCTGAAGAAGTACATTACTGACAACTTGCAGTGGGTGACCCAGCAGATGGAGAAGAACCCAGACTCGCCATACTGGTACCAGGTAAATGCTTCCTGTCCGAATGAAGCAGCGTTTATGTACAGTATGAACTCATTATCTGCAATCAACCGACTGCAATGGTTTCAGTGCAGCAAATCAGTGTGTTCAGCACCAAGGAAAGACACACTTCGGCACATTATTCCAACAGGGTGACCCTCGTCCACACTGAGTCCACACTCAGCGTCCCTGAGTGAAAATGTGTGGGACGCGATTGGACGCTCTATCAACACTCCACCCCTACCACACCATCTGCAGAACTGAGTGAGAACATTCAAGCTGCATGGGATGCTCCATCGCAGGACACCATTAGGAACCTCTACACCTCCATGCAGAGACGTCTGGCGTGTTGTGTTAAACCCAACGCCGTCCTGAGAGACACCACTTCTGTATGAGTAGATCAATAAACACTGTTCAGATCAGATACAGTTATCATCTGCTAGATTTTAACCCGGTTCCACGTCCTTCTATGGACGTATGGGATTTTAATGATGAGTTATGCTTCCTGGGTTCTGTATCGAGATCCTGAATGTTCTGTTCTCCTTCAGGTACGCTTGTCTCTGCTGCAGCTGCAGGGTTTAGAGGATGGTTATGACGGGCAGCTGACCTCCCCAGGAAGACTCTCCTTCAACCCTTTCGGCTTCCTGTGAGTGTGATTTACTAAACCGTGTTATTTAAAGCAGCATTATGGGAGAATGGGTCTTTTTGCTCCTGGGCTCCCCCTGGTGTTGGGAAGTGGAGCTGACTTTTCCTCCACTGGAGTAAATACACACTGTGCTTTGAGCGCCTCCCTCTGGACGGCTCTCCCTCTGCTTTTGTTAACAAGCCGAGAGATCCAGCCGGACCAGAAGTAAAAGAAGCATGTGGACGGAGGCAATGGAGTGTGATTAGAAGATTTTAGAAAGGTTCTTGTGCAGCTCCACGAAAGTTCCATAGTGCAGTAGCGGCGTTCCCACCCAGAATGGGAATTACCAACATACCGTATGCATAATGTTGCTTTAACGTTGTGAAATGTGCCTTGAAGCTGCATTTTTATGTTTGGAAAGTTCTGTAGGAATAACGTTTTTATCATAATGATAATGATGATGATTGTGGTTCAGACTTTTCCAAATGGGCGGAGACTTGGAGGATTTGGAGACTGCCCTAAACAAATCCAGCCAATCACGTACAGTGGGTTCTGGCTCCTGCTCTGCACTGATCAAGCTCTTACCAGGCAACAAAGAGCTGTTTGTGTCACATGACACATGGAACACCTACCAGTCCATGCTGAGGATCATGAAGAAGTACATATTCTCGTTCTCCAAGTCCCCGAAAGGTCAATACTGTTATCCACACACACACACACACACACACACCTACACACAGACAGTTACTCAAGACTGATGAAAGAGCAGCCACTTAGCTCCGCCTCCTTGTTCCGTGCTCTTTGGGCTTCTAGATGAGCCTAGAAGGTCACATGACGTAATCATGAGAAGGTCCCTTTATTAAAGATGCTTCTGAAACAGTGTAACTTTAAGTAGACATTGCTACTTTGTCTTCACACCCGCAACGGTGGTCATCCAGACTTTTTCTAGTGCAGCGTGAACTTCCAGACGATACACTTCATCGCAGGTCACCTCCGTACCTTCGTCATCCAGAATAGTTAGCTCACTGTTCTGGCCACCGCATTGCTACTGCATGCTGGCTACCGACCTCCTCAGACATTGCTACCACAGTTCTCCAGACTGTCTCTCAGGCAGACCACCCGCCTGCGGGACTCAGCTGGCCTGAATTTATTACTGACTCTTTCTGCAGATAAGACGTTGATTCCTGGAGGCACGCAGGCGTTCTCCTCCTACCCTGGTTCCATCTTCTCAGGAGATGACTTCTACATCCTCAGCAGTGGTCTGGTGAGCACTTGGTGGTGGTCTTAGTGTGTGTTGCACTGGTACGTGTGGTACTTGTTTCCAGGTTTCTCCTGGACGCCCCTAGCCGGTGTCAGATGTGTTCAATGTGCTCAATGTCAGGTTACTCTGGAGACCACCATTGGTAACAGTAACCCCGACCTGTGGAAGTTCGTGATGCCTCAGGGGGCCGTCATGGAGTGGCTGAGGAACATTGTGGCCAACAGACTCGCGGTAACTGGAGAAGAGTGGGCGGAAATCTTCAGCCAATTGAACAGTGGAACGTAAGGCGCGCGACCACACACACACACACACACACACACACACACACTGTGGTTCACAGATGCTGAGAGAACCTCAGATTTTCACTGTCTGACCAAATACAGATGTAAGTGTCTCTGTGTTCCTTGCTTTCTGCAGGTACAACAACCAGTGGATGGTAGTTGACTACAAGAAGTTTGTTCCAGGGAAGGCTGATATCCCGGAGGGCTTGTTCACTGTGCTGGAGCAGATTCCGTAAGTGTTCCGAGGTTCCTCTCCTCACTGCTCTCTGAAAGCTGTGCCCTGAAGCCTGTTCTGAGGCCTTTGTGTCTGTTCCAGAGGGATGATCCACATTGCAGATAAAACTCAGGAGCTCTATAAGACCAGCTACTGGGCCAGCTACAATATCCCGTAAGTGATGGATGGATTCCCAGCAGCAGAATGTGCTTCACGGCTGATCTGTTGGTCAATCATTTATCGCCATCCTCTTGCCAGGGGTCAGTTTTTGTCCACAGAGCTGCTCTTGACTGGATGGTTGAAGGGTCATTCACCTTTTTTTTTCTCGGCGCTAGACCGAATAGGTGCTGTGTTTTTTGAGGTGCTGTGTTTTTGAGAATCGATCCACTATTGCAAAAAAAATAATATCATGATACTTCGATATATCAATATTTTTGTCCACCTCTGTCAACCCCCCCCAGTAGTACCTGGTCAGCTGCAGTCCTGTGGTCAGAAACTGATCTGGGATGAACTGTGTAGAGCTGCTGATACATTGTCCATGACCACACAATCTTTTTCAAAGGTATTTTGAAGAAGTGTTTAATGCAAGTGGTTGTCAGGAGCTGGTGAAGAAGTACGGGTCATGGTTCTCCTATAACAAGAACCCCAGGGCTCAGATATTCTCTCGGAACCAAACCCTCGTCACTGATATGGAATCCATGGTGCGACTGATGAGGTATGGTGCTGCTTTTGGGTGCTGCAGATTTTCACAACGAGTGAGGTTTCTGCACTGGTTCTTCAGCATGTGAGAACCGGTTCTGTCTGTCTGTCCTGTGTGTATAACCAGCCGAGTGTTTCCTTTCTTTACAGATACAACAACTTTGAGAACGACCCTTTGTCAGAATGCGACGGCTGTGACCCTCCTCATAACGGGGAGAACTCAATCTCCGCTCGCTCGGACCTCAACCCAGCTAACGGCACGTACCCCTTTGGAGCTCTGGGACAGAGACCTCACGGTGGGACAGATATGAAGGTAAGTGATCTTCTAAGGGTCAAAAATGAGGAAGTGTAACTCTGATGGTCACAGTTGAGGCAGCATTGTTGACAAATGGAACATAAAATGGAAATTCATGTCTATCTGCGTCCCCGTCTCTGTCCTGTCCTCTTGCTCTCTCTTTAGGTGACGTCCTACAGCATGTTCAAGCAGTACGAGTTGCTGGCGGTCAGTGGACCCACATGGGATCAGGTGCCGGTGTTTCAGTGGAGCACCTCTCCATACAGCAACCTAAATCACATAGGCCACCCAGACCGCTGGGACTTCCCCACTGTCCACGTCCAGTGGTCACTGTAAGCCTCGAGATGCACACGGAGTCACCGGTACCTTAGAGCTGCACACACTGGCCATTTTATTAGGAACAACCACCATAGAAGCACACTGTGTAGGTTTGTAGTGTCCTCATAGGACCTCCGCTGATCTGGTGTTCTTGGAGTGCTGTCATAGACGAACCACGTTGGGTTTATTTCAGAACCGTTTGAACCTTCACTTTCTGGATCCAAATGCGGTTCTTCTGTGGCATCGCTCGAAGAACCCTTTGCAGCACCTCTATTTTAAGAGAGTGTTCCTACGAGCTCCTCATTCCATCGATAGGACTAATAAACTGTGCAGCAGCACATGGTGTCCAGTCCGCGATGGTACGCCAGTGGTTGGCGCTGAAGTAAATGACCCGTGAGTGAAGACGGAGCTTTTCTGTTCACTCGGTGTGCGCTCCACTAAGAACGAGTCCCAAACCCGTTCTACACCTCCTCTGATTGGACACAGCGTTAATCAACTGATCCGAAAGCTTTTTAAATCTGCTTTAAGACATTTCGCTTGAACAGCCGAACTCGTTTATTAAATTTAACGAAGGTAGATTAATGAACAGTACTTACGACAGTAATGAATGCTTCAGATAATCATTAATTAACACTGATTAAGACATTATTAAGCATGACTGTGAGAGTCATATCAATTTGAGAAGCAGCCAGTTGTACAGTGTACCTGTAACCAACAATAGGAATAATAACTACACTGTGTGGACAAAAGTATCGGGACACGTGCTCATTCATTATTAATTCAATGTTGAGACATAGTGCTTATAACTGTCCTTTGAACTGGTCATTAATGTAGCCACGTTGTAAAGTGTTACCAGTTTGGACCGTCAGTCTTCTAATCCACGTTGACTCCATTCGCTCTGATGCTGGTACGTATAGAGAGTCGTTTTTAAGGGAAAAGCTGATTTGCACACTGATTTACGCCACATTGTGTCGATATGTTTCCTGCCATGGATATAATTTTTGTTTGTGATGTAAGAAATTCTTCTGCAGACCAGTGCTGGACTGAATTTTTACCTTTTTGTAAAATCTTTCTCTCAATAAACCAGAACGTTCATGTTTTTGTCTCCAGTTATTTCAGTAAAATAGGTTCTAGTCATAATTAAAATGACGAGATGACTCATTTGGAGCAGACATGATCAAGTGTTGCAGTCTGTAAGAACAGAAAGTTCACCCTGTCCAAAAGTTTGTGGACAGCCCTTCGAAAAGAACGCATTCAGCTGCTTTTAAGTTGCATCCATTGCTTTCACGGACGTGCAAATGCACACACAGCTTGTGAGGAAGCACTGCTGACAGAATGGGACTCTGATACAGAGCAGATAGACATGAGGTCGAGAGGCTTTAGATGTCCTTCCATCTGAGTACAAGAAGACATTTCTGTTTAAGATCAGTTCATCCACAGACACACATACAATGTTATTAGTTAAAAAGGTTTACAGACAGTCGTCCAATTGGCACATAAGACTTTATTAAAGACAGAATTAGGAGGGTGGTCAGTATACAGTGACACAAAGTGCTAGACGTATTCGCCCTTGTTGTAGGCCTTACTCAAGGGTGTACTGGAGTCCTCCACCTCCTTGGTTTCGATGGTAGGAGGAGGCGAAGGTTCAACTGATGGTTGGATGGAAGGCTCTTTCTCTTCCTCTTTCATTGGTTCCAGTATGTCAGGAAAGGACGTTCCGGATGTCGAGTCCACCAGCTTCTCCGGGTCGATTGGGCTGAAGTGACAAAAATGTGTGTATTAACTGTATAAACTACAAAAATGATAGATGTCCTTCTGAAATCAGGGGCATTAAAAGGAGTTGATTCTGCCTTTGTCTCTACTGTCCAGAGACTTTCTACTAGATTCTGGAGAAACAAAGAAGGGAACACTTAATTATCACGGTATAACAACGTCAGTTTGCCATATTAATCTGCACAGTCAGGAAGTTCACCTGCTTTGGTGCAAATGAAAGTGACAAAAGGGGCACCAGAGAGGCAACATCAGGAGAACCCCTGTGATGACCACTATGCTCCCTTCTACATCGTTCTGCATGACTGCTTTGGTGGTGGGTCAGTCATGGTCTGGGGAGGCAGTGTGCCCTGGGTTCCTCCTGGTGCAGGACAATGCCCGGCCTCATGGCCAGAGTGTGCACTGATACCATCGATTGGCCCTCGCGTTCCCCAGAAGCTCTGGGACTTTATGCATCAGTGTATCTGACACCACCAAGTCAAGCCACGGACTGTCCAGAATCTCACTAATGCCCTGATCTAGGTCTCGGAGGACACCATCCACTGTCTCATCAGGAGTAACATTATGAGTCATTCATCAAGATCTGACGTGTGATTTAAGTGTTCCCTTAATTTTCTGAGCAGTATAAGCCAAATCAAATTTCCACATGTCTTACAAAGGTGGGGCGTAACCGTAATGGAACACTAATACATCACTGGTTCAGAGAAGGATCAGAAACACTCGCATCTCCATTTCACCTTTCTTTAGGATGTGAATCTGACATTTGTTTTTTTTTTCTGTCAGAACCTCCTGACGGACCAATAGAAATGCTGTAAAATGTAATAGAATACAATCTTTTACGCTGACATCCACTGAAAGATCAGGATGATATGGAGATACGAGCGTTTTGCTGCTGGTTTCAAAACACACAGCAGGTGTAGAGTTCGATAGGGTTTCGGATCTCATACATTTCTGCACAGCATTCCTTTCCTGCAAAGATACAGTAGACGAGTCCCCCGATGATGAGCAGCGAGGAACCACCCCAGCCAATGAACAGCGCCATTCCAAGTTCAAACCTGCCAGGAAACAGATCAGAGTCAACTCCGAGAATCCGATCAGATCCGAACTCGGAATCTCCAGATACATTGAAAAACAGCAGGATGCTTCAATGCCCTGATGTGTTGATGTTACTGAGGTGTCTGATTAGAGATGATCTAATCTAAATAGGATGCACGTTCTGCCACTGAAGGCCTGAGAAGACAGAGCCGCTTACTTCTTGGTTTTATACGTGGGATCCTGGTACTCTGTAATGATCTTATTTCCATACCAGCTGAACGCAAACATAGAGCAGAAACCTGGAGAAGAGAGAGAACCGTGTGATCTGCAGATCCCTCAGGAGACGAACAGACGTTAATGGAAGCCCTTGATCAATCGGGTCCAGTATTTACCTGATGCAAAGTAGTGCATCCCTGCTGCCACGGTAAGCCTTGCATTTGTGGTTTCAGAGCCTCCCAGTTTGGTACACTTCATTCCAATCAGGGCCAGAGCAGCTGCAATCAAGCCCAGGGCTATGGAGGTGAAGATCAGGGCTCGGCACAAATGGATGTACACTGTTAAACAGCAGGAGACACAGATGGTACTGGTGTAGAACCAGTAATGAAATTTCACAGCTCTAGACCGGCCCTACAGTCTAACTGCTGCTGCTAACTGTGGGCGGAGCTAACCAAATGAGGAATCACCGGACTTTTTAATTCATTAATGTGTTTATTAATATTGTTTACAGTAGAAAGAATGAAAGGAGCTGATTGAGCAGTACACACACACACACACACACACACACACACACACACACGGTCCTACAACTGAGACCCCCCTCCCCTTTTTTTCTTGAACCCCAGCCCCACCCCCTTTAACGCTCTTACTTTCCACTTGCAGCAGCGATGGGAACTCCTTGCAGTCGATCATTCCAGTCTTGTCTGACATGCAGTCTTTCCAGAGGTTGGAGAACATGTGATTGTTGGTAATGACCGTAGTACCCACTTCAGAATATGTCCAGTAATGAATGGGCAGGGTCACACAAACCAGCATCCATCCACACACACAGGCCACGAAGCAGCCTATCTCCAGATACATCACCACAGCTCTGTACTTCATGGCTGACATGAAGGAAACCGGCCCTCTGAGCTGGACAGAAAGCGTACTGACCCGCTCCTCAGTCCACAGTGACTGTGTACGGTCATCACATGGCTGTGTCTTGTTGAGGAAGGTGAGGAGGTGTTTCTGTTTACAAGGTCACCACAACAATCAGGAGTGTTTATGATGAACATAGTGCCAGCATGACCAACTGCGACAGACACACACACACACACACACACACACCCTGCCACTGGGAGGGTTTGGAAGTTGGTAGCAGTAGGTAAATACTGTATAACATTAATGATTATATAAAAGCATATATTACACCAACGTAGTTCAGAGAACACAGGTTCAGTAACTACACCACTGCCGACCTTTAACACCGGCAGTGGGAGCAAATTCCATGTCCTGTACTCTGAACGTTCAGCAAAGTGAAGACAAATACGGTTCCACCAGTATTTATTTGCAACCGCTTTATTAAAGTGGACACTTTGAAGGGAGCGGGCGGTTTTTAGGTCAGTAGTGTTTGTAGGTCAGTGTGCTGTTGTAAACACAAACACTGATATCAATAAGAGTAAGTTTCCATTGCTGTGTAATAGAGACTCTTTAGAGGTACTGAGGACATACGTCACTGTTTCTGTGTCCCTTTTTTCCACCTGTCTTTCTGTAGCTCTCTTTGGGTGGGATTAAACGTGCGTGAGGTTCTGGGGTCCTTTCACCCTTTTTTTTCCTCCCCTGAGAAAATTAGAGCTTGTATTTCCTTGTCATGTCCCTTGTCAGCCCTGTCTCCCCCTGTCAGTGTCCCCCCATGTGCTTCTTAGCACATGGTGTGTGTTTGTTTTGTTCCAGTCTCCTCCCCCTTTCCTCCCATTAC
This sequence comes from Acestrorhynchus altus, assembly GCA_034509495.1. Taxonomy (NCBI): domain Eukaryota; kingdom Metazoa; phylum Chordata; class Actinopteri; order Characiformes; family Acestrorhynchidae; genus Acestrorhynchus; species Acestrorhynchus altus. The sequence continues at coordinate 6,715,673 of CM067509.1, read as the reverse complement.
CACCTGTGACTAATCTGTTTACCTGCCCCCTCGTTAGTCTGTCCCAGGTGTTACCCCTGTCTCTTAGTATTTAAGACCTGTTGTCCCTTCCTGTCTTTTAAGTGCTTTGTGTTGCTATTAAATCTACAACCCCTGCGTTTGCACCCCGTCATCTGTTCTCTCTGCCCGAACTTGACATTCCTACTGACCACTGAAGATCAGGCTGAAAGGAAGCTAACAACGTTGGACAGGAGCTCATATATATTATAGATGGACAGATGGAGGGACGGACGGATAGATAGATCACAGTCATATCAGCTTTCCCATTTATCTTTATTATAGATGGTCTGTGAACAGTGGACCAATAGAAATGCTCCAAAATGACACAATATAGGTTTTTCTTTCACATATAAAAATGCACGATTTGAGAAATACAATGTCTTCTTTAGTCACATGAAACAAAAAAATGTTATCAAAGTTGATTAATTATAACCCTGAATATGTAAACAAATACAGCGTAATGAACAGCCGAACTGAGAGTGTGATTAGAGAGCAATCACATGACAGTACTACTCTATTATCTACAGTTCAGGAGACAAAACGTCACCAAACGTTCAAACAAAAGCATCTCTGACAGCTGTGTCTGTTATCCGAGAAATCCTGGACACTTGGCTGCTGGTCTGGCTCGGTGGCCTGGAGGGACTGGACTGAAGGGATGGCGTTTGGTCTCCAAGATACAACGTCCTGCTTTTGGCCACTGGAACGTATGTCTTCGTGGACATCGTGTTCATTGGCTTTGATGGCTCCTCCTCCCTGCAAGCACAGAGTTAGAGGACGTCTCAGACGCACAGCGGAGTGGAAATCGTTGGCGTCTGTGAAAGGTGTGTTTACCTCTTTGGTAGGATGATTCTGTAGACGGTGGCAGCGTATAAAATAGAGCCCAAGATCACAAACCCACTGCCAACCAAACCAAGGTAAACTGGAGGCCCTACCTGATACCTGTTAAACACAGAAAGAGATGAATAAATGTAGCAGATTGGGATCATTTTGTGATGTCACTGTATTACAGAGTTCAGTACCTTAGAAATCCTCGGGCAGACAAGCGTGCGAAGTTCGCTCTTCCTAACTTGACGGTAAAAAAACAAAACGCTGCAGCATCTGCGACGCCTTTATGAGAAAAGCCAGAAGGTTAAAGGTAAGAGGAGGCGAAGACACGGATCAAAATGTACTTTGTGAAGGTTACTCACGTCTTTACCTCCAACAAAATGAAAAAGGGCTGCTGTTAATAAAATGACATCGTTGGTTCTCTCGCTTCCTCCAATGTATGTACATTCCATCCCGAAAAAGCTAAATATGGCTGCAAAGACCCCCACAGCCATCCCGAACAGCAGCAGGCCTCGGACAGTCTGGACAAACCCTGTCCAGAGAAGAAAATCAACGAGTTATGCTAATGTCTGAATGTTCTGAATTATGAATCTAATCTAATCATTTATTGCAATTATTTAAGAGGCAAGATATCGTCCAAACCAAAGTCAGATTTTTATACAGTAGTTTATACTGGTATTACACTGGTTTTTGTCCATCTGATCTGGTGGTCTGAGGGTGGACCTGCAGTGATGAACAGTTATGGGGCTGCTGACCTTATCAAGCCGACAGAGCGATATATGATTATTAATAACTACACTAGATTATTAATATGTCATATAAAAAAAGACTTTATGATCAAAGAGCTAAATATTAGAGAAGCTCTGATACAGAGAAAAGCTTACCTTCACAAATCTGAGCTTCATTTCCACCAAAGGACAACTGAAGAACTTTGTATGACCTCATATCAGTGATGAGGTTTTATCTATTGTTTATGTATCATCTATATAATATACAGTTGTTTACAAAGTCGCTGTTTGTTTATATAGTTGGTATTAAAATGGTTTAATTTTGAAGATCTGAGTAAAGAAAAGCATATTTCGAGGTTCGGTTCCACCAGAAGGAGACGGAATGGTCTTATATTACCTCGTTCTGCTGTGTTTGTGGGGTTTATAACCCACAGAACATCATATTCCCTGCAGCTCGCCACGGAGGTGGTGTCGACGTAGCAGAAAGTCCACAGGTTGGAGTAGTACCACGCTGCCTTAATGGCCCAGGGGCCTCCTTGTCCACCTATGTAGGCACTCCTCCACCACTCCATGGCCACTGTACAACATACCAGTAACCAACCAGCAGTGGAGATCAAGAACCCGAACACCTGAAGGGGAGTTTTCTTCATGGTAGCTTCTGCACTGGTCTCTCTGTCTCTCGTCTGACTGAAGAGAGTGACGAGTTCAAACCTGAGAGGACATGGTCAGTGTGTGTGTGTGTGTGTGTGTGTGTGTGTGTGTGTGTGTGTTGACTCATGTTCTCATCATGAGGCCTGTTTAGTGTAAATCTCAGACAGTATGGACCAGTATGAAACAGTATCCCAGTAAACACAGTGTGCAGACCGACACGTTGACGTCTTAATGTTGATGTACAGCAAATGCAGCTTCTCTAGTCCCCGTAGAGACGTACTGCCAATAGAATAGGACTCCGTGGATCAAAATGACTGATGAACAGACGTGAACCTATTGGCACCATGTCCCACGCAGCTCAAACTGCTCCACAGCATGATTCAGGAGAAACAGGAGCAGATGTGAGGAATTCAAATTAAAATGAGCAAAAAAGAAGGAACACAAAATGTTATCGCTATGAAATATTTTAAAAAGCAGTAATATTATTAAAATTTTTATTAAAATATAAAATCTTATAAGAATTACTATAAAATAATATCAAAAGTAGTAATAATTACCAATTAAAAGAATTAGCAACATAAAATAGAAGTTTAATACAAATTTAAAAGGTTCTGGATTAACAGAATGAACAGATACAGACTGATCAGATGAACAGATACAGACTGATCAGATGGACAGATACAGACTGATCAGATGATCCGATACGGACTGATCAGATGGACAGATACAGACTGATCAGATGGACGATACAGACTGATTTGATGATCTGATACAGACTGATCAGATGGACAGATACAGACTGATCAGATGATCCGATACAGACTGATCAGATGATCTGATACAGACTGATCAGATGGACAGATACAGACTGATCAGATGGACAGATACAGACTGATCAGATGAACAGATACAGACTGATCAGATGATCTGATACAGACTGATCAGATGATCCGATACGGACTGATCAGATGATCCGATACGGACTGATCAGATGGACAGATACAGACTGATCAGATGATCCGATACGGACTGATCAGATGAGCCGATACAGACTGGCCAGATCGTATCACTGGAATTAAAACCTGGGTGGGACGTTGAGAATGCTGTAGTGACGGGCTTTTCGATCGGTCTGGCTGAACTCAGGTGTTTTAAACAGGTTAGAATTTCAGAGATTCCTTCATAAATGATTTACAGGCCAGACGGGCAGCTGAGGAGTTACTGAGTATTGATCAATCCCAAGTGTTTTGAAAGAACGGAGGCTTTGACTAGTACATATGCCTCATACACACACACACACACACACACACACACATACACACACACACACACACACACAGAGCGAGAGAGAGAGAGAGCGAGAGAGAGAGAAAGAGGAGCGAGAGAGAGAGAGAGAGAAAGAGACAGAGAGAGAGGGAGAGAGAGAGGGAGAGAGAGAGAAAGAGACAGAGAGTGAGAGAGAGTGAGCGAGAGAGAGAGAGAGAGAGAGAGAGAGGAGAGAGGGAGAGAAAGAGAGAGAGAGAGAGAGAAAGGAGAGAGAGAGTGAGCGAGAGAGGGAGAGAGAGAGAAAGAGAGAGAGAGAGAGAGGAGCGAGAGAGAGAGTGAGAGAGAGAGAAGGAGAGAGGGAGAGAGAGAGAGAGAAAGGGAGAGAGGGAGGGAGAGAGAGACAGAGAGAGAGAGAGAGTGTGGAGAGAGAGAGAGAGAGAGAGAGAGAGAGAGAGAGGCAGTGGTAAAAGTTTGGAAAAGCTTTATTTATAGCAACTTTGTAAAATAATAAAACACCCTATTTGCTGTTGCTGGAAAAACTCTATTAATATAATCATTACATCATTGATCACCAATCAAAATGCTGGAAACAAACGGCATCAAACAGCTTTATACATTATACATATACAGCATGTTTTGCCAATATACAGATAAATATGTATATAAATATATAAAATAAACGAGTACAAAAAGCTCTCAGGTCAGCAGGTCAGCAGGTCAGCATCTCGTATTCTTTAAATGACCATTTGCTCTTTTGGGCTGGAGTTCGGAGCGGCTTTGGGGAGGTGCGTGGAACCGAAGCCTCCCTTTGAGATGTTATAACAGGAAAGAAGGGAGGAGACGGGGAGATGGAGGGTGGGAAGTTGAATGATTTTGATGATGCAATGGGAGTTGATGTCATAACTCCACTGAGTGAAGTTGTTCATCCAAAAGCCACGTTTCAAACAAGGGACCAACGAGCTGAACAATGTTAAAAATCAGTATTTGGACGATTTCGAAAAAAATGAGAAAAACTTGTATCTCCAAAATGGCACGTTTACAGGAAAAAAGCTCAGAACCTTCAGAGATAATTATTGTGACAATATTTTATTCCAAGTCTTTCTGGAGCGTTTCTATTGGTCCATTCCTCACGGAATCTTACCACGATGTTAAAACCAGCTGACAGATTCAGACCATGTAAATGATCAAAGGACAACGTGTGAATAAACCATAGAGACTGAAATATCGTGATGCTTTTTGCAGAGACTTCGGTATCTTCGTTCCTCGTTGAAGTGAAAAGTCTACCGAACTTTGTCCCATCAGGAATGTGTCTGCTGCTGGTTTCCTCCCTGGTGGTCATACATATGCATTTTTATCAAACTGTTGAGAGGTGCTGCTGTACTCTGGTGAGGGTCTTCTGCCATTGGTCACCTGCTTTTGTGATTTGCCATGAGAGGACAGATAAGAGGCACTATAAACATAGCGTCTCCGGTCAGCACTGCTTTGGCTGGAGGAAAGAGAAAGAGTAGGTTGGAGAGAAGTGAAGCATTTGGCCTAAAATAGTAAACATTTCACATAATAAACGAGTTTGTCTTGCACTTGTCACCCCTTATATCCTTATAGGGTATAGAAATGGCTGAAATTAGTAATAATAATTTCATTTTCCCAAAGAATTTCATTTTCACTATTAGATTAAGTTCAGGACTTTAGATCAATTTGTGTGCTTAAGGTCATTGTCTTTCTGCATGACCCACATTCTCTTGGGATTCAGCTCACCGACAGATGTCTTGACATTTTCCTTTAGAATTTGTTGGTATAATTAGAATTCATTATTCCATCAATGACAGCAAGCTGACCTGGCCTTGATGCAGCCATGATACTACCACCACCATGTTTCGCAGATGGTATAAGAAGATAAAAACTGTTTTGCTTTCTCCAGAGATAATTGCAGATGGTCAGCAATGTTCTTTTTAGGGAGCAACAGCTTCTCCTTGCCACCCTGCCACTCTTACCCTTCTTGTTCAGTGTTCTCCTGATGGTGGACTCATGAACATTAACATTAGCCACTGACTGTGGATCGGTGGAGTCCAAACTCTTTACAGATGATTCTGTAATGTTTCCACCAGCCCTTCTTCTGAGCTTCCTTGTTCACGCCACGATACACTTCCATAAACATGTTGTGAAGATCAGACTTTGATAGAACGTCTCACTCTAATTTCACTCTAATGATCTTAAAGGTTCACATATTTTTGTGCTCACAGATATGAACTACTGGATCATTACCCACAATAAATAAATAAGCAGATTTAATATTGGGACAAATTTATGGAGACATTTCTAAAGGGCTGACACACATTCAAACACCAATGTATTACCTTTTACTGATGCCATCAGACAGCGATAAGAAGAACACGAGTCCTCCAAGAATACACAGTGCAGATCCCCCCCAGCCAATGAACAGAGCAGCCCCCAGTTCATACCTGGGAACAAATGAAAAGACTTCATCTCAAGTCACAGACCTTTAATGCAGGTCACACATATAAGCTGTAACGATTGAGCCCATTTGGGAAGCTCAACTGGGTCCCAGTAACAAAACATATCCAAATCCATTCTGCCCACTACAGCACTGGATCCTTTCCCAAGCCCCAGGTTCCTCCCAGCCCTCTCCCCATTCCACGATATCTTCAGTGGCTCTGAAGGATATAGGACAAATTGTCTCTTCATAAAACATGGGTTGCCAACCCAATGGGGTACCCCGTCCCCCGGTTGAAAAGCCATAAGCTATGGGGCTTCTGAGTGGTGCAAAGGGAAAGCCGATGGAAAAGCAATTTTCCAACATGGTCCCCAATAAACCTGGCTCTTCTTGCAGGTCAAGAAAATCGGAACATGATCGGATAACTGAAATTACATGCTGGGGCTCGATGGACATACACACGGACAAATGCATGGTTACGTTTCCAGCATTTGGTTAATCAGTCAGTCACTCCTGGAAAATCTGATCATGACTGTGAACGTACTTTTGTGCCATGAACATCGGGTCAAAAAACTCCGATGTTATCCTGTGGGCATACAGGGAGCAGGCACTCAAGGAGCACAGACCTGGAAGAACAGGAATCGCGTTAAAACCATCATGAGGTTTCAAATTGACACGTTATTAAATGCAGTGAAGGACAGAAATGCAAATGCAAAGAAAAAGCAAGACTGACCACTGATGAAGAACTGGAACCCGGCAAAGGAAGCAATCCTGGCTTTAATCAGATCGTTTCCTCCAATTTTGGTGCATTTCATTCCCACCAGAGCACACGCCGTCGCAAAGAACCCCAGGCACACCGCTGCGATCATCAGCCCTCGGCACACCTGGATGTAACCTGTTACAAACACAAGAAGAACAGAAGGTTTCCCTCACAGTTACCGTGATGACTTCAGTTCAGAGATCTTTACCTTCACACACACTACATGGACAGAAGTATTGGGACGCTTGCTCATTCACTGTTTCTCCTGAAATTGAGGGTTTTAAGAGTTGATCTTTCTTCTAGATTCTGGAGGATCTGCTTGCATTCAGTGACAAGCATTAGTGGGGTTGGGGTATTGAATGATCACCACCCCACCTCACCTCATCCCCAACTCATCCCTCTCAAAACTCCTGGATGGAGCTCCATCATTCCAGAGAACACAGCTCCACTGCTCCACAGCTCAATGCTGGGGGGCTTTATACCCCTCTAGCCCACGCCTGGCATTAGATATGGTCCCAAAAGCTTCATGTTTGTTTATCTGTTTATCTATTTTTTACCCTTAAGACAATACAAGGGTTAATTTCCACAGTTGATCCAGAGACCACCTGGAATCATCTTGCGCAGGGCAGGAATACCCCCTGGACAGGGCGCCAGTCCATCACAGGGTACCACACATGGAGCAATTCAGCAATTCTTTTTTTCAAAACCACAACACGGTCACCTTAAGAGAGAAGCTTTTTGCAGGACAGTGCCCATATACGTTTTCAAAGTCAAAGAAGGCCTAAAAAAATGATAAAAGCCTGATAGTTAATAGCCCAGAGCCGATGGAAAGATCACATTAAGGAGCTGAAAATGCCGCTAAACATTAACCACAGGGGGTGAAACAGCGGTCCGTTAAATTATGCTGATCCATCCGAGGTCTGGGAGAAAACACTGCAGTGCCTGGAGATGCTTCCAGGAAACAGAGGGTGACAAAACTAGTGACCTCAAAGGAGCTGAGGTTTCATTAAAGGGGATGTTCACAGTCGTTCACACTGCAAAATCCAGCTCATGCCAGTTTGATCTGGAAGCTGGTTTCAGATGTGGTTGAAACAATGGTCATCCAGGAGAAACCATACCCTATACTGGTTTACCACCTTAGATGCTGACCTTGGCTCTTGACTTGTTTGGTCCAGCTGGTCAACCACCTTGGTCAAGCAGACCAGCAAACCATCCAAGCCAAACTAAACCATACCCACTGCTGGCCAAGACCTAAGATGGACAACCAGCTAGAGCAGTTTGGCCAGTTTGAGTTGGAGAGGCTACTTTTTCAACTGGGATTTGTAGACAGGTTCGTGAAGTTTGCCCTGTTCCTCACTGTTCGATTTCAACTTGATATCAACCAGATTTTCTGTTTGTAGAGCAGAGTAACACCATATGTGCAAAAGTTTGTGGACTAATGAACCGCTACTTTAAGCTGCACCCATTGCTGATACAGATGTGCAAATGCACACGCAGCTACTGCCAATAGAATAGGACTCTCTGGAGCAGATAAACAAATATGACCCTATTGTCTCCATGTCTAATAGCAGGCGTGGTCTAGAGGGGTATAAAGACCCCCAGCATTGATCTGTGGAGCAGTGTTTTCTTTGGAATGATGGTGCTCCATCTTTTGGAATGCTATTGTAGATGAATGTAGTCAAATCTGAAAATGTATTAGAAAGTCTTGACTCCAACAAAAGCAGGATAAACTGTTTAATACCCTTGATTTCAGAAGAATTCATGAATGAGCAGGTGTCCCAATACTTTTGTCCATATAGTGCATCTTCTAGGAGCAACCTTCTCGCTCAGTCTTTCTCTCTCACACACAAAAAAGTGAAAAAGTGAAAAAGTTACTGACCTGACCCAAGTCTCAAACTTTCCCACAACAACATCAGTGTCCTTAATTTTACTTACTTAATTACTTAATTTTACTTTAAAAAAAAACAAAAACAAAAACAAAGCTGGCTGACCTTCCAGAGCGAGCATGGAAGGGAAGTCCTTGCAGTTGGAAACTCCAGTAGAATCGGTCACACAAGTCTTCCACAGGTTGGACCAGTAGGTGGCTGTGGTAATGACCGTGCCATCTATTGAGGATACTTTCCAGTAGTCTGTGGGTATGGTGGAGGACACCAGGACCCAGCCAGCTGTGGCCACCACAAAGGCCATTATCTCTGTCACCATGTTGCCCATTGTTCCTCCAGAACTTGGTCTTTGAAATTAAAACCTTTGAGCTTCACGGGGTTCCTCAAGGTTCCTCAGGGTGTGTCCCAGGCTACACATGCACAAGCAGATGGTTAATATATTCCTCACTGGTTGATCATCTGTGGGGAGGGTTTTTAGCCTCAGTCGTCATCATCTTCCATATCCCACTCCTGCCCCTCTGGGGGGGGGGGGGGGGGTAAACATTATTGAATGAATGAATGAATGAAGTAAAGGGGGTAAAGGTAGGCAATGAGCAAGTGTCTCATTAACTCTCAGAACGAGTGAGAGGAACCAGGGCAGGACAGAATTGGAAAACACCCAGGTGGGACAAAAGGCATGTTTTGTATACTGCTGAGTTCTTATTGTATTATTTATATAGCCATATCATTAAAACCACCCCATTCCTATGCTCACAGTCCACTTCATCAGCTCCTCTGATCACACAGGAGCTCTTTGTGGTTCTATAATTCCAGACTGTAGTTCATCTGTTTCTCTGCAGACTTTATTCTCCTACTTTCACCCTGATCTTCAGTGATCAGGACCCCACAGGACCACCACAGAGCAGATATTATGTGGGTGGTGGCTCATTCTCAGCATAGATGTAAAGTCAGAGACAGAAGCTCATCTGTTTCTGCACAGTTTGCGTTGGTCATCTTCTAGTCCTTCACCAGTCCTCACGGGATGCTGGTAGACCCGTATGAGCATATATACAATATACCTGCAAATTCAGCTTCACACTATGGCCTTTGGTAGAGGCATCACCTGACTGCTGGAGCTTGTTACTGTAGCCCCAGAATCCCAGGCCAGGCAATGCCCATAGCCGTTGGCACACCCAAAATTCAATTTATGAATACTTTTGCACACCCCACAGGTATTTATAGCCTGAGATTCCTCATGCAATTCCATCAGCAGGAGCTTGACTTAAACAAGCAGTGTGCTAATGCTTTGTCCAGTGAACTTAGAAGAAGAGCTTAGAGCATTGGGCCATGGAGCATTGAACTGTGGAGCATTGGGCTGTGGAGCAAACACGTTCTCCTCACAGCCATGGTCTAACATCTAGTCTAAAGCAGCAGAAAGAAGCGCACACTGCTCTTTAATCATTCGTTCTGAAAGAAAACATTAGATGAACAGCCGTCCACAGAATTTTGGCCATAATGTGAAAACCCAGTTCCAGAGTCTCCAGATGAAAGGACCCCTGACTGAAACCTCTGCCTCAGTCTCAGAAGTGTAAGAACTTAAATATAGTGTGTTGATAACATCTGCTTCAAGTGGGACCAAAGGTTATTTTGATTCCAAATGTGATACAGCAATGATGTTTCTGACGGTGATATTCAGCTCCGAGTCTTCATAAACGATTTTGACAAGAGTGCGCATATCATTAACACAAAGCTCCTTTCCCTGAAGGTTAGTCCTTGCAGGTCATTCATTAGCTCACTGACATCATCGGAAAATGCCAGAGTAGCCTCTTTGGGTTCGGAGAAAAGCACTTGTTTTCCTTCTCCATTGTTGTAAGTCATGAAATTAACGTTTGCTCAGTCAAAACTGATTTGCCAGAAGCAAGGAGAGAATGTTTCAGAGATGTTCTACAACGAGCAACAACCGTCAGACTTCTGTAAAGGAAGTCCAGAGTCCAAATCACGTCATCCTCATCCTCTCAATCCAGCTCAACTGAACTAGGCCCAGCTATCTCCAACTCTCCATCTGTCCACCTGTCTGGGTCTCTGTGCGTTGACCCCTTTATCTGCTTCCTCCAAGACCTCAGAGCAGCCAGTCCTGCTCTGATACTGAGACAAACATCTTATAAACATCTATCAGCCATCATATTATAACCACCTCCATGCTTTTAGCTTCACTGTCCATCCTATCAGCTCCTCTGACCACACAGGAGCTCTTTGTGGTTCTATAATTCCAGACTGTAGTTCATCTGTTTCTCTGCAGACTTTATTCTCCTCCTTTCACCCTGATCTTCAATGATCAGGACCCCACAGGACCACCACAGAGCAGATATTATGTGGGTGGTGGCTCGTTCTCAGCACTGCCGTCACACCGACGTGGTGGTGGTGTGTTGGTGTGTGTTACGCTGATACGAGTGTATTGGAAACACTCTGCAGCACTGTTTTGTCCAAATGTGCTCCTGTATGCTCAGAGGAGCTGAAAGAACGGACAGGGAGAGGAGAAGCAAGGAGACGGTCACAATTTTCTATGCTTGCTCTCAGGTGTATTTGGAGCAGGTATGCACTAAAATGTGCAGAGTAGGAGACTGTAGATGATTCATGCATTCAACCAGTGCAGACATGGTGTAGAACCACAAGAGGACGCTGCAGTCGTTCGCATTAACAGTCCACCTTTGCCATCTCACTCCAGGCAGTGGACACTTGCTGCTAGTCAATCATTACTCCTAACATTCCTCAATGTGGAGCCAGAAGATCGTATTATTCCCTGAATATTACTCTGTATATGTTCATGAATAATGTATTTCTGTGGGATTCATATAATATTCGTAATGTAATTGATTTGGTATTTGTAATGTAATCTAAAGTAATCCCAGATATCAATGGATGTTTGGCTCAAATGAAGCCAGTATCTGACCTGTGTGCCAAAAGTGGCCCCAATGTGTCCAAACATCTGGGATGTACATACTGTATCATTAATGGGTTAATTACATATGCATTTATGTATGAAGTAGAGTACATTTATTTTTATCTTTTGCTGCTCAGAATAGACCAGTAACTGGGCAACAGAGTAACCCAGTTTGCTGGGTAAACCATTACACGCTGAATGAAAGTGAGTCGTCTGTGCAGCGGAGCTACAGCTTCATCCTTTCAGCTTGAACTTTAACCTCTATTTAAAAGTGAGTGGCGTTCAGACAGTCTGAGGTGTGACATCTGCTCCACAGCTGTAAGGCCGTGTGCACAGATACTAACATATTAACTGGCACTAATACAATGACAACACAACAATGCTGCGACATCACAGTAACACTATGACAACACAACAAACCCACTATGACACAGTCATGCTCTGCCATCTCCATAGACCTTTCTCAGGGTCACGGTGTCGTGCCATACTGCATGATCAGCTTCATATCAGATAATGGAGCCAGTATGAGTGGAGGCAGGACACTTGAAACTCCTCCTTTCACCCTGATCTTCAATGATCAGGACCCCACAGGACCACCACAGAGCAGATATTATGTGGGTGGTGGCTCGTTCTCAGCACTGCAGTCACACTGACATGGTGGTGGTGTGTTAGTGTGTGTTGAGCTGGTACGAGTGGATCAGACGCAGCAGTGCTGCTGGAGTGTTTAAACACTGTGTCCACTCACTGTCCACTCTATCAGACACTCCAACCGTGTGTCTCCACCTTGTAGATGTAACGTCAGAGACAGAAGCTCATCTGTTTCTGCACAGTTTGTGTTGGTCGTCCTCTAGTCCTTCATCAGTGCTCACAGGACGCTGCCCACAGGACGCTGTCGGCTGGACGTTTCTGGTTGGTGGACTGTTCTCGGTCCAGCAGTGACACTGAGGGGTTTAAACACTCCAGCAGTCCAACACAAGGGTTTACGGATCTTAACTAAAGCAGTTGCTGCACAGTGTGTGAACAGTGTGGTGAGGCTTCAGTTCTGTGGTTTTAGAATCAAGCAAACTTGATCGATGACACTGTTGATGAACGGAGAACATTAAACCTGAGAGTACAAACAAGGAGGTGGTCATATTGGTGTACGAGAACCAATGTGCACATCCCTTCTACTAAGTGCAATCAGCTTCTTTACATTGCACCCATTGTTGACACAGATGTGCAAATGCACACACAACTTGTCTAGTCTTTGTAGATAGGTTTTGCCAATAGAATAGAACCTACTGGCACCATGCCTAATGACAAGCATGGGCTAGAGGGGTACAAAGCCCACCAGGATTGAGCTGTGCAACAGCAGAACTGTGTTCTCTGGAATCATGGTCTCCATCCAGTACTTCTGGGGTGAGGTAGGGAGGTTGGGGATGAGGGGTGGTGCGGTGATCATCCAATCTCCTGACCTCACTAACACTCTTGTCATTCAAATGCAATCAAATCCTCAGAGCAATGCTCCGAAATGTAGTAGCAAGCCTTCAGTCGAGACAGTATACCAGCGTTTACAGTGACAAAGTTCATAATCACCAGTGATCTGTCTTACCCTCCAACTTGAAGATGGTGTGGTGTTGCCTGCAGTGCACGGCGCCCATTGCATTCCCAGCACAGTTCATCCAGAGGCCCTGGAACACCCAGGTTGCCGTGATGACCGATGAAGCCCTGCTGGTGCTCTTCCATTCATTAGACACCGTGGCACCAATAGTGGCACCCAAACCCACTATTCCAGCCAACAATCCCACAATTTGTCTGCACGACATTGTTGCAATCACTCAGGCAGGGATCAGGGGGTCTTACAGTTTCGTTGTTCCTGAAATCGCAATGTAGAACAAACAAGACGCCTCAGGAGACGAAATTACAGTGCGGACATGTGTTACTGGTGATAATTTACAAGGTAGGACATTGGCAGTTAGTCATTAAAACAGCAAGCCTTCAGTTTGAGACATATTGGCATCATCGCTCGGTGAAGGGTACGATTCGTCAGGTGCAACATTAACGTCCCCAAAACAAATCGGTAATCCTTCATATTTTCATGTGACAAAGTTCATTCCCAGATTTGCTCCTCTTGGTAATAATTCTCAGAATATGATCATCCATATTCAGGTAGATCAGCAGATCTGCAGATTCAGCGGCGGTAATATGAACCGTCAGATCCTCTAACACACCTGAATCTTTCTATGTACGAATGTGACGATGAAATCTGAAAGAGACGATAATATTAGAGGGAAAGGGTCAGTTTATTGGGTAGAAAGGAGGCTCTAGTTCCCTGATGGGCCTGGAAAGAAGGTGAGATACAGTTTGGAGGAGTTCTGTCACGTGTCAGTCCTTTTCACCTCTGTCTTCTGGTCTTGTCCTAGTTGTTGTTTCTCCCCATGTGCTCCTAAGCACATGGGTTGTGTTTGTTTTGTCCTTGTCTCCTCCCTTGCTCCACCCCTTTCAAGCTGTGTCTCATTTGTAACCCCGCCCCCTCGTTATCCTGTCCCAGGAGTGGTCAGTGTTGTGTTGTATTTAAGACCCTCTGTCTCAGCCTGTCTTTGTGAGTCCTTGTTGAAGATTTGTGATGTCAGGCCATGTAGGTGGTGTTATTGTGTTTGTTAGTCATTAATTTGCTTTGTTTACCTTGTGTTTTGTTTACCTAGTGTTTGTTTAAGATGTCAGTTTTGCATTGTTTATTCTCATTAAAGTCCTGCCATGAGAGGCGACGCACGTGGCCACAGGATGTCCTGAGCTGTTAGTGTCCCTCCTATCACTACTGGGGGGGACCAACCCTGGCTCCCCAGATCATCACCCCAGCAGTTGGTGCAGTGTCTCAGTCTTGTTTGACACTCTCATGATGGGACCGAGACGCCCGTCATGAGGCCTCCATAATCAAACCCGACTATCACTGGGTCCCAAACAGATCCGAGGTCAAAGCAAAAGTCAATGCAGTTGTTTTTTATTTTCTAAAATAAAAGTCTCTGTGCAATCAAACACAAGCTTGTACACAAGACAATAGTCCGGTGGTCTGAAGGTGGCTGATATATGCTCACTTTCTGGGTGGTAATTAGAAGACGTTCTTATTAGAGTCAGTTTCTCTTTATTGTTGATCATTGATTGCAGTCGATTCAGATAATAAATGTGCTTAATGCTCAATGTTCCTTTTTCATATTCTTCCTGTTTCTGTTAGGAATTCTTCCACAGAACTCTTTCTACTAAAAGCTCCTCCCACTAAAACACCTTCCACTAAAGCTCCTCCCACTGATGAAGTGCTGAAGGTGAGGAATCTGCAGAGCAGTACTTTCAGGAGGTTTAGTGGGTCTACAGACACACCTATCTGTGTTGAAGAGAAGCTGAGATCAGAGAGTGAGAGCTCTCACTAACACACACTTACACACTCTCACTCTCAGTCCAGTAGAGCTGAGTGTATCAGTGAATCAGTTCAGTTCCAGGTGATTCTGTCTGTGGTCTGTTATTCCTGTTAGTGGAACATGGTGCTGGGTGTGATGGTATTAAAGGGGTTAATATGGGGTTATAGCTTCTATATTTTTGTATATTTGTCAACAATAAATCATAAAATAATCCATATATGCAAAAACCAGCAGCTCCAGCTGAACTGACGTTCATAAGCTCGTAAAGTCTGAACACATTTGTGTCACAAACCTTAAACCTCCATTTCTGTCTTTTTTCATCCTTGAAATCTGCATCTTCTTTATATTGAATCAGAATTTCAGGATGAAAATCTGATGCTACAAAATGACTTGGAATATAATCTTTTTACAGTGATTCCTTCGAAAGTCTAAGAGTTTCTTTGGTAAAATCATCATTTTTGAATTAATTTTTGAATTCCAGTGATTGTGTAGAATCCCCTTTTGCACCAGAGACCCTTAAAGTGCACCGTAAGAGGCGTGAAGTGCTTAAACACAGCTGTGGAAATTCATGGTCATGTTTGGAAGATCTTCTGGAATCATTAACTCCAGTGTGTGAATCCTGCGGCCTGTCCTGTTCATTCATAAACTCATTTGTCAGCTGAATCCAATGCAGATATTACTGTTAATCACAGCTAACGAATCGATCAGGAAGAGAAGCCAAGAGCCGTAATTCCCAGTAGGAATGCTGATCTGGGACCAGTTTAGGTCCCACACATTTACTTTATTGTCATGAAAATGCATGTCTTGTAAGGATATCAAGAGAAAAAATGAGTGCACATAAAAAATTAAAGTATGTTTTATTTAGAAACTAGAAGGAGAAGTCACATGGTGTCAGTATTATGGGGGAATGGGGTGCAGTGGAAATGTGCAGACTGGAAGACTGCCCAGTAAAGAGAGAACTGTAAGGAGCCTAAAATAGAGCCTTGGGGGACACCGTACTGCACTCTATTATAACGTTTATACATGCATATACTCCTTCCCTTCTATCCATCTCCCCTGCTTTCAGTTCTTCCTTCTGCTTCCCCTTTTTCCTGCCACCTGCTCACTTGGTCTGGGAGGAGATCTGCAGCTGTGGAGTGCTGATCTGGCTGGACTGCGAGCTGCTGGTGGCTCTCAGCAGAAAGCTAAGCAGCATATCTTTGGCTCGAGTCGTCTCCAGCTTCTGTTCTCGGCTCAGCTGCAGAGTGATCTGGCCCAGGCTGCTCTGCAGAATCTCTGAGGCCATGAGGGGCCGTGATCCGGCAGGGCCCTCAGTCAGGTACTCTTTGTACAGCTCCAACAGCTTCTGCTCCAGGTAACTGTTCAGCTGTGAATTGGAGAGTGGGCGAACATCCTGCAGCAGAGAAGGACGATCGCGCCCGCTGCCCTCCCTCCACCTGGAGGTCCTAGGCTCAGGATCCTGAGGAGGTGGAAGCAAGGAAGGAGGAGGAACATCTCTGGATAGTAGGAAGGGTCCAGGATGGAGGTCTTGCAAGTCACTGCCCTCTGGATCTCCAGCACTGGGACTGAGAGGCAGCACCTGGCCTCCTGCAATGTGCAGGTCGCTGTAGTGCTGGCAGATGCTGTGGCAGCTGGATGGCACCAGGAAGGCCTCAGTTCCTGAGGATTCTCCCCTCCCAGGGATGCCCACACCTGGTGAGAGACGCCGCCAGTCTAGTGGAGAAGAAGACTGGGAGTCACCCTGCTGGGACCAGATCTCTTCAAATGAGTCATTTGGAGAAGAGCGGATGGGAGGCAGCATATGGGTCGACAGGGAGGAAGTCAGCAGAGGAGATTGCAGAGATGCTGCTGGGAAGCGAGCAGCAGAGTCCACATGTTCAGAATCGGTGCAAAATGCCATGCGCCACAGACTGCTTTCACACAGCATCCTTAATCAAGAAATAATTCCAATTAATACCAACATTAATGTAAAAAGTGACATTTACTGTGTCCTGCTGTTTGACTCATTAGACTTGTTATACACAGATACTCAGATCTGACCAATTAAGAAGAATTGGAAGTTCTAACAGAGAAGTCCCAGATACTAAAAGACCCATGAAGAGACGAAATTACAAAAATTATATAACAAGAGCATTACTGAGGTCAAGATTTTGGATGATCACCACCCCATCGCTTCTCCAACCACCCAACTCATCTCAAAAGTACTGTATGGAGCTCCATCGTTCCAGAGAACACAGCTCCACTGCTCCACAGCTCAATGCTGGGGGGCTTCATACCCCTCTAGTCCACGCCTGGCATTGGTTCGTGTCTTTTTCTATTGGCAATACTTCTCTACAGGACTATTCATGCTGTGTGTGCATTTGCACGTGTGTAAGCAATAGGTGCAACTCAAAGAAGCTAAATGGATTCATGAGAAGGGGTGTCCACAAACATTTGGACATATAGTGTATATTTAGAACATTAAATTTAGTTGATAACATGTAATAATCTCCCAAATTGCTGGGTGTGTCTTCCCCTCTTCACTCACCATCATTGTGACATAAAAACGAATGATGTCACCATCACCGCAGTATTCATAAACGCAATCACTGCACCATGACGCCTCAAGAAACGTTTTTTGAACCAGCTGGATGGAAAGCTTCATGAGGCTTCATCTGGCCATCACTATCAATAAGCACTGGTCAGAACGACACACACTACCTGTGCAACTGGATAGGTCACTCTGGATAGGAGTGTCAGCCAAATGCGCAGAATGAGATAAGGCCGTCCAATCTGAGAACGTACGCAAACAACTGAAGAGTAGAATCGGATTGGTCATGTAATGACCTCACGTTCCTTCAGCCTCTGGATAGTGATCCCACTGTTCTCACTGCTGTACTTAATAATGTGGATGAATCTCTTATTGTGGTAATAATAGAGTGACTGAAGCTCACCTCCTGGTCTGGATACTCAGCTGAAGTAATGCTGTGAAGAGCTGCCTGTCGATTGCTCTGCTTCGCTGAGCTGAGAGCTGAAGTGAGAGCAGCATCCCTCTCCCTCTGCTTAATACCGTACAGAAAGGGGAAGTGAAAGCAGCGAGAGGCATATCATGATACCATGAGGCTCACCATAACATTCTGCACTATGCCTACAGTGACCTTCATCTCATGAACATGTTCAACGTTATAACGTATATTAATAAATGGACATTTGATCTTCGTTTTAACGATATGAGACATAAAAAGTCTGGTCCTGGTGTTTGTTTGTTGCTCAGCCTTAACTGTGGTGAGAACAACCTGTAAGTCCAGTGATGAACATTTCAGGATTGTTGGATCTTCTTTACACATCTTGTGGTTCTGCTCTGGGGCTGAACTTGCTAGGATGCCATGTTGGCAGTTTTAAATGTTCTCCGTTATTTTCCAGACAGTGGAACAGCTGATTCCCAACTGTTTATTAAATTCCCTTCCCAGACGCCTGTTGATCTACAACTTTCCTTCTGACGGCCTCAGAGAGCTCTTTGGATCTCGCCACAGTGATTACACTCACTTCACCACTCAAAAACAAACCAAAACAGGGACAGAGTTATTATTTTAGGGACAGACTTTGTCCCTGTTTTGGTTGCATTTGTTTTCCATGGAGATTCCACATGGGTACCTTAGAGTGTCTGAATACTTTTGGACATATAGTGCATGTGTACCTGGAGAGGGAAAAGACTGGTGTGCGATTACACATCTGATATAAGCACACATGCTATAAAGCATCTATGTAGAAAGAGGAAGAGGTTCATTTCAGTTTCACTAGAAACAAGACAACAGTGTCCCCCCCACTGCACCTGCTGCAGACTCACCATGCCGCAGTGTAGACCCCCAGGTTTTAGGCTGTCTGATCTGGTATGTTACTTCTCATCACCATGCAAACCCAGAGAAACCTGTCCAAATATGTTTTTACTGAGTTTCTCCTTCATGGAGCATTGCTGTGAAGACCATTCCAATATATTAGATGGAACACCATCATTCCTGAGAACACACTTCCACTGTTCCACAGCTCAAAGCTGATGGGCTTTACAGGGTCATGCTTCTCTCCTGGAGAAAGTCCTAATCTATTGGCAGGACTTCTCTATAGGGACTAGACAAGCTTCTCTATAGGGACTAGACAAGTAGCTGAATGCATTCATTAGAAGGAGCGTCCACAAACATTTGGACATAAAATGTAGCAAAGCTCAGCATCAGCCTGTAAGGCCATTGCAACCACCTCATATCATAGCTACAAACATAGATTGCATAGCAACTGTTTAGCAGCAGTAAACGCGTAACAACCACCAAGTGATATCCAAGCAACCACTGGGATTACATAGCAACCACTTGTGATAACCTAGCAACTACCTGGGATACCATAGCAACCACCTCCTATCTTACCATAGCAACTGTATAGCAGCAGTACGCAACTAGCAACACTCTAGCAACCACCTTGGATTCCATAGCAACAACTTGGGAATTGCTTGTTTTGTTATTGCTAGGCATCACTTCTGTCCTGTAACCAAAGCAGTGAAATTTAATCCCACCTTCACTACAGTCTCAGCGTACCTGACTGAGTTTTAACTGGCACACCCTTCACGTTCTTGTACTTTCACTGATTTCTGCAAATTTACTAGAGAGTTTAAATGATTAGACCATTCCGATTGGTCACCTGTTGGTCAGAACACGGTTAGAATAAGAAAGTAGCATCTGTGAACTACTGTCTTCTTTCCCTAAAGACTTCCTAATCATTTGGCTCTCAGATATGTCAAATGATCATTAAAGCAACTGGATGTTTCAAGCCAATGATCTACTGGGCCCATTGTTAAGACCCCTGTCCTGGTCTGATCTACGTGGTGTTCAGATTAGACTCTAAAGCAGTACTTGAGGGGAAACATTAGTGAGCAGCAGGTGAGCAGGCTCGGGTGTCACGTTCACCTGCTGGACAAGCGTACCAGGTGAAGAAGCTGATCTCCAAACCTGAGACTGCAAGCCGTAGAGAATTAATGTTAACGGGGGTTCCAAAAAACCTGCAAACCCCTTGACGGGTGTCGGCAGACCTGCCAAGACTGAAATAGCTTCTAATGTCCATCAGCTGCCATCAGATCCAACAAGTTCTATTTAACTGTGTGTAGCTTAATATGCTTAGAGTTGATCCATTATTAAAGCCTGGGTTTGGGTTACTGTCCTGGTTGCTATGTCTACAGAGAAGGTCCACAGTAACACATGTGTTTGACTTCAGCACCATGGACAGTGGGTCAGATCCCAGTCCAAGTCAACATGTTATATCAGTGGAATCGTTCGGACAGGTATCCTACTGATTGTACGCAAATGACCTGCTGGATTTGCTTGCTGTGATGTTCAAGAAGATCAATGCCGTTTTCCGTCCCAACCATGGCCACCGGTCACGGGAGGACTACCACAGTGCCTGCACTGTAAAGTTGGTGCGGAGCACATCTATGCTCGTGGTTGGGGAGAAGAGTGGTTTGCGGCAGGAATCGACCCTGAAGAGGAGTGTAAGTGCGGTCAGTGTGGAGTCCACCACAGCCCTGTATTACTACCACAGCCGAGAGGACAGGGTATGGCTTTACTCCCAGAACCAGAACTGCCTGGAGTATCTTCAGGAACTGGTGGCACTCCGAAGACAATACACCAAGAGCATCAGCGACCTCAAGCATGCGGAACGTCGAGAGACTGTCTCTGGCAAGAAGAAGCCTGCACCACAGCCACCAAGGCCACCACAGCACAGAACCATCCAGGTAGGCTCCTGATTCCCTTTCATTGTTGTTTGATTTGGGCATTTCCTGAGATACCTAGAAATAGTGAAGCCACTGTAGAGCAATGGAGACTATCTCTCCTCTCAGAGATCTACAGTGTTACAGGTTTCCAAGTCCAACCCATATCTAACACCTACAGTCAAGAACCTCTGGAATCAGTAATTTGATGTATCATGCAGGGTTCAGGCTCCAGGAAGGTACAGCCAATAGAATAAGACACTCTGGAGCAGATAGACAAACATGAACCTATTGTCTCCATGTCTAATACCAGGCCTGGGCTAGAGGGGTATAAAGACCCCCAGCATTGGAGTTGTGTTCATATAGAGAATTTTATGCCCCACTTGCTGAAATAATGTCATGCAGAAAAAAGATTCATACTGAAACTGTTAAACAGTCATCTTCTCCATGCTGAGTTTATACTGGTGTTCACCTTTTCTCCACATCTCAAAGCGTTCAAGTCCAGAACCTTCAGCTCCACCAGTCCCTAATGAAGAGGACACACTGCAGTTCTTTGATGCAGTCATTGCAAGCTGTGACTCTGAGCGCACCAGAAAACCCCATGTGGATGACGGCCATGCAGACGTGGACTTTGTAGGTAAGAACTTTTGCATAACATCATGTTTTCTAAACCAACAATGTCCTACCAGTACAGGTCTGCGCATTACTCATTTTGTGGTCCTGCTGCCACCCACCTGTTTCACTCCCGCTGACATTCCCACCCTGCATAGTAGCTAAATGAGAAACAGGAGATCTTTTTGTGTGTAAAGCAGGGCAGACTTCACTCCACGATCTCTGAATGAAGGCACCAAAAACAATGCTCCAAAGACCTCCACAGCCACCAGAATGGTTAAAGAATGTTCTGGCCGTATTCCGAAGACCCTTGTGCCTTGTTGTTTTAGAGTTAATGGTTAATGAACTTGTACTCAGAATCAGAAACAAAAATAAATGTCACTAATTGCACTTCTGTTCCTCTCTGCAGTGGCTACCAGCACATGTGAACATGATCTCCACTCCAACTGGGTTTTGCGGGACCCTCGGCGGATCTCCATGGATGAGTCTCGCCTCAAACAGGCAGACCTCAGCTCAGAGCAAGGTGCTTGGAAGAAGGTAATCGGTGGGACCACAGGTGCTAGACGTCTACAGCGAAACCCCATTCACCTGCCGAAGGTTGTAGAGAGCGCCTTTCAGACCTTACGCTTCAAACCCAAACTCAAGAAGAAAGATTGACAGACTGGCTTGAGACTGACAGAAAATGCTTCTCCGCGTCAAGTTCCAGTCAGAAGGATTATAGAGAACGTGCCTTTATTGTGAATAAACCAGCCACAGATTTCAGTTCCTCTGTGTGTCGGTGAAGAGCGTTGGATCGTAGTGGTATTGTGTACAAGATGAAAGAATGAAAGGAACGAAAGATCCATAAAGACTAATCATAAACCACTAACAGATAGTGGGAGATGATACTGGAGCTGCTGGGAATTGGACACTATTTGTCAGAATTGAGTAACAGCCACTGATAGTGCCCAGTCATGGATGAGTTGTGCATTGTGGAACATGGATGTGAACCCAGTGATGTAATACTGGGGTCCTGGAACTCCCTCACTGGTCCAGTTTCATCAATTATCCATGACCAGTCTCAGTTTCAGCAGCTCTCAACAGCACTGCTCTCAGCGCCACCACCAGGGCATGACCGAGTTGTGGAACTTCCGTTCATAGTTTTCCTGCCCGAGTAATAGGACTCTCTCCAGCTAACAAACCTCGGGTGGAGATTTGTGGACTGATCTGTCAATGATCTGATTAATCTGTCAGTTGAAGACGTTGAGATAAGGGCTGAAAAGCACAACAGGGTCCTCAGGCTATTTCCAGGATCTTTTGTTGTGGCTGGATATGGATCGGATGACTGAAACCTGGTAATGTTCAGACAACTCAAACCCCAGAACCTGCTCTGCATGGAATATCCTGGTTTCCCTGCAGACCAGGATATATTGGATATGTCCTTGAATGAACCCATGTTCTATTCCATGGAGAAGAGTATTTGGGAAAATTACAGAACATCCTTCCTCAAAATATATTCAGAGTATTGAGGTTTTGCGCCACCAAAGCGCCTTGATGTGTTGGGTTTGAAGAGACGTGGAATGAGCTTCGTCTTTAAAAGCACATTGGGTGGCTTTCCCACACAGGAATTAGGGCTAGGCTTCATCCTGGACGGCATATTGGGAATGGAGATTCTCCATCGGAAAGAAAACAGGACTACGCTCGGTCTCTGTCCAGGAATGTGACCCATAAACAGATCATCCAAATTTTGTAACATTACCCAAAGTAAAGTTTGATCTGTGCCTGATCAACGTATCATTTGTTGATGTTGTGGTGAGATGAACTCACCTTGTGATTTTCAATAAAAGCTCTCAGAGGAATGTCACACAAGTTTCATTTTCCGAGAAAAGAGGAAACAAGGTTTACATATCTAACAAGCAAGTGCTGGAAAGTACCTTAATATCACCAAGCAGCTGCCAGATGTTTCACCAGTTATCTCATAGAAGCACGCTACAGCTGTACGGTTAACGTAGAAACAGACCCGCACTTCGTGGGCTGTTGGCTAGTCTTCAACTCCTCCCAGTACAACCCAATCCCTGCAAGTATAACCTGCTCATCCCAGCACTCCCAATCCCTGCAAGTGTCTTCCAGTTTAATTTTGTTTTAATTTTATGGCTCCTTTGAGGGGAAGATATTAGTCAGCGAGTGAGCAGTCAGTTCTTCAAGTCGATGTGTTGAAGCAGGAAAAATGGACAAGCGTAAGAATCTGATACACTTTGAAAAGAACCACACTGCGAAGTTCTAGACGACTGGGTTAGAACATTTCCAGAACATCAAGCAGGTTTTACGGGGTGTTCTCGGGATGCTGTGGTCAGTCCATACCAAAAGTGCTCCAAGGAAGGACAACCAGCGATCTGGCGACAGGGTCATGGACAGCTAAGGTTCAGTGATGTGAATGAGGAGTGAGGGTTAGGACGTCTGGTCCGATGGATTTTAAACCAAACCAACCAGGTTCAACCTGAGTATGAAACCAATCAAACTTCAGAACAAGATGTTCTTATTTTTTTATACTTTATTAACAAAAATACACACATTCACTTGCTCAGTTCTTTTCCTGTTTGACTTTCGGGCTGAAGAAGGCTGACATGGTCTTCATGCCAGATTTGTCCACTTTGGCCAGAGACTTCTGAGCTGCGGTCATCTTCTTCGGAGGCTGAGGGAGTAACAACAAACCCGACCATTAAAAAAAAGTCTATAAACTAACTCAAACTGTGATGTGACACCATGACCACTCAATAGGGCAGGACATAAGAGAGACAGAAAGACAGCACAGAGTCTCCAGCAAAGCGTGAATCAAGAACATGCAAAAATCGAAATATTCCCTGGTCTACTGTCTCACTCACTTTTCGGGCGAAGTCGGCGCTGTTGAATTTGGTGTAGTCTTCTCCCGCCTCCACGGGTTTATCGCCCAGTTTCCTTTTCTGTTGAATATGAGACAGGAATCACAACACCAGCAGATATGCCAACCAAACCAAGTCTACAAAGCACGACCTCTGCCACGCTTCAGGAGGGTTTCTGTGGTGGAAACTGTTCACCACCGCACAACTTTAGTGCCATAAACAGCGATACCACAGCTATGACCCAGGGGACTACAGGCGAGAGCACATACCAAACACTTCTTTAATAATTCAACATTATCAAAGCAAACTCTGTATATTTAAGATGAATTCAGGATTAGAAGGGGAATCCCTCTAAACTGCACACTTAAAACGACACTTTTAGTGTTATGATAATGATGGAATTCACATTTCTTGAAGAAAGAAGCAGCAGCTACTTCTTTCATGGTTTTGCTGTTAAAATATTAAAATTCATACTTTAATCTGGGACACTGGTGGCTCAGTGGTTAGACCATTGTGTTCTACGATGGGGTTGTTGGGTCCCCAACGTTGATGTTCCACTGACTAACAAGGAGAACGGCATCTCGGTCATTCCCACTGGGTCAGAACTGCTACTGCACACAAACCTGAATTACATGTCCCAACTGTAGGGGGAGCCCAGGAGCAACAGAATCTACATTTGGCAGCAAGTCCCCCAAACACATTAGTGGACAGTGTGTCAGGCTTATTTTGCTCCAGTCCCATTCCAATCACGAGTTTAACTGGTGGGGTCACTTCTGAACTGTGCATCAACGCGTGCTGCTGATCAAATCCCACTCAAAATTAATGTGCAATGCAAAGCAGATTAAAGGGAAAATGTAAACAACAGGAATTATCAAGACATAAAAGCATGTGCTGTGATTGTACAGCAGAGCAAAGCTTCCCAGCAGTTGTTAGTTTATGCAACAGTGCAGAGACGACCAGAAAACGAGGCCATAAACCCAGAACAACTGATTATTAAGGGTTGCAGCAGCATGACTTTCACAATGACAACAGTCTCGTGGGTTTATGAAATCACAGAAAACGGTATCTCAAAGTTTTTATTATTATTTTCAGCTACAAATGACCCTTAATTCTTAAAACCCCAAATCCACAGTTTGTGGGCACTGCACTCAGACTCTGACTGATCAGAAAGAGGGGGTGGGGCTAATGACATCACTAACACAGATATTCGTTTATAGAGGAAAAATAAAAGGGAGCTCACAAAATAAAACAACTAATAGAGATTATTACTGATATCTGTCATTTCTATTCATTAAAAACAAATCATAATTATTGCACTTTCAGATCATAAGTGTTCAGTCCGTTTGAGCAAAAGAAAAGACTCACAAAAGGTCAAATTCATACAAATATTTTAATTCTCTTATCTGTTAAATTGCAACTGAAGACAAATCTTGACAATAATAATATCTGGTATGTGTGACTGTCTCCTATAAATAAAAAGTACATCAAACTATTACCCACAAAATAAGCCGATGGGATTGTTTTTATAGTTGTATTATTTTCCGACGGCAGTATTAATCAAATTTAAACGGTACAGTAATCCATAATTTCCATGGTATAGCTGGCATACCACTGCAACCCTCAGTAAATGAATCTCTGAAATCACTGAAACAACAAGGGGAGAGAGAGAGAGAGAGAGAGAGAGAGAGAGAGAGAGAGAGAGAGAGAGAGAGAGCGCGAGAGAGAGAGAGAGAGATGAACAGATCAGCTTTACCTTTGAAGGAGGTTCTACACCTTTAGGACTGGATATTTCTGGCAACCTGTTTACAGAAGGTTGTGAAAACAGAAATACATATTAAATCCCACTAAAACAATAATATTACCAAAATGAATAACACCGTTTTACACATGTAGTGTTGTGTGCGTGTGTGTGTGTGTGTGTGTGTGACAGAGAGTGAGAGACATTCTTAACGATCAGTTGCAACAAATGCATTGAACCAATCGTAGACACGGGTCTGAAATTCAGCCAGCTTCACTTTCGGAACATTTTATTCCTCACAGACTGTGGTTCCGAAACTAATCCATGTGGTGCAAAGCACGGAAGAGAAGCTCATGACTGTGGTTTCTTCTGCACATTTACAGCGACAATCTGAAGGAACCTGGTGGGAGAAACGTAAGCGACTGGTCACTTGCAGTGTGAACGCACGGTTGGTGTGTGTTTACTTACTGCAGGAATTTGTGAAGGTCCTTACTGAGTTCCTCACCGATGTACTCCGAGATGAGTCCATGGGCGTAGCGCACGTAGTCTTCTACATTGAGAACAGATTCGTTTAACTTTGCACAGAAAATAACCACACAAATATAAACCACTTGCAAAACAAGCTTCAGATTTAGGCACAGAAAGGGTTTCATGACTGACCAGCAGAGGTCAGCAGTGCACAGCTTTCGCCGTCTCAACACCTCACCTTCAGTAGCATCCGATTCCTGTTTAACTCGGACGTAGGTAGTGGACTTCACTGCTCCACCCACACAGATGTCAGTCTTCTTAAGAGCTCTCACTGTACTCTCAACCTGAAACCACAACCGAGGGTTTAATCTCAGGATGACATAAACAGTCCTGAAGAACATTTCATCAGTCATTTGATCATTTTCACCCTTTAACAGAGGGACTGTAAAATGGACTGTACTTAAATGTAAAAACACAGCCACACTTTCCACTTGTGGAGTTTGTAGAAGACCTACAGATAAACCAACAGCAGCTGCCGACCGTATTATCACACAACGTGCACCGATAATTCCTCAATACAAACCTTTTTCTTCAGCCACTCCAGGGTCTTCTCCGGGTTGTACCTGTGAAACTTCAGACCGCCCACCTCTACCAGATAAAAGCAAGCAAAACAAAGTTACACAACCTGCAGACTTGCGTCAACACTTTAAATAACAATATAACAATACAGGGGTTGCGCGCCTTTCTCATCTGCCACGTGGTGGAGGGAGTCCAAAGCCTGTGTGCATTTCAGCAGCCTTGTGCAGCTGGGGTATTCTTCATCCATCACCACCTGCTGCAGCGGCTGGAACTTCCCCTGTCAGGTATGAGCAGTCATGAGCAGGGACAAGTCGAGGGACAGAAAAGACATCGTTCTCATAAGACAACAATATTTTAACTGGAGGATTCTGGTGCAGGGACTCTTTGTCATCCATGATCGTTGTCCACATTCAGGAACGCCGTTTAGTTGGTGTTATTTGTACCACACTGTCAGCATGTACAAGTTTACCTCCACTCCACTGTTCCGCAGGTACGGCACCAGCAGGAACACTGGATCAACGGGTGTCACATACAGTAGTCTACCATCTACAAAGACACATACACACACAGGTAAATAAACACCTGGGCTGATGCAGTACCGGCCTGATGAACAGCACATCCTCACCTCTCTGGACCGTCTGACCGATAAACCAAGAGCGGCACTCTTCAGTAAACGCTTTCACCTCATACACGCGCTCATCCCCACTGCTGAACAGGTACTGAGACGCAGCACCTGGAACACACAACAGCTGGTTGATGATCTTGCTGTAAGACCAGACTGAGCTACACCATTACGCTGCAGTTCTACAAACACAAATATAATATATAAAATGCAACCTGTGGCTGGGTTCTTGAGTTTGACAAAGGTGGCATCGCTGCCATCCGTCTTGTCCGTTTTCAGTGCCGACTCTGTTCACAATACAACAATAGGTAGGGTTTAGTGACAGATGGACCAAGCTGGTCTTTGATGGTCAAGCTGGTTAAATCATACCCTGTACTGGTTTACCAGTTTAGAGGTTCACCTCCCTTGATCCTAATGGACTAGTTGTTCTGCCAGCATGACCAACCTTTTGGTCACTTCTGAAGTGGTCATAAACTGGTCATACTGGTTGACTGGTTTGGTCGAGCTATTTAAGCCACACATTTCAAATTAAATGTCTGATTATTTTTATTAATATTATTTTTATCTTATTACTTTTTCATTTTATAACAACATTAAAAGCACATTCAATGTTTGTTTTTTTTTCAATAGAAAGTACATAGCATTTTCCCATTTAATACACAGCCAAATCACGGATGTTCGTGTGATATTCATTTAAATGCATGTTAAGATATATTTTTTAAGATATATGTTAAAATATATTTTTATAACCAGGGAGTAAACAGTAAAACTTTTATTTTGAAATCGAGTCACGAATCGCTGCCTGATCGAAAACTAACACCGGGGCCTGAAAACACAGTTAAATATTCATGTTTATGGGTTAATTACGCATTAAAATTGTGCTAGGAGTTACTTAAAGAGTTAATAAAGACTCAGTTGCTTCTAATAACAAAATAAACACTCGGTTCGGTGGTTGGTGTTTGGAACTCTCCTGTCCACCTTAAATGGAGCCAAACAGAGGCGGTTAGCGACCGCCGGCAGCGTGGGAATGAGGCGCTATTTAAGGTGGACCGGACAAATCCAAAAAAGTGAAGAATTAGGCACAGGCAGGCTGCCGGGAGCTCTCACCTGCAGCGATGACCACCCAGCCGTCAGGTGCCGCGGGGGGCGAGCGCTTCTTCTGGGTTGTCATGTTATAAAACGTTTTATTCCGATAAAGTCAGATAAGAACTCCCGCAGAAATGGAGTCCGGGGTCCGGTCGAGTCCGCGGAGGGGTGTTCACATTCTCCACTAACACGTCTGACAACGGCTCCGAATCAACTGACGAGAAACGACAGTGTGTTATTAACTAAACGAGTAAATCTAATCTGGACTAGAACGCCCTCTGTCTGCGGGACGAAGAATCCGAGGATTTACCCCAGAGTGTATTACCCCCTCCCCCTCCCCTCCTGAAATGGTACGGTCCTCCCCGCCGGTAAACACAGCGGTTTTGGCGCGAGGGCTTCAGTTCAGCAGGGCTGGGCGATACCATTCAACGGCCTTTCGATCCGATACAAAGCGATTCCCCCTGATATCTCGATTCCGATACTTTCCACAAACACTAATAATCTGTTAAAAATCAGAATAACTGCTCAAAAACGGAGCAGTCCGATTACAATGTATTTATTACGAGCTGGTTAATTCTTTAAATACTGATAAAAATAAATGTAGAAATGACATTCCCAATTGGAATTATTAAGTACATTCTGCAAATCGTTCAGGAACTTTAAATGACTTTTAAGTGGGTTCAGACGACCCATAGAGCAAATTAAGAACCGACGGTGCATCAGTCTGCCTGTTTAAAACATCCTGATTATTAATGTAATTTTCAGCTTTACAACCTTATTTACTGATTATTATAATTATCTGATTATTATTGTACGTATTAATAAGTTAATTGTGAAATGATTATATAACGTACTTTATAACATGTTTACCTTACAGTTCGTAATAAAACACACTCATATACATTTACTGCTGAAAATGAAGCAGTAAACTGTCTAATACTAATATTCATTATTATTAATAATGTAATAATAATGTAATTATTTGATTAATTCTCTAATTAATAACTCAGTGTGTCATAGTTAAATAATGCAGTACCATTAAAGCTATAAAAGACACCATTGTGAAATAGTGAGGGACATTCAAATGTCTTTAATATGGGTCCT
The DNA here is from genome assembly GCA_034509495.1 of Acestrorhynchus altus. NCBI lineage: Eukaryota > Metazoa > Chordata > Actinopteri > Characiformes > Acestrorhynchidae > Acestrorhynchus > Acestrorhynchus altus. The sequence continues at coordinate 6,685,965 of CM067509.1, read as the reverse complement.
GTACAGGACACTGACCCCTTTTCTGAGACATATCTCCACTAGATGGTGCCAAAGTTACTATGAGTAAAATACCTACTGTAAGTAATGTGTAATTAATTACTTTAACTGTTATTCCACTTTTGAGCATAAACAGAATTCTAGTACGTGTAATCTTCCTCGCTGCGTCTCTGTCTGGGTCGTTTGAGGGCAGACACTGCAGACGGGTTTCGTCACATTCTGCTGATCACCCCAGCCAAAAGACACTCACTGACTCATCTGGGCCTGCGTGCATGCGTGTGTGTGTGTGTGTGTGTGTGTGTGTGTGTGTGTGTGTGTGTAAGACATGGGTCCCCCCCTTGGTCAGTGGTTATTTAGGTCGCATGTGATCTAGTGAGCAGGCCGTGCGGGGAGTGTGAAGGGTCCTCTGATTGAGGAATGGTCACACACTACCTATCACACCACGGGGGTGATGAGTGTGATATCTTGGAGCTGGTTCGACTGACATCACACTGGTCATACTGGTTGACCTTTTTGTAAATGGTCTTGCTTGTTGACCAGCATGGTCATGAAGGTCATGCTGGTAATGCTGGTCAGGCTTATGGACTGGTTAATGTCCATTCTGATTATGCTGGTTAAGCAGCATGGCCAAGCTGGTCATCCTGGTTGATGCCTTGGTCAAGCTGCTCGTAATGGTTGACCCTTGTAAATGGTCAAGCTTGGTGAACAGCATGGCCATGAATGTTATATATATGCTGGTAATAATAGTCAACCAGCAGGACCATGAAGATCTTGTTGGCCATGCTGGTTGACAAGCGTATTCACGCTGGTAATGCTGGTGGACAGGTGAATCGTCATGTCCATGCTGGTCATGTAAAAATGTCACCCATTTTGCAACATTATCAGAATAAGTGTGGGAATCGGACAATGCCTGGACACTGCGCTGCAGTCATGAAGTGTAAAATGGAAAGTCGTTTCACAGAGACATTTCTTGGCCGAAGAGACTAAGAAGACGTTTGAGTGAGGACAGTAGATACAGCATGGTTAAAGATGGGACAATGTATCCCCTTTCTTTCCTGTCTGGAATCTGGCATGGCTTGATGTCATCAGTGATGTCATCCTATAAAGCCAACCACCACTGCTCGGAAAGCCGGCGAAGTTTCCTCTGACTGTGCATGCCACAGGAACGGCAGGAATTCTCCCATCACCAGTGAGGAATCCCTACAGCTGGAATATGGCTACACACACACACACACACCAGGTTTGTCTCTGATAACCCTGGTGACTCTGCTGCACTTTGGTGAATGGTAAATGGACGTGGCTTAGAGCAGAGTGTGATTTTTAAGAGTAGAACCCTTTTTTGTGCTATATAGAACCTTAAGGAACCTTATATAACAGCTTATCCTCTTAAACCAAACATCAACAGCTCATCAATATGTGCAGGACATCCTGCGGACAGTTGCCTCTCATGGCAGGGCACCAGATTTATGACCAATCGAGCCTTTATGGAAGCGTCTGGACACCCGCTTCAGTAATCTATGAGTGTGCAGGATCTACAGGTCCAGCTGCAACACCTGTCGGTCAATGTGCTTCAGGGTGCCGTACGGAACCTGTACCTCCATGACCAACCGGATCTCATCTTCTATCCAGACTAGAGAACCATCAGGGAACTAGAGCCTCATTTCGTCCTTTTAAACGTATGGTTCTACTTATACAGCGCTGAACAGAAGACCACCTGAACACCACTTTTTTGTGAGGGTGTAGCAGAGCGATCACAAGTGTGTGTGTGAGAGAGGAGAGCATGACTGGAAAGGAGATGAGACAATTCATGGTGATGTCATCGTCACTGACATCATGCTCTGGACCTGGGCCAGGAGACAGTAACAAAGTGATTTATCTTCACAGGTTGCCAAATCTGTTTCTGTCACACCGGATTTTGGACTAATTCGCTGCAGGCGAAGCCTTCAAACACAGAACCAATAAAGGAAAAATAAAAGTACCTGCATTTGGTTTTAAACCATTAAAGGGACAAATTTTCTCTCAGTCGTGAAAATGTCCTTAAATAAAGAAAAGCATGTAATGCAGCTCAATGTAACGTAAACACCACTGACGTCTCTCCACTCGATATATTACATCTGCAAAATAAAATGTAGAGTTTTGTCGTGTACTTTCCAGCTTTTCAACACGTTTTCCTCTTTGTTTGAGGTAAAAATCTAAAAATCCAGCTACACAAGTTGTGTGTTTTGTGCATTTTTGTTGTTGCCTCTTTTATTTTTTGTAATAACACAGTAATTACATGGCATAATGATTATCTGTATGGAAGGCCTTTGGCTTCTTAAATATGTCATTACTTGATGTGTCCAAACTATCAGAAGTTTAATATCTTGATCAAAGTGATGAAGTTATCAAAAATTACATAAACATTTTTTTAAAACTTATTTTTTAATGTAGAAACTTGAAACTGAAAAAAATATATATTTCTGAACAAAAAAGTTGCAGGTTGGTGTCTTTATGTTAAGAATAAAACATATGACATTTTATAATATAGATTATTACTGTGACAAAATGTATGAAAAAATTCAGACGGTCTTAATTTTTTGGCTGATTTTGCCTCTTGGATCCATGCCCATCTCAAAATCTGCCGAAATTATTTGTTCAGGGCCAAAATAACCAACATCTCAGGTGATAAAAAGTGCTTTATTATGTTGGATTTTAATAACAGGAGCTTCTAAAAAACAGTTTTAAATTTTATAAAAGTATGATTTTTCACAACGAGTGTGTGCGGAACCCTGTGATGGACGATTCAGACCGGAAGAACGTAGGACGTGTGTGCTTTCATTGTGATTTCTGATTCACTGATACGAAGAGTGTTTGGTATCTGAGACACACTGAGCTAATATCTCTGTTTGCGTGGCTGAGAAAAACAGATGACCTTTAGAAAACAGCAGAGATCACAGTGACCAGTCTTACTTTGCATCTCCACCCACACACATGCAAACATAGGCAAACACACACCGTCAGACAGGCAACACAAACACTCACTGCAGACACTCTTAACAAAGAGCCACAGTCTCACCAATAAAGCCACTGAGCCATGGGTGCTCCGCAGGGGGAGTCAACCACATTTTAAAAGTCCAAATCAGTTTGTGATTGGAGGAGATGGGGCCAGTGAAGAGTGGACACCATAATGATACCATAACACACAAGGACGTGTGGGATTGCAGTGCTGTTGGGAAGGAAGATGAAGGTGATCAGGATCAATAACTGTAGTCTGATCTGATCAATATTTATTGATCTACTCATACAGACGTGGTGTCTCTCAGACGTCTGGTTTAACACAACATGCTCCAACAGGTCTGAAGGAACTTCATGATGTTCCATACAGCTGCTGTGACATGAGATCCAACATCTGTCTCAAAGCCATATTTGCTCCCTTCAGCTTTTTTTTCCTGAACATTTTCATTCCCAACATTTCAACACCAGTGGACCAGAGCAGTGCTTCTCCACCCCTGTCCTGCACATGTCAGAGCTTTCCCTGCTCCCACCGCACCTGATACATCTAATCAGCTCATTAGCAGCTGCAGGCGGTGCGTGGGGCAGGGGTGCCTCCAGGACCAGGGCTGTGAGCTGTAGGAAAGGCACCAGTCTAAACTGGCCTGTCATCAAATCCCTGATGTTCCACAACGAGCTTCCAGAGACAAATGTCCAACTGGAGGCGCGCGCGCCCGTTTAGAGTCACACCTAATCATTACATCTCAATCGTCAAACAGACGTTCAGGAATCAACGTCTTACGCCGTGACATCACACACCCACACTAGCTGAAGCTCTTCTTGGGCGGGTGGTCGAAGCCCACCTTTACCGCACGCGCCCACAACCTGCTCTCATCGGCTCACGCGGGTCCTTCAAAGCCCAACTTTGATATATATATATATATATATATATATATATATATATATATATGTGTGTGTGTGTGTGTGTGTGTGTGTGTGTGTGTGTGTATAAACTGGGTTTAACACACAGGAAGCTCAGATATTAAATGTGTGGAAAAGTCATGTTTATTTATTTATTTATTTTGTTAAATAAAATAAAATATTCAGAAACAAAATCCACACGTGACCCAAACTTATATAAATAAAATATCCTCCAGAATAACCATTTAAGAGGAATCTAAACCCTCAGTTCATCCTGGTCTACACACCAGACCCTGTTCCGTGTTGTTCTTCAGGCTGTAAGTGTTCAACGTTACACAAACTGAAATATACAGTTTCTGTTTGTTTGCTGAATTCAGCGACTAAATGAAATTGCCAAACATATTTCATGCTGAATTGTTTTTCTTCAGTTCAGTGAATCAGTGTATCTGTAAGGATGGACCACGTTTACACATCAAATCCAGTTCATTGTTCATTTACGGTGTAAAGGTGAGTGAAGGGAGCTGCAGTGAAAAAATCAGCGGTACCTGGAATTTGGAGGCCAAAACATTTGTGACTGTTTAAGTGGTACCTTCACTGAGGGACATGAAGAACCCTGTATGATCAGGAACAGGCTGCATCAGAAACGACTTCCTTAGTGTCTCAGCAGTTACTGTGTTTCGGGTTTTTTACACCAAAAGATCCAAATAGAGAAGAAAATCGAAAAACACGGCATCTTCTGAGATGCTGGATAAGATCAGACTCTCACAAGTTCACTGTTAAAAAGAACAAGATCCTTCAAGAACATTTGTAAGTTCTTCAAGTTAAAACTGTGGAGGAACCTTGTATGTTCCTTTTTTTGGAAGAAAATTGAGGTGTCTGTGCTGAGAATCTTTTAGGTTCTTCTCATTTATTGCAGCAGATGGTTGAGCTTCTGTATTGTAATCTATCTTTAGATCTTTCTATCTGCTACAGTTCCGCGCAGAACCACTTTCTAAGAAATCATTGTGTTATTGCTGATGTGATTTTCATTATCTGCCTTCTTCACTCTTGAAAAGTTGGTTCTTCAAAGATTATTTCCTCACAGCAATGGTTACAAACAGAACCATGACGCACAAAGAACAATCTTTTATTTTATGGAATGTTTAAATGGTTCTTTGTCCAGTTCTCTATGATGGAAACAGAGGCACATTTTATTAGAGCTTTAAATCTATTTTTAAATATATATCTTGTTCCAAACATGGTTCTACTGTTCTATCATGTAATCAAACTCTTTGTGGATACTATTTTCAGCTGACAAATACCAAAAGATGTTCTTTGGAGCAACACCAGGATAGAACCTCCTTTAAATTGGGTTCTGTTACCTGAGTTCTCAAAGAAAATTTCCTGAAGGAAGCAAAAAGGGTGTTTGGTCCAGAGAACCTTGATGGCACAGTCCTATAGAATTCCAAACAAACATGCTTTGAACCATGTTTCATGAAAATATCAGAATCTTCTTTGTTATACAGAACCATTAAAAGCACATTCTCAAACAATGTTTGACCAGGAAAGGAACAATTTATGTGCAGTTCTAAATCATAACCAAGAACCCTTGGAGAACCTCAATTTTTAAGAGTCTGCATCAGATTCTCACTGGGATTTTAATGGTTCCTTAAGGGTTCCTTAATCGAGGTGATAATTACACTCAAATGAGCAAATCACCTACTAAACCTCCTTTGAAGCTGATCGATACAAACCCAAACGTTTAAATATAAAAGAGTCATTTTAACATGACAGAGAACCATCAGATCAGTGGAACTGCACCCTTGCAGAACCTCATATCACCTCTGTGATTTGTAAGATACTTTAACATCTGAAAGGAGCAATTAAACGGTTCTTTAACAAAGGCAATGGCCATATCTAGAACCACGCCAACTTAAACGACCACTCTGTGCTTCTTAATTTTTTAATCGCCCGATTAAACGGTTCCCACGAGCGCCGATCGCGATTTAAACGACCGGGTTCTGCGCAACAGGGTTGCAGGTCTTTGCACCTGTTTAGATGAGAAGTCATAATCGTGCAAACGCAGAGAGAGGAATATTCCCACGACGCAAAACCCCAAAGTCGTTTAAACGCTTTTCTTGTCCACGCTCGCTTATTAAAGGCGTTTTAAACCCCGTGGTGAAGGTTGAGAACGTGAACGTCGACCCTCCTCCAGCGCAGACGTCGCGATGATGCAAGCGTGCTGCAACAGACCTCGCGCGTCCACCTGAGCGGCGCGCGCGCGCGTCCGCGGACAGGTGAGCGGCAGAGGCGTCGCGCGCAGCCGAGAGCGCGGTGAAAGCGGCGCAAAGTTGCCCGAGTTCCGTTATCGAGCCTAAAGAACACACACACACACACACACACACACACACACAGGAGCGCAGGCGCATGGTCACCTGCAGGGCGCGCGCCGCAGCTCCTCTTGCGTCAAGGTGAGCTGCGCTTTTGTTTTAATTGCGCACGACGCGCAGGTGTTCCTGTTCTGCCTTTCACGGGTTCTGACAGTTCTTTAGAACCTTTGGAAAGGTTCCACTTCAAGCCCCCCCCCTCCTTTCTCTCTCTCTTCTCTGTCCTGATGCGCGCGCCTCTCTCTCCCTCTCTCTCTCTCCCTCTCTCTCTCTCCCCCCCATCGCCTCCTCTCGCGCTCCGCCTCCTCCGCGCGCAACTTTGACGCTGTGCGTAAGAGCGCTGGAACAAAAGGACTTCCTCAACGCCCGGCACAAACTGCGGCAGGAGCGCAGCCGACGGCCGGATGGCCCTGCTCTTCGCGCTCCCCTCTTTGTTTGTTTGTTTGCACGCTGGTTTGTTTGTTTGTTTGGCCGCTGGCACGCGCCGGGGCCGCCGGGGAGCGCGCTCTGTTGTTGTTGCTCCATGCAGATCAGGCGATGCCTGCGTGCGCGCGTCCCTGCGCCTCCGGAGAGGTGAGTCAACTTTCCGCTTTGGTTCGGAGCCGAAAAACACCTGTGGGGTGTGCGCGCGCCCTCTCTGCGGGGGTCCTCTGGGTGGGGAGGGTGTTGGAGGGGGGCAGCAGGTTGGAAGTTGAACTCCTGGTGTACTTCCTGAGCTGGAAGCTGAAGGATCCTGCAGAAACACTGCGCACGAGTTCAGGCGCGCTGGCATCTGCGGAAGGGGAGGTCCACCGACTTGTCGAAATTGCCCTGTTAGACAGTGTTCAGCTCAGACACTTTATGGTGGTGAGTGAAGCGCATCAGTTTCCATGACTACAGCACGGGTCACTATAAGCACTTTATGTTCACAAAGCCAGAAGTGAACTTAGCCTTATGGGGAATTTGGGGGGGGGGGTGTAAAGGGAAGGGACTGTTTGGTGGAACATCACCCTGCATGTATCCTTCCACCTTTGGCACATTTTAGAGCCCAGACCAGATCTCTGCTAATCAGGACATCAGTTTTATGTTTTATAACTTTATATGGAGGACGGGGAGCTTTTCACTGCTCAGGTGCACCAGTTGTCCTTCTCACACCAAAATAACACACTTTAACACAGCAATGCTGAATATTTGGTGGACTGCACCTTTAAGAAAGTTACACTGTAGCCTATTGGTCATTAATGCAGTTATTGTTATTATTATTGTTATTATTATTGTTATTGATAATAATAATAATAACAATATACATTTTATAATAACAATGGTTTATAAATTCACTTTTTTGTGAATTTGTGTGTGTGTATGTGTGAGTGTCTGTGTGTGTGTGTCTGTGTGTGTGTGTGTGTGTGTGTGTGTGAGTGAGTGTCTGTGTGTGTGTGTGTGTCTGCCCGCTCGAACAAAGACTCATGTTCACTTTTAGATTCCCAGTTGAAGTTAAAAAAAAAAACCCCTCAATGTTTACAAAAACACCAGCTAGATGACGTCACGTGACTGGCAGCCGCCGCGCGCCACTCCGGGTCCAGAGGGGGCGGGTCCTCCTGCGCGAGTTATATTTGGAAACAGTTACATCATCGACAGAGTCGCCGATCGGGGGCGGGACATCCGCGAGGGACGCTCGCGCGCTTGTCTGGGCATGTCTGCTGTGTGTGTGTGTGTGTGTGTGTGTGTGTGTGTGTGTGTGTGTGTGTGTGTGCTGTAAACGAGTGCATATGAGTGCACTGCATGTCCAAAAGTATTCAGACACCCCTCTGCACACTTTCTTGCTGACACAGGTGTTATAGCCCCCATAGACAACACTGCAGAGAGCTTTGGGGTGAGTTGGGTGTGAGTTGGAGGGGCAGAACTTGTCAGCCCGCATCACTACCTGACCTCAGTGATGCTGTTGCGGGGCTGAATGCAATCACCTAATTAATACCTTTGATTTGAGAGGAAATGCTTGGTCAGAACGGTCTGTGTGGCCGGCAGTCAGTCAAAATGACCATCCAATAATGCGCCCCCTTGAGCCTTTAAACAGGGTGGAGGTGGATGCATTTCACACCATCTTGTGCCAAAACCCAGTGTCTAATCAGGCCACACCTGTAATCATTTACATATTTGCCTGAGACACCATGCCAAGCTTTGCAGCAATTCTGATGGTTTTGAATACACCATGCCTGACACTTTGGAATAATATTGGGTTTAAAACGTTATAAACTCTCATATCATTAAGACAGTGGAGGGATACGTACGTGGTGATGTGCCACAAAATAGTTCCAGCCGAAAACTTTTTTTTTTAGATGTGCCACTATTTTACCATCATCGGCGTTCCACTTAGAACATACAGAAGACCCTTCTGATCCTGTGGCAGGTTTGAACAGTACATGAAATTTGAATTGTAACCATGGCAACAATGCCTGATTCTGTTCACTGCCACTGTAAAGAAACATTTCACACCAAATCCTCAACTTTCTGTACAGCACCGTCCATGTGTTGATCTCGGAAGCACCGAATTCTGCGGGAACTTTGAAAAGAAGGCGAGCATCCCCTTTGACCCTGACACACATGCGCGTTCTGATCGGTAAGAGGATCGTTCTCGTTGAAATATGACAACACGAACTCATTTGAATGAGGCTTTGTACCAGTCTGATGATCTTGGAATGAGGCCAGAGTTCTCTGGAAAGAGAGGCAGTGCTCAACTGTGCGTATGCGTACATACACTCTTACACAAACACAAACACGGGGACCAAACAAAGCAAGGCTGGCCTGGAGCCATGCACTGCATTTTGGAGTTAGTGTCGAGGTGTGGTTCAGCTCCAGTTTCAAAACACAGGCCTGAAAGTGACAGGCGGATGCAGAGTGAATGGAGGTGGAGGCTTTGTTTTGGTGTGTGGAGAAGAACTGGCTCGGCACTCGTGCCTGTTTATCTCTCTACACTGTGACATTCTGCTCGCTCATCCAGAACACTGAAGAAGTCGCATGTATACCGTGTATAACAGCGTGTATAACAGAGTGTATAACATTGTGTAACAGCTGGTATAGCAGTGTATACTGCGTATAACAGCACATGTAACAGCGTACATTGATGTATAGCAGTGTACATAACAGCATGTGTAACAATGTGCATAGCAGCACATATAACAACATGTATAACAGCGTGTATAGCAGTGTGTAGCAGCATGTATAACAGTATATACTGTGTATAACGGCACATGTAACAGTGTGTAGCAGCATGTATAACAGCGGGTATGACAGCGTGTATAACTGTGCATAACAGCATGTGTAACAATGTGTATAACAGCAGGTATAACAGCACTTATAAGTGTGTGTAACAGTATATATATATATATATATATATATATATATATATATATATATATATATATATATATATAAATGTATATCACTGTATATCAGTGTTTAACAGCAGCTATAAGTGCATGTATAACAGTGTATACCAACACCTATAACAGCATCTATAACAGCGTGTGCAACAGTGTGTATAACAGTGTGTAACAGCACCGTTTCCTCCAACACACTTCCTGCCTGGTCTGGTTTATCTATAAACACACAGACCTCCTTGCTTTGTCCACCGCCACAAATAACACAACCAACTGTCGTCTCTGACAGTCAAAACAAACAGTCGCACTTTGTTGCAGTGGTAATGGTTCACTGCATGGCCAAATGTATGTGGACACCTCACGCATCCAATGAAAATTACAAACACTGCAGGAATTCTGGAATTCACAACCTTGGGTATGGAGTTTTTATGCTGTAGCTTTAGACTTTAGTGTGGAAACATTGCTGTGAAGAGTTGATGTTGATTGCATTCAGCCATAAGAACATTAGTGTGATCAGGTACTTATATTAGAAAAACACTTGAGAGCCATTGAAGTACATTTGTTTTCAGTCTTATCCATGACAGTGAAAACACATGGATGCACACACACACACACACACACACACACACACACACACACACACACACACACACACACACACTAATCAGTGCAAACTCAGCAAAAAATTGGGGGGGGGTTTGAGGAGGAGAAAGCACTGTTCCTCCACTGCCCCGCCCTCACTTACTGCCCAACCAGGGGATTGAACCAGCCACAGCTGCCCCCGCTGGGTGATGAAATATGATGGGATGTTGGATTCCACACCAAATTCAACAAACCATTTCTTTACGAAGGTCACTCTGTGCACAGAGGGCAGCCCAGTCCTGCTGACACAGGAAATGTCTTCCCAAATCTGCTTTTTTTATTTACATATTTTTAACCCTCTTTCCACCCTGTTCTGTCCAGAGATCATGTGGAACTGTTTTTATTGAAGTATGAAGCTGAAATCCACCTTATAAAGTTGCATTCTGGTGGAAATAGTACTTCTGTTAAGTGTAAGAAGACGCTGATGAATGATAAGCCAGTTTTGGTCCTGTGGGCTCAGCCATGTGGAAAAAATGGAATACATCCGGAGTTTATGTGACATGATGGTTAGATAACCAGAAGCAAGACAGAGCTAGAAGGACATCATAGGAGTGCAATGTGAGCACACTTCCTTCAAAATCACAGAAGACAGATCATAAATGAGCAGGGCTGAGTGTCAACAGACAAGGACAGACAAGAAGACAAATTTTACGACACCCCGCATCAGCAGCCTAATCTGCTGCCACGATGATCTGAGGATCACAGGTTCTGGGATATGATGCTTGCCATCAGACCGGGAGTCTGCGAGAGCACAACTGACCATGTTCTCTCTGGTGGGTAGATGGCGCTCTTTCTCTACATTACAACCAGTGTGGTCAGCACAGGAATCTGTTAGCCTGACACTCAAAGAACCATGTGAGTATGAAGAACCTTTCAAAGCTGTAGAAAATCATGCAACGCAATGCTGTGCCGTCATGTCGACTTGCATCCGTGCTGTTCAGCAGCGTAACTCGATGCATAGGCAGACTTTTCTGATTTATTCGGCTGCAGATGGGAAGAGTTGGGAAAACCGAACACCGGATGGAGTGTTCTGTTGTTGTCCCTGGCACTGGTTTAACATAGAACCATGACAACTGGAAGAACCTTTCTTTCTCTGGTTTAAGGTTTCATTGTAAACAAAATAAATAAATAAATAAAAACACATTTTTTTTATATAGAACCTCATATAACTGTTCTGAGTAGAACCAGAAAGGGTTCCGTGACTGCTTGGATCAGATTTCAGAAACATTGTGATGGAGTTGGAGAGGTAGACCTCCTCAGTCACCTGAGGTCAGTACCTCACCTCACTGATGCTTATCTGATGGCTGGGTGCAATCAAACCCTAGGAGCAATGTTCCCCTATTAGTAAGAGGAGCAGACTCTATGAAGGCACTAGATGTCAGTGCACAGGCTGGGTGAAGCAGGTGTCCACATACTTTTGGCCACGCTGCGCGGTGTCTTTGCCAGCAGCTGGAGTGATGCAGTTGGAGGTAAACACGGAGGGGCGGGGCTGCGCTCGACCAATCAGAGGGCGCGCTGCCGGTGGGGCGAGCGCGTCACTGGCGCTGCTGCTGCGGTAGAGGCAGGCAGACCGAGGCAGAGCCTCACTTCACTCCGCTCCACTGTTGTCACGCTGCATCTTCTTCCTCCTCCTTCTCCTCCTCCCTCTTTTGTGAAAGTGAGGATTTCCCAACCATTCCCCCCTTTCACTGGGAGAATTCCAGCTGCCTGGAATTCTGAAAAGCACTGTTCAGGAAAGTTATGGAAAGCTGGCCTGGAATAGACTGAAATCCCTTCTTCATCTGACTTTGGGTTCTCAGAGAAACTCAGCACTTTGGTTTCTTCTCCTTTTCTTGGCTCGTCTTTGCTTTCCAAAATGATCCGAACCACTGAAACCATTCTGAGTGGGCTCGGCGTGAAACGATCCACTGGTGATAAACATACCCAGTCAGATTTGTGTGCAGTGACCCTGAGACGCGGGACATGTGTCCCATGTGGTTCATAGGATTCATAAGATCAGAATAAAAATGGAAAAACACAAATGAATCTGATACGAATATGTTTCCACTCAAACTGAAAAAGAGCCCCCGACCCATTATTCCACCTCAGCCAAACTTTACCCAGCTTACTCACCGCTGAATCAGCATCGTAACGGCTGCAAAGTCATCGCATTATCCCAACGTTGTTTCAATGTTAACTCACTGATGTTTTGTTCACCTTTTAAATCTCTTTATCTTTAAACATGATCGACACCCGTTTTAATATTGAAGCTGACATTTGAGACAGTGGGAAAGGAACTCTTCAGAACACGCCCAAGTGTCTTATTTGAGTGACGTCATCAAAAAGATAGGAAAAGGTAGTTCCAAGGTTCTTATAAGCCGGAATGGAACCAGTTTAAGAACCGGGTTTTTTTGCTGGAAAAATCCTTTTGGTGGAAAGTTCTATGAATGACTGATTAAATCTGAACCATTGAATTACGCAGTTTACACTTTCTTCTTACTTAAGAACTGTTATGGTACAGTTATGACAGATTATCTGACTGAAAATCGACGAGTGTTGTAGACGCATGTTTATTTATTTGTCTGCTTGTTTCTTTATTGTTTATTTATCAGCTTGTTTGTTTATTTGTTTGTTTCTGTTTATTTGTCTGCTTGTTTCTTTATTGTTTAGTTGTCTGCTTGTTTGTTTATTGTATGTTTATTATTTACTGTTTATTTGTCAGTTTATTTATTTGTATGTTTATTTTTCTGTTTATTTGCATATTTGTTTATTTGTTAATTTATTTGTTTATTTATTTGTCTGTTTGTTTGCCTGATCACTTGTTTGTTCATCTGTCTGTTTATTTTTTTGTTTGTTTGTTTATTTGTCTGATTATTTGTTTGTTTGTCTGTCCCGGCGGTTCTCCGTCGTTGCTAGCCGGTTTGAGGATGCATTGCTCTGGTCCAATCAAAGAGCGAGCGCCGGCTCCCTGACTGACCAATCAGAGGAGGGGGTGTGGCTTCAGCGAATTTGAATGAAGAGTGGAGCTTTCGGCGCCATTTTCGACTTAGAAGAGGAGAGGAGGAGGAGGAGGAGAGAGAGAGAAAGGGAGAGAGCGAGAGAGAGTGTGAGAGAGAGTGAGAGAGAGAGTGAGTGTGTGTATGTGTGTGAGAGAGAGTGAGAGAGAGAGTGAGTGAGTGTTTGTGTGTGTGTGTGAGGACTGAGCGGCGGGGCAGTGGGGCAGGAGAGGGGCAGTTATGTGTGCAGTAGGAGCCGCGCTGTCCCCGCTGTCCCGTGTCTTAGTGTGTCCGTTTGGGGCATTTTTCAAAGCGAGCCGCTGCAGCGCGATTGGAGGAGCGCCGGAGCCGCAGCCTATCAGCTGCCGCGCTGAGGACGGAGGACAGAGGACCCGCTGTCTCTCATTCCCGGGTAAGTGGACCCCGCGCTGAGACGCCCCGTTGCACGCTGTTGACCCTTCCTGAGGCTTACCAAATCAGCTCGGGGATTGTTGACACAGTCACGTGACCTCGGCGCAGGGGGCCCCAGCTGATCGATCGGGTCGGTCCCGCTCTCGCCCGTCGGTCCCCTCACGTGTTCGCCGTAGGAACGCGCACAGCACCGTCGCCACTGTTACACCATCACGCCATTGCCCTCCCATCCTCCCCAGTTACCCCCCCATCCTCCCCAGTTACCCCCTGTACACCAGTGCACCAGTTACCCCCTGTACTGCAGCTGTCCCCTCTCCTTCCCCTCCCCCTGGGTCCCCTCTCCTTCCCAGGTCCCCTCATCTCCCCACCCTGGGTGCCTTCATCTCCCCTCCCTCACCTCCCATCCCCACCTCCCTGTCCTGGGTCCCCTCTCCTCAGTGACCTGCCCGACCTCTCTGAACTCCACTGCTCCACCCCGCCGCACTGGACCTCAGCAGAACCCTGGATCCACAGGCCAAGGAGTCCTGGAGTCCTGATCGCAAGAACTGTCCACCTTATTGGAGGTCGAGGGGAAGCACGGACCATCTAACTGTGCTTTCGGAGCGTAGGAAAGGCGGTGCGGGACATTCCTGCATGTAAGGGCCTTGACCACTTGGAGACCAACCCGTGAAGAGTGACCGATTTCATCCCCGTTGGTTATACGGGGTGAGCAGAAATAATGGCTTGGCAGTCGTAATCGGGTTAAAACGTTCTAATCGCGATGTCGATTCCAGGCCGTATCGGTCAGCACTACTCCACCATACACACCACTGTACCCTTCACAGCACATGGAACTTCCAGGTTCGTCCATTAATCGCGAGATTTTGCCGTGACCATACGGGATCCGGTTGAGCTCTTATAGTGACCTGTGTAAGTGAAGCGGTGTAGGGTACAGACTGCGGTGTACACTTTACATTGTTATACTTTAATGTAGGAGTGAGTGACGAAGCATTTGCACTCTAAAACCTGTTGGCGCATGTCCACGCGGCGTCTTTATCAATATTTTCAGCGTGCGGTCGGGGCCGAGGCGGAGTTCCGTATATCGGAGGATATATTTATCCTCCTCCCTCACGTTCGGCTCGGCTGACCGTCTTATTTCACCTCCTTTTATAAACAAAAATACTTTCAATTTTAACTACATTTATTTATGATTAAATTCTCTCACTTTCTTTCAAATATCATACATCGTTCGTCTAGAATCTGAGTTTTTTTTATCGCCCGGTCCTGAACCCCAACCCGGTGATTTATTCTAAACGTAATTTCAATGTTTTAAACAATAAATAAGTATTTGTTTGTTAAACACTCATTTTATTTATTAATGATTTTATTTTTTTTTTGTTCTACACTGACACTCCAGTAGTACACGTGTGTGTGTGTGTGTGTGTGTGTGTGTGTGTGTGTGTGTGTGTGTGTGTGTGTGGTTGCCTCCTGACTCCATTTCTACATATCCATTATTTTATATCGCAGCTTTATTCGTTTTATTTTTCTCCTCCGTTTAAGCTGCCAGATCCCTCCGTTTCCCTCAGGCTCAAAAAAACGATGTAAACATGCTCTTATTTATTCTACAGTGACGGAGGACGACTCGCGTGGTTGTGACAGAACAGCTCTGTAGTGTTAACACTGTTTCTCGTTCACTTTTTAATTTGTAATCGTTTTCTTTGGGTTTGTTTGCACATCCCACTGCTTTACTGTGTGTGTGTGTGTGTGTGTGTGTGCGTGTGTGTGTGTGAGTGTGAGAGAGAGAGCGAGAGAGAGAGTGTGTGTGTGTGTGTGTGTGCGTGCGCGCGTGTGTAGTTTTTTTGTAGCCACTGTGTGGGCTTCCTCTCGTGGGTTGCTGGGACCATAGGGGAAACCCCCCCCCCTCCCAGTGAACCACAACGATCTCTTATCATTTTCACAACACCGTTTAATCATTGCGTACACACACACACACACTCTCAGATACCCGTCCTGTGTTTCAGTGAGTGTAACGCGTTCACGTGCCTGCAGTGTGAAGTTTGAAGGCTGTGAAGTTTGGATTGTATTGATTTAATTCAGTTTGTTTGTTTGTTTGTTTGTTTGTTATGGGGGGGGTGCCTCTACCCCTTGTGACCAACGACATGAACAGTAACAAGCTGGATTTAATGTAATAGGTGTCAAGCGTAGTGGTGGTGTAGATCACACTGTATTCGTGCTGTGTTTTAGATTCAGGCCTGTTTGGAAGTCAGACGCTGTCCTGTTTACTGATTCTTATCGTTGTTGTTTGGTGTTTTTCAGTTTGTTTAGAAGGTAAACAGTGTTAAAAACGGTGAAACATAAATATGTGCGGGTGTGATTATAGACGGGGTCTAAGTTGGGGGGTGTTGATGATGAGTGTACGCTGGATTTTTATTATTTTTTGGAGTAATGTTATTCATAATCTGAAGATCTTGTGTGTGTGTGTGTGTGTGTGTGTGTGTGTGTGTGTGTGTGTGTGTGCAGGAAATGAAGTCCACTGGCATACTGGACGCCCTGGTGAGCAGCAAGCAGGATATGAGCATTGTTTTACAGTCCGCTTATTATGGATTTGTCGTTTGCTGTTAAAGTCGTGTGTAGTTTACAGCCTGGAGCGACGCCTTAATCTCGCATCACCTCACTTCACTTGGTTGTGGGCTCATGACGCAGCCGCTCCACCGAGCTGACTTCTTCCGCAGGTCTGCATTTCTAGAATCGTGTTGCATCACTGGGCGGTCCAGCGCCTGGCAAGTGGATGGAGGGTCAGATCTATAAATATACAGTGTCATTTAAATAGTGCTTCCATTTTAGTGGTTAATCAAGGTGTTGTGGTAATGGTTCAGCCTTTTATTGTGTTATGTGTGTGTGTGTGTGTGTGTGTGTGTGTGTGTAAGTAAAGGTGTCCAGGAACAGGCAGATAGTTGTGTCTATTATGTTTTACAAATATTTATTTATATTTATTTGGGCTGGGCTTGAAATGGACAGGAATCTACTGGGATGTCAAGGAATATGCAAATTAAGGTGTTTATAAACACACTCTGCCACACACACACACACACACTGGAGTGTGAGGGATCTTCCACTTCTCTTATTTACACTTTTCTCACTTTTTGTTTTTACATTGATTGCCCTGAACGAGCCAGAAGGTGGCATGTACAGTTGATTGACGCAGATTATGGTGTGTGTGTGTGATTTTGATTTACAGGTTGTAATTCTGGAAGTCTAATTTCCAACTCATTTCTTGTGCCATTGTGCATCACGACACAATAGCCAACCAGCACTGCTACTGGAGGATTTGGGAGAGCACCATCTAGCCCCGCGGAGAGAGCGCCGCCGTCTACCCCCGCGGAGAGAGCAGCGCCATCTACCCCCCCGCCCGGAGAGAGCAGCGCCATCTACCCAGAAAACATGGATGTTTCCTTAAACGTCTCACCATCCGAGTTTGTCCTCTTGACGTTACCGGTGTTAGCTAACGAAACCACCGCCATGGGGGAACTCGGATGCGCATTTGACGTGCTGGCTGTGAATGTGGTTCTTCCTGGCCGAAACCCTGACTCCGTGAATGGATCAACACTTTGAGTAGAAGGTGGGGATGTTCAGGAGCTGAACTGTGGGATGTGATGTCCAGGGTCTCGTTGCTCACCGCGAGCCTCCTCAGGTGGAGGTGTCCCTCCGACGCTGCTCAACACTACGGTGTGTTGGTATATTCGTGTGAGCTTTGAATTTCAGCGGATGTTGTAGGATGGCTGATTTCTGGTGACAGAAACATTGTGTAATTAGCTTTGTTTTAAAATGTCATGCCGTGTGGATTTATGGGAGATGTCCGGCCTGATGACTTACATCAGCGCCCCAATGGGACGTTGAAAATCACTATTTTGATCCCGAGGGTCTCGAATCAGCATTGCAATACTACAAACCAGAGTCCGCCCGCGGTTGCGCGCCTGTAATCCCAGAGCCTGGTACAGTTCAGGTTATGCCTGAGGGCACAGGTGCGTTTGCAGTGTGCCTGTGCGTGTCAGTGTGTTTCAGTGTGTTTGTGTGTGTGTACTCAGTGCGCTAAGTCGCTGGCTCCATTGCTGTCTCTAAGTGAAGCCGTGTTGCAGCCACGCCACACTGATGTCTGATTGGTGATGGGTCGTGACTGCTGGTCTTTTTACGCCAGGATTCGGCGAGTAGGAGCGGAGTCAAGAGTTATGCTGTTTTGAGTGGTTTAGTTTAGTTTTCTGTGACTGCTTAAGGCTTTAAGTTATACAATGTGATTTGCAGAGTTGTGTGTCAAAGGTCCTAACACCTGTATTTATATTATTAATACACATACTACATAATACAATATTTATTATATATATTATTATTATTATTATTACATATTATATTTTGGAGTGTAAAGTTACTTAGTAAATGGTCATTTTATTTAAATATATTTGTCTTTCCTGTGTGTGTGTGTGTGTGTGAGAGAGATTAGGACATTGACAGGGGGGTGTGGCAGGTGATGACCTTTGATCCAGAGGTCATGTGACTAAGTTGAACACACGACATGTGAGAGGTTAACTACGTAGGGCAGTTCACACACACGCTGTTCTTTCTCTCACACACACACACACACACACACACACACACACACACACACACACACACACACACACGCTCTCACACACACATTTATTTATTTTTCATATTATGATTAACTTTTTTAAAAATTATATTTATATAAAACTAAAGTGCAGTGTGTGTGAAAAATTCCACTGTTGGGTTGTAGGTTGTTTTCTGTGTGTAAAGTCGGGTGTTTGTTTGTTGTTGTGCTGAGTTTACTGATCCTGTGATTGAGGTTTAAACCGCGTTTAACGCTGTTCAGTAATCTGAGTGTACCTGCGCTGAGGTGCTGTTGAATACGAGTCGCACTGTTGGGAATATGTTGCTGTTTGGCCGGGGTTACATGAACAGACCTGATGTGTGTACCGTTCTTCATTGTTTACGTGGCGCTGCAGTCACACCCTTCTGTGTCTGGTGCATCATCGAAATCAGCAGCCAGAAGCTGTGTGGAATTGAAGAACAACAATGATAATGTAATAATGATGATGAGCTGAAATATATAAACCAAAGCTGCAGCGAGAGAAACCGGGCACTGACGGCGTGACGGAGGGACACACGGGGACTGCAGATGTCTTCTGTCCTCACTGTATGAGCCATCGGAGGACGTTTTACAGGGCTGGGGCCTGCATTTGCACACTTTATGTTTACTGAGTTAGTCTCACACTGGAGAGTGAGTGTGTGTGTGTGTGTGTGTGTGTGTGTGTGTGTGTGTGTGTGTGTGTGTGTGTGTGTGTAATTGTTTCTGAAAACAACCAGTGGATGCTGTGTGTTTTTATTATGGAGTTAGGCAACTGGGACTGAGGTTTCCTGAGGTTTTGGGTTTGAGGAGGTGAGCGCTGGTGATGTGACACGGCTTAAGAGGTTGTCCTGCTGGTGTCACACACTGTTTATCACACACACACACACACACACACACACACACACACACACACACACACACACACACACACCAGTTAAGTTTAGTAAAGGTGTGAAATCCTGGATTCAGTTTCCGAATCAAAAACAGCAGCATGAATGGTGTCCACTGTAGTAATCCTACTTTATAAAATTTATCACTGGCTTTAGAAGCTCCAGTTATTAAAACTAACATAATAAAGCAGTTTTATTACCTGAGATGTTGATTATTCCATTCCTGAACTCACAATTTAAAGTTCTGGGTCAAGTGCCTTAGAGGATCCAAGAGGCAAACCAGCCAAACAATTCACACCACCTGAATTTTTGAAGACATTTTGTCACAGTAATAAGCTATATTATAAAATATCATATATATATTTTTTTATTCTCAACTTGACACCAATCTGCAACATTTTTTGTCAAATTCAATTTTACTTTCAGTTTTAAGTCTCTTCATCCAAAAATAAACAAATAAAACAAAGCTTGGTAATTGATAATAACTTCATAAGTTTCATCGAGATATTAAACTGATAGGCATGGGACACATTGTAATGACATTTAAGAAGACGAAGGCCTTCCATACAGATGTCATTTGACCTCATGTAATTATTGTGTTATTACACATTAAAGAGGCAACATGAAAAATGCACACACACACACACAACGTGTGCAGTGAGGGCTGTAAGGGTGTGAGATGGTGTGAGGGCTTTACACCACGACTAAAATCATCCTTGCCTTGAAACGGTAAGCAGCTTATTTATTTTCACACTGTATAAGATAGTTGTACTGACCACACACCATCTTTCATTTCCTGGGGCTGTGTATGTTGTAGGAGTGGCATGTACTGTTTTAAAAGGCTATGGATATCAGATCAATGTGTGCTGAATACTGCTTCTGAAAGATGCATTCAGATGTTAGCCATCATGAAGTGTGTTGTGGTCTGTGATCTGTCTTCTAAGGTGGTCACCACACCGTGAAAGTGGTACTGTTGTTATTCTGGGACAGTGTGTCATCCAGAAAGCGTATATGGTGACCGGCCTGGTT
>CM067509.1:6510787-6660787 GCA_034509495.1 Acestrorhynchus altus | reverse complement strand
CCGCAGTGTCACACAAATCACTGAGGATTTAACGTTTAAATGTCTAAATATTAATCATATATAAATATAATAATATTATATAAATCAAACATATAAATTAAAATGATATAAATTGAAATGTTCATCTATGGAAGTGGCTACACATCACACGCACACACACACATATATAAAAATGACCATTTTGAGCAGAGTGTAAAACGATTGTGAATAAGGTGGTGAATATATAATGGTGAAATATAGATATAAGTGTAAATACACACATCCTGTAAATTAAAACTGGTGTGAACTTTAATATCGGACACATTTAAATCATTAAAATGCTTCTAAAATGGTTGGTCTTGCTCTTATATAACACCCGACATTTTATTTATATACATTTATATTTATATACATTTATATGTTATACTTACATTGATTTATAGATGTATTTATAATTATAGATGTATTTATATTATATGTATATACGTTTACATTTTATATATATATATATATATATATATATATATATATATACGTATATATATTTATATATATCTATATTTATATATGTATTTATATTTATATACATTTATATTTATTTATATATATTTATTTGAAAAAGCTGTTTGAAATGAAGTCTGGTTTATCTGGCTTTTTGTTTTTAGCTTTTTCACTCTTAATCTCATATTTGAGTTCTAATTACTGGGTGTTTAACAGAACAGAAAATTAAAATAGAAATAAAAAGCAGCTGCTGCAGAAAAGGGTGAGAGATCAGAGATCCACTTACTGACTCACTGAAGAATGAACTGTCTGTGTGTGTGTGTGTGTGTGTGTGTGTGTGTGTGTGTGTGTGTGTGTGTGTGTGAGAAATAGAGTTGTATCTGAGAAAAGGGGAAAGTGGGGCACTGCAACTGTTTTATTCTATTTCATACCTTATTTATCCTCCTGCTGCAATATTAGAATCTGACTATATTACACACACACACACACACACACACACACAACAGATATATCTGTATAATCAGTGTATATGCACCTTTTGGTGTAGAAGAATAATAGTAAAATAATAACACAATAATAATAAAATAACAATAATAATAATAATAATACTTATAATAATAATAATAATAATAATAATATAGTATTGACAAATGATTGGCTCGAAATGAAAGGATGGATGAGAGAAAATAAACAGTGTGCTGGAAAAAAGAAAGTTAAAACTAAATTAAGAAAATGTTTTAAAGGTTTAAATTTGCCAAAAAATCAGTAAAGAAGCAAATAAATGAAAAAAAACAAAGAGATAGGGCAGTTTTACTGTCTAACGAAAAGAGGTGTAGCTCTCTCTCTCTCTCTCTCTCTGAAGACCTGCAGATCTTCAGCACACTGCACAGTCAGCTCCTTCACGCGCTGCATCATCTCGTGAGCAGTGCAGGTGTGAGAGGATCTTCTCCTCTGTGTGTGAGGAACTTCTGTGTGTGTGTGTGTGTGTGTGTGTGTGTGTGTGTGTGAGCAGTGTAATATCAGTGTTTGGTGGTCTGTAGGTCCT
Organism: Acestrorhynchus altus; assembly: GCA_034509495.1. Classification (NCBI taxonomy): domain Eukaryota; kingdom Metazoa; phylum Chordata; class Actinopteri; order Characiformes; family Acestrorhynchidae; genus Acestrorhynchus; species Acestrorhynchus altus. Next base: position 6,659,262 of record CM067509.1, on the reverse strand, counting down.
GCTATGTACATGTTTCTATAAATCAAGCAGAGAAAGGAGGGGGATGAAGGGAGTGGAGGATGGAGGGAGGGAGGAGGGGGAGGTGGAGGGAGGACAAAGCACAACTAATTTCACTTTTCACCCTGAAGGCCTGCCCGGCAACAGCGGCCAAATATACACAGCAGCTGCCGGACGCCATGCCACACGCCAGCGCCGGACCGCCGTCAGCCGCGCTGACGCTACGGCTCCGGTTCCGCCCGGAGCGAATCTGTAACCGTTCACCCCGGAATCAGTACAGCCCAACAGGCCCACCTCGCCAGCCCCGCCAGCTCAGAGTGAACTGAGTCGTCGCAGAACGCCGTGGAATGTGGAGCGTGACTGATTCACCCACTGATCATTCCATTGACTGGCCCCACTGATCACCCCATTGATCACTCCCACTGATCACCCCACTGATCATCTGATTCAGAGTGGAGCTGAGGGATAGAGTGTGGAGAAGAGTCTGGTTTGGTATGGGAGTAAATGTGTTCCATCTAAACAGTATTCAATAAGAGTGAATCAGTGTGAATCAGTGTGAATAAGAGTGAATCAGTGTGAATTAGAGTGAATCAGTGTGAATTAGTGAGAATCAGTGTGAATTAGTGAGAATCAGTGTGAATTAGTGAGAATCAGTGTGAAATAGAGGAATCAGTGTGAATTAGTAGAATCAGTGAATTAGTGAGAATCAGTGTAACAGATGAATCAGTGAATTAGAGGAATTGTGCGTGGAATTAAAGAGCAGTGGAGGAGCATAAGCACAAAGTGAGCTGAGTTGTGTGAGAGTAAAGTTGTCTGTGTGTGAAAAGTGTGTTTAGGAGTAAATCGACAGAATAAAAGAAAACCTGCAGAACAGTGAAATTCATTATGTACACTGTAGAAGATCGCGTGTGTGTGTGTATGTGTGTGTGTGTGTGTGTGTGCGTGTGTTCGTGTGTGTGTGTTGGTGTGTGTGTTCGTGCAGCACAGGAGGTCCTATAGGAGCTGATGGTGAAGCTTATATAACTGTGAGGAGCATCATGGACATAAAGCAGCACACTGAGCCTAAAGCCTCTCTCTGTCTCTGTGTGTGTGTGTGTGTGTGTGTGTGTGTGTGTGTGTGTGTGTGTGTGTGTGTGGTTCTCTTCTCTCTTCAGTAAAATATCTTTCTAATAATGTATCATGACGCCTCTGCGGTACACAACTTACACATTTCTTCCGGGCTACTGGAGGATTACATAACACTTCACCTTCAGAGGGCATCGAGTGTGTGTGTGTGTGTGTGTAGCAGGTGTTGCCATATAAATGAACTATAATAGTTCTTAAACTGACCCTGTCATGCTGTTCAGTCTTCACAATTTAGGATATAAGTAAAGTGTCGGGTGATGTAATCTGGGACAGCCAATCAGAACACGGCTCACAGGCACAGTGACAGAGGGTTTATTGGGAAAACGGGTTCCGAGAAGCCCAACGATGTCCGGACTGAGTGGAATAGAACCTCGGAACCATCATAAGCTGTGCAGCTGTGAGTTACGGCCCTCTAATGAAAGCAGATGTGGAGCAAAGCAAACCAGGGAAGCAGCACCAGCAGCAAAGAGCACACACAGCTGACTGCAGTAGTATGCTGTGAGTCATACACACACACACACACACACACACCGTGGTCTCAGCTACTGTACTGAATACTGTAAATAAGACTTTTGAAGGAGATCCAGCAGAGTAGTGTGTTTAGTCTGAATAGGTATACAAAGTAAATCCAAATAATCAGAATTCATATGTTGTTGATAGATTATGGTGAGACAAAATAGTTGCACTCCAAAGGAAATCAGGTGATTGCAACGCACGACTGCAATGGTGTCGCGCCAGGCTTGTCTCGGTGGAGGCAACCAACGAATCCATGTGTGGAGGCACCGTGGTCAGCACCAAGATCAAGGTCCAGAAGGTCTGGTGTGATGGTGTGGGTGTAATTTTGTAAGATGTCAGTTCACCTTCGATCTTCATTACAGTCACTTTAACAGACCAACGTTACGTTAATGAGGTTCTGAAACCCGTGGTTCTACTTTTTCTGAACACACACTCGTGCTCTATTCCAACAGGACGTAACGCCTGGCCCACACACTGCTGCCGCCCCAAGATCCTTTTCGCTTGAAGACACAGATACTACGCCGTGGTCCAGTCTCCCATCTCCAGACCTGTCCTGACTGAGGCCGTGGGACGCTATTGGACGCCGTATCAATACTCCACCCCTACCACACAATCTGCAGAACCGAGTGAGAACTGTGAGCGCTGGTCTTGAATAGATGGAATCCTATACCTTTTAGTGCAATCTATTTTGTGACTGAGGTTTGTACACATCTCATTGTAAACGCCTAAGGCACCGTGAAAATCCTCACAGAAGGTGGTTTTCACTGCGCATCTCCAGTCTCTAATGAGTCTAGTATTATTTATTATTTTGAATCTCTGCTTAATGATGTTAAATCAGATGGAAGGAAGGGATGTAATTGAACCTAATCACAAGATCTCAACGACTCTTCTTGGGAAAGTTTGAGAAACTCAGGTTCTGGAGTTTCCTGCCTAATCACTCAAACTGATGAGAGACATGAAATGGAATACTGTGATTTGGTGCCTAAAGGGCAAAAGTATACGGACACCTGCTCTTTCAGTTTCTTTTGCCATCAAGCGATAGTTTAAGAGTTGGTCCCGCTCGTCTCTACTGTCTTGAGAAGACTTTCCACTAGCCGTAAGGATTTGATTGCATTCAGTCAGCAATCAAGAGCGTGGTCAGGGAGGTCAGGGCGTTGGATGATGATCACCTCATTCCTCTCAAAAGTGGAGCGCCATCATTCCAGAGCATCGGCCTCCACTGTCTTAATTGTTTTAGACAAGCTGTGTGCGCGCTTGTACATCTGTGTCAGCAACAGCCGTAACGCACCATGAGGAGGGGGTGGAGAGGGGGTTGGGTGTCCACAAACCTTTGACATACAGGAAGACTGAGAGGAGAAGGTGCAGATACCGTGTGCTCAGCGGCGGTCCGCCGCCGTGGTCCAGTGCAGCTCGGTCACCACGCTGCGCCAAGGCCTCCACCGCTTCCACGGGCGCGCGCCAGACTCCAGGCGCTGACGTCACCGAGCGTCCATTGCCGGCAGCAGGTGCCCATGCGCACGCGCATAGCAGCGCCAGTGAGCAGCGGCAGCAGCAGTCCGGTCCCACAGTGGCGCCGTACTCATCCGCCGGGCCGGGAACGAGGAGGAGGAGGGCTGGGGGGTGTGTCCGCGCAGCAGGAGAGCCCCGCCATCCGTCGGAACACGCAGCGAGTCCAGGTCTCCGAGGCGCACGCGGTCCCATCAGACGCCGAGCGGCGAAGGCGCGCTGCCCGTGTCTCTGTCCGAGCGCCGCCGCCAGCAGCGGGCGCCAGCCCCGTATCACAGGCAGCGCCGGGCGCAGCTCCTGCGTATGCGCCGCAGGAAGGCCAGGGCTCGGAGGCACGCAGTGACCGCCACGGCGCACGCGCGCCGCCGCCTCCAGGGCCGCTGCGCGTCCGACCTCCGGTCGAGCGCTCTGCATCACGCGGCAGCTTCAGCGCCAGTCCGCCAGCATTCTCGCGCTTAGGCCGAGGGCGCGCGCCACCTGCTCCAGGTAGCGTCGACGGCGCGGCTCGTCGCGCGCCACTTGCAGCGCGCGCCATGCCCCAGCGCCCAGGGCGCCGCGCGCCGCCCGTGCCGGGCCAGCCGCGCTGCGCATGAGTTTCCCGGCGCCGCGCGCTTCCCGGGCCAGGCGCTCGCCCAGGGCGCGAACCGTGTCCGGCGGTGGTGCTCGCGCGCCGTGGCGCAGAAGCCGCAGATCAGGCGCAGGTCGGTGGCGCAGAAGATGTTGAGCGGCTGGTCCCGATGCGCGCGACACCCCGGCGTCTCCGTGGCCGGCGGGTGCGGCGGGTACGGCGCGGATGGGGTCGCCGGCATCCCGGGAAGCGCGCGGATCTCGCGGTACTTCTCCACCACGCTGCGCAGCGCGTAGTTGACGCGTAGGCTCGGGACGCAGTCGCGCGCGGTCTCCTCACGGCACGTGGGACACCTGAAGGGCGAGCGGCGGCTGCTCGGGTCCCCGCCGTCCCGCGCGTCCTCCAGACAGCGGCGGCAGAAGCTGTGCGAGCAGGGCAGCACGCGCGGCTCCTCGAACAGGCAGCAGCAGATCGGGCACGTGAGGTCCTCCTCCAGCAGCTCCATGATGCCTGCGGAGAGCGCGAGGAGAGAGCGTGAGAACGAGGGGGGAGGGGGGAGGGGGGTGGCTGAGGGTCAGCGGACTCTGTTTACGTGGGACATACATCCCCCAACGAACAAACAAACAAACAAACAAACACACCGCGCGCGCGCTCCTCACCTGCGTGGTCCGGGCTCGGTACCGGAGACGGTTTATGACGGCTTCCGCAGGACTGAGACAGCCGAGCATCAGCAGCTGGACCCCCCATCACACGCGCACACACACACACACATACACACACAGGCGCGCGCGCGCTTGTTGCCGTGCAGACTTCGCGCTCCGACCGGCCACAGACGCTACTTTTAACCGCCGCACCTCCACGCACGCGCGTCCCCGAGCGTGCCACGCAGCCCGCACGTGCCCGGGGCGCGAGCGTCCGCGTGACACCCACGGACTTTGATCTCCGCGCCGCTCAAAGTGCGCGACACGAACGCAGGCGCTCTCTCGCGCGCCGCCGGCTCTGTTGCTATGCAAAACACCGCCACGTGAGAAACTGACCCTCCCCCCCCAACCACACACACACACATCGATGTGCAGAGCTCTGACATGTGTATTAAATCCATATTCATCTCTGATTTCTCATTCTTTATCCTGCAGAGCCCCCCCAGGACCCCCAAGACCCCCAGATCCCTCCCAAGACCCACCAGACCCCCCAAGACCCACAGATCCCCCCCAAGACCCTCAGAACCCCACCAAGACCCCCAGATACCCCCAAACAGACCCACCAGACCTCCCCAAACAGACCACCACCAGAGCCCCAAACTAGACCCCTCCAACAGCCCCCCCACCCCCAGCCAGTCAGTGATCGTGCCAGCTGATGATGGCATCAATAACCCAATAAGCATCAGCGTGTCACGTGCGATGGTTTATTTTGACCTCAATTTTTTTTCTTCCCCTGTTTCCATGCCATCAGTGAGCGCGCCTTCTCTGATTGGTCTGCGCAGCTGAGGGTTGCTGTGTCAGTACCAGGTTGTTTTCACACCCGCATTCAGGCGCTTCAACCAGGCTTGCTGAACTGGGGTCATGAGGCCTGTTACTGTGTGGAGCAAACCAATCACATCGCCTGACGCTGACCGTTAATTAAAAGGGAGGCAACTGAAGCAGGGGTCACGAGTTCCTGTTGTGGAGGAACACCGTCCAAGCCAGGTCCACACTGACAGTGTTGGCCCACTATGGCTGAACTCGATGACCCCTGGGTGCACGGACACTGATGTGGAGGAAGGGACTGGGAATCCGACATAACATTAAAACCACCGACACCTTCGGGGATACAGTGGTTAAGAGTTGGGATGTACAGTCATGTCCTTTTTTGATCATCGGGGAGTTAAGTGCCTTGCTCAAGGGCACATCAGTCACGTCTTGCCAGTTCAGGGAATTGAACCAGCAACCTTCCAGGCTGGTTCCCCAACCACCAGGCCATGCCTACCCCAAAGCAAACAGAAATACCCAGCAATCCACGCTGGTGACATGGCGGAAGACACTGGTCAGGCCCACAAATGTAGATTGTTTAAGTGCTGGTGTTTTAAATAAAAGCTGTATTTGGGTCTGCTTTTATAAAAGAGGCTGGAAATGAGTCGTAAAATAGTCAAATCTTAGTTCATTTGATCCAAACGACTGTTGATTCTGTTATGTGGTAAAGCTCGTATACCGTCTGTGCCAACGTTAGCTTAGCTTAGCTCAATGGTTACGAATTGACTCAATAGTCTCATTCTTACAGGATCTAGAACGTTCTTCCCGACAACATGTTTAGCATTCTCGGTATCTCTGAACACTTGATGTTTTTATCGTGGGGCCAAAACATGCATCACGCAAGGACCCAAATGCAGACGCTTCAGCTTGGGTTTCGCTCAGAAATGTTTGTGACTTTTTCGTAACACAGAACAAGTGCGATCTGCATTCTCGCTGAGTTTCCCCTCAAGGGGGCGCTACAGCCAACGTGTCTTTTACCTCCAGTGTGCTTGGTAGTTGGATGAGTCTGTTTACCTTATTCCACTACAAGAGTTTGGTGTTTCTCAGTATAAAAATGAGACTTGCGTTCTTGGGAAGAACATGTCCCACACGTGCAAAACCTCAGTACATAACCGAATGAACAATGCGTCAATGCTGGGTATTTTCAATCGTTCTTGTCTTTTATATATATATATATATATATATATATACAAACAGATCTCTGTTTGAGATCTTGCTGTCTGCTCGGCTTGCTTGGACAGCCTGACCCGACCATACAGCCCGGACAGTGGAACGGCTGATACGTGATTGCTCCGAGATCTTTTTAAATGCCTTCCCAGACTCATCGGCATCTACAAACTCCTCCCTGAAGGCCTTGAAGAGCTATTTGGATGTTGCCACAATCAAGAGCAAACCGAACTAATGTCTGAGGTCTAAATGTCACAGTCCCCTTCAAACTCTCTATCAACCCTACCTCATAGCAGAAGCTCCATCATTCCAGAGAACACAGATCAGCTGCTCTACAGCTCAGTGCCGGGGGCTTCACCCCCCTTTATCCCACCCCTGGAATTAGGCATGGTGTCAAGGTTCACATCCAGAATCCTAATCTATTGGCAGTAGTTCTCTACAGGGACCAGACAAGCTGTGTGTGCATTTGCACACCTGTGTCAGCAACAGGTGATATTTCTTACCCCTCTGCTTCATTCACCTCCATTCATTAAGGGCTTACTCGCGGCTGCCCTCTAGCGTCCTGCCATCATTTGTTTGGCATGAGCAAAGGAACAGGGCGTGGCCACGAGGCTGCGATCGTACTAACCAATCGCTTCGCAAGCGGGAGACCCTACTAACCAATCGAAGATGATGAGGCGGGGCTTACCCGAATACGGGTGTGGGGTGAAGGTGAAGCTCCGCCCCCTCCGGCGCAGTAATGGCTGCGGTGTTTACGTGCTGTCTAAGCTGCTGCGGCGATGGGGCAACGGGCCAGATACCCCTCAAAGAAATGCCCCCAGTCCAGCTGGACACGCAGCACATGGGTAAGAAGGCGAGGTCTACGGGCACGTACTCGGTACGACAAATCCGTTAGCTCGTGTAGCTAATGTAGCTAACTTGTCTAGTCCACCTTAAATCAGGCACTTCTGCATGGAAGCGCCAGCGGCCGGAGAGCGAGGAGAGCGGCGCTTTTTAAGGTGGAACGGACAATTGTCAAAAGAAGCCAGCATTTCTGCTCAGACGTCTTCGGATGCGTTTTGGGGAGGATTAAAGTCGGTTAGACTTATTTGTCTGGGTTTGTCGCTGGTTTTTGGGCGGTCAGCTCGACGTTTTGTCTCCTGAAGATTGTAAACTGCTGTGGTCAGCGGCCCGGCTCTGATGGTACGCGCTGTAGTCAGCGGCCCCGCTCTCAGGGTCCGCGCTGTGGTCAGCGGTCCGGCTCTGATACTCACCGGCTCGGTCAGTCGAGGCTGAGGTCAGTTTCTCTTTTGCAGGGACGGATGTGGTCATAGTGAAGAGTGGGAGGCGGATCTGTGGGACTGGAGGCTGCCTCGCCAACGCCCCTCTCCACCAGAACAAGAGCTACTTTGAGTTCAAGATCCAGTCCACGGGTGAGCACCCAGCAGCACACTGGACACACCTCACTCTGATGCTCCCCTAGCACATCTCTGAGGGGTCTCCATGAGCTTCACTGAGCCTCGGGCCCCATGACCCTGTCACCAGTTCACCAGTCTGCCAGTTTACCATTCCACTAGTTCATCATTTCACCATTCCACTAGATCACCAGTCAGCTAGTTCACCATTGCACTAGTTCACCTTTCTGCCAGTTCAGTCATGTACTCAGTAAAGTGTAAACTATCATATAAGAAGACCATACTCTTAAGTTACTCCTATGCACATAATTACACTAGAGACAAAACTGAACAGGATATGTGAGCAGTAGTATGTGAGGTGAAAGTATCCGATCTTCATTCATAAAAATACTCAGATTCAGACACACTAATCTCCTTCAAAGTTGTCTCCTTGGGCTGCCGCACACGTCTTCAGGCAGTTCTGCCGCTGTCAGAAGCCTCTTTTGAGATGGCCCGTGGCATTTTCAGCCAGAAGTCACACAGAGCCATGTGGGGAGAGTAGGGAGCCTGAAGAAGCCGAGGAAATTCTGTATCAAATGTGAAGAATGGGCAGGTGCGTTATCATGATGGATTTGCCCATTGCCCGTTGTCCACAGGATCAGCCATTTGCATCTCGCAACATCACAAAAAGTTTACTGACCAAACACAACACATCTGTGCCTCTTCAGGGAGCAGATTGTGGTCCAGAGAGGACGTGTCTGTTCAGGTTCGAGATATGAGATATGAGATATGAGCCCAGACTTGCTTGATGTGCAGCAGTGTTTAGGTTTGTTGTATGTGTAAGTGGATCATTGACCAGAACATCTAAAGACTGAGGTGCCCATGTACATGACTGTCCTCAGATATAATTCCTGCTTGTTGTGTAGGTGTGTGGGGAGTAGGAGTGGCCACACAGAAGGTGAATCTGAACCAGGTTCCTTTGGGTCGAGACAGTCACAGTTTGGTTCTCAGACACGACGGTTCAGTCTTTCACAACAATGAGGAGAAGAACCGCCTACCAGCCAACAGCCTGCCTCAGGAAGGAGACATTGTGGTGAGTTAAAGGGTTCATCTGGTCCCACCGTTTTTAAGATCTCAACATTTCAGCTGTAGATCCTGATTGTGTGATGCAGGCTTGTATATTGCTTTTTGATGGGATACAGGGATTCTGTTTCCGTGGCAGCCACTGAAGATTCTTTTTGATCTCCCTCCCTCAGGGTTTAACCTATGACCATGTGGAGCTGAACCTATATCTGAATGGGAAGGACATGCAGTGTCCGGCAACGGGCATCCGAGGCACTGTGTTCCCTGTAGTGTACGGTCAGTACTGCACTATTTCCTGCACTTACAGTAATTAAAGCGAGTGTATGTATCAGGGCATCTCCTCCTGTCATCCTGTGGACTCTAGGTGGGAGAGGTGGGATGGCGATCATTTAACATCTTGACCTCACGGACTAACTTCAGTCTTGTCTCTGAATGCAATCAAATCCTCACAGCAGTGCTTCAGAATCTAGTAGAAAGTCTTCCTTGGACACAAGAGAGCAGATATGACTTTAATATCAATGAGCAAAGTTACATCATCTATAATGCTTAGAAATGAGCAGATCAGGGGGACGGTGAAGGTGGAGCAGTTTGGAGATAAAGCCAGAGAGGCCAGGTTGAGATGGTTTGGACGTGTGTTGAGGAGGAATAGTGGATATACTGCCAGGCAGAAGGAGAAGAGGAAGACCTTAGAGAAGGTTTATGGATGTAGTGAAGGTGGACATGGAGATGGTTGGTGTAACAGTAGAGGAGGCAGGGGATAGGGCAAGATGGAGGCAGATGATCCTCTAAAGGGAGCAGCCGAAAGAAGAAGCAGATGATGTCATCTATAATGCATTCAGTTAGTGTCCAAACTTTTGTCTGGTTCTGTAACACTGCATAATATGTCTTCTTCTTCCCACGGGAAGGGGTGTATAGGAGAACCCAGCACGGCTTACTAATTGGATCTGAAAAAATTAGATGTTTCCAACATTCAACTTCAGTACCTTTATCTGCATGTTCTTAAGATGAATGTGGACGTTGTGTGGTTTTCTGTATTACAGTGGACGACAGCGCAATCTTAGACTGCCAGTTCAGCGACTTCTACCACCCTCCTCCTCCAGGCTTTGAGAAGATCTTGTTTGAACAGCAGATCTTTTGAAGCTGCACTTGCACAGAAGCTGTTCATCCAAAAGGCCCGGGTCGAGCGGCGGGGTGGGTCCGACTCCTCGCCATTACGCATCTGCCTTCTCTGCTGCTGCTGCTGCTGCTGCTGCCATTGTCCATGGAAGACAAGCCAGTTCTGTGTATGAATATTAGTGTGTGTGTGTGTGTGTGTGTGTGTGTGTGTGTGTGTGTGTGTGTGCGCGCACGAGCCAAACACACGGATGTCAAGAATGCCATATGAACGTATTTCGTTTTTATTTAATGTAGCTTATCATAATTTTATACGATAATCTGTGTTGACGTTTATTTGATTTCCTTTAGTTTTATTTTATTTTATTTTATTTTATTGTATTTTATTGTATTTTATTTGTTCCTGAAACGGTCCATTCTGAAACACTACACCAAGTGAACCGAAGCTTCTGGATCCTCCATTAAACTGGTTCAAACACATCACGAACATTCTCGACTCGTTTTGTTTGCACTGTTTGTGTGTGATCGTTGAAAACTGACCAAATGTAATTCTATCACAACTCTGAATAAAGACGATTTATACGTATGTCCTGAAACCTGCGTCTCTGTCTTTACGGCCGTGTTGTAAACAGCCTTATAGAAATCAGGCAGCATACGTTTGTATATGTTATGTATTTGTATAGGGACGGCCAAGAACAGGTCTCACTATGTAGACAAAAGTATTTGGACACCCCGTTGTTTCTTCTGAAATCAAAGGTGTTGGATGTGCTTATCCTGCTTCTGTTGGAGTAACTGATCTTATTAGCTGATACTCGAGATTTTAATATCAGTTAAAAAAAACATCTCTGGTACATTCAGTCACATGGTACTGGTACTAGTATTCGTGCTGATGCTGGTATTGGTACTGGTACTGGTACTCATATTAGTGCTGTTATTGATACTGGTTCTGGTACTAGTCCCTCAGTACACTGACCACCTCCTGATCTCCTACACCACCACTCCTGGTCAGTGTGCTGGTTGGTGGTCAGTGAACTAAGGGACTGGTCAGTGTGCTGAGTGGTGGTCAGTGTGCTAGTTCACTGGTCACTTTGCTGAGGGACTGGGCAGTGTGCTGGTCAGTCGTTAGATGGAGCTGGTGGAGGAGGAGGGTCTGCAGTCATGGCGCAGCCCGGAGCTGCAGAGATCCAGCGCTTTAAGAGCTTTAAGAACAAAGGCCGCGATGCGGAGGTGAGCCGAACCCCCCTGAACCCAGCCGAACCCCCCCGGACAGACTGCGTGTCCACCCGAGCCGGACCGCCGCCGGGCCGCTTCGAAACTCCGCGGTCCACCTTAAATCGCCTCAGCACAACCGCCGCGCATTTAAGGTGGAGCGACGAGTTCCGAACCCAAGATGATCAACCGCAGATTATTCGACTCGTTCAGCGACGGTGTCGCACTGGATGAGATTAATCGCCCCCGGAAAGAGAGAACGAGCCGATTAAAGCCCTTTATTTCACCCCGCCGGCCTTAAATCCACCTAAAGCCGCCGCCGGGGCTGACTATGCTAAGCTAAGCTAAATGTAAACACGGCGGTTCTGAACGTTTTTCTGCTCTTTACGATTAATTTAACACATTAAACGACGAATCAGCTCTGAAAGCTGGGTGGTTTGTCTGCTTTAGTGCGCAGAGCCTTTAAAACAGCTCGGGCCCGATGTTTACACGATTGTTCACCCAATTTAACGTTTAATAAACGTCAAATTTTAAATGTGTTTATTTACTGCAGGAATGGCAGATAAACACTCCTGCTGGCTCAACCCAGACCAGCATGCCCATGTGGGTCTCAAATGGGTGGAATCTAGGTGGGTTCTAGGTAGGTTCTAGGTGGGCTCTGTGGCTTTCCCATCTAGGCCCTGTATGTGGCGTAGAATCCAGACGGGCATCTGTATGTGAGGTCAAAGAGGGACATTTGGACACCCCTGCTTTCTGCCCCTCCACCGGGGAGGCCGGGTTAAAGGACAGCTGTTAAACATGGTGTAGGTAGTGTCACTGTTAATGGAAACCTTTTCCACACCTTCACAACTTTGGAGAGCGGTTTGGTCAGAAATAGAAGCACAAGCAGCTTTTCTTGGCGCGCACAGACTGCAAAGTGTTACACCCGTTTTAATGGTGCTGAACGAGTGGCTGGAAGGCTGCTTGTGTTCCTCATTTAAGGCCGAGACAGGACCAGGGCCCATACCAACTAAACAGTTCCCCCGGCTGTGAGGGGTTGGTTTGTGGTCATTACAGGCACAGCCTGTGTCCTCTTGCCCTCGCTGTGAGTTTACAGTGTGAATCCACTCGCATACAAAATTCTGACCACTGCATATTGGGAACAGGTCACAAGACCTGCCTGATGTTTTGGAGATGTTCTGACCCAGCTGTCTGGAACATCAGTCTGGTGTCGGGCCAGACTGTCATGGAGTCACTCAGAATGGCTTCAGTGACGAGTCCCGCTTTGCCTTTGGAATTGACCAGATACTATGCTGTGGACAGTCTCATCTCCAGACCTGTCCCTGATTGAAAATGTGTGGGACGCTATTGGACGCTCTATCAACACTCCACCCCTACCACACCATCTGCAGAACTGAGTGAGAACATTCAAGCTGCATGGGATGGATCATCACAGGACACTTCCATGCAGAGACATCTGGCATGTTGCGTTAAACCGAGACACCACTTCTGTATGAGTAGATCAATAAATATTGGTCAGATCAGACTACAGTTATCATCAGTTATTGATCCTGATCACCTTTAACCTGTAACCTCTTTCCAAATGACCCTGCAGTCCCACACTTTCCTCTGGGTTTGAATAACTTTTTATGTATGTGTTTTGTTTTTCTCTCTCTCTCTCTCTCTCTCTCTCTCTCTCTCTCTCTCTCTCAGGCAATGAGAAGACACCGGAATGAAGTATCTGTAGAGCTCAGAAAGGTACGTAGGAAAAGTGGTATTAATAATTAATGATCATCATTCATATTGTATGATATTAAGCATCCTACTAAGTTGAATTGTGAAACCACAAGCTGACATCACCAGTGTTGTACACCACTCAGCCATAACATTTCCCTTGTTTCTATGGTCACTGTCTATATCATCAGCCCCTCTGATCACACAGGAGCACTTTGTAGTTCCATAAAATGGACAGTACAGTAGAAAGAAGGAGTGTTCATAATGTTATGGCTGATTGGTGAATATGTAAAGGGCTTTTTTGCGATCTGAAAATGCCGGACGGGACACAAGCCCTGCAGCATTAGGGTGACTGATGTTCACTGGGTCTGTTTGTGGTGTGATCTTGTTTGTTTGTTTGTTTGTTTATTTGTTTGTTTGTTAGAATAAAAGAGATGAGCACCTGCTGAAGAAAAGAAACGTTCCACAAAGTGAGAGTGCGGATGACTCCGATGTGGACAGTGACCTTAAAGGGGTAAGAGAGAGAGAATGTGTGTACAGTATGTGCTGCACCAGTGCTTCTTGGTCCTGATTCTGGAGTATCACCAAACCACTGCTCGGAATGGGTCCGGCTCAAATCCCTGCTCGGAATGGGGCAGACTCAAACCCCTGCCCTGAATGGGTCTGGCTCAAACCCCTGCCCGGAATGGGTCCGGCTCAAACCCCTGCCCGGAATGGGTCCGGCTCAAACCCCTGCCCGGAATGGGTCCGGCTCAAACCCCTGCCCGGAATAGGTCCGGCTCAAACCCCTGCCCAGAATGGAGCAGACTCAAACCCCTGCCCGGAATGGAGCAGACTCAAACCCCTGCTCGGAATGGAGCAGACTCAAACCCCTGCCCGGAATGGAGCAGACTCAAACCCCTGCCCGGAATGGAGCAGACTCAAACCCCTGCCCGGAATGGGTCAGGCTCAAACCCCTGCCCAGAATGGAGCAGACTCAAACCCCTGCCCAGAATGGAGCAGACTCAAACCCCTGCCCAGAATGGAGCAGACTCAAACCCCTGCCCAGAATGGAGCAGACTCAAACCCCTGCCCAGAATGGAGCAGACTCAAACCCCTGCCCAGAATGGAGCAGACTCAAACCCCTGCCCAGAATGGAGCAGACTCAAACCCCTGCCCAGAATGGAGCAGACTCAAACCCCTGCCCAGAATGGAGCAGACTCAAACCCCTGCCCAGAATGGAGCAGACTCAAACCCCTGCCCAGAATGGAGCAGACTCAAACCCCTGCCCAGAATGGAGCAGACTCAAACCCCTGCCCAGAATGGAGCAGACTCAAACCCCTGCCCAGAATGGAGCAGACTCAAACCCCTGCCCAGAATGGAGCAGACTCAAACCCCTGCCCAGAATGGAGCAGACTCAAACCCCTGCCCAGAATGGAGCAGACTCAAACCCCTGCCCAGAATGGAGCAGACTCAAACCCCTGCCCGGAATGGGTCAGGCTCAAACCCCTGCCCAGAATGGAGCAGACTCAAACCCCTGCCCAGAATGGAGCAGACTCAAACCCCTGCCCGGAATGGGTCCGGCTCAAACCCCTGCCCAGAATGGAGCAGACTCAAACCCCTGCCCAGAATGGAGCAGACTCAAACCCCTGCCCGGAATGGGTCCGGCTCAAACCCCTGCCCAGAATGGAGCAGACTCAAACCCCTGCCCAGAATGGAGCAGACTCAAACCCCTGCCCGGAATGGGTCCGGCTCAAACCCCTGCCCAGAATGGAGCAGACTCAAACCCCTGCCCAGAATGGAGCAGACTCAAACCCCTGCCCGGAATGGGTCCGGCTCAAACCCCTGCCCAGAATGGAGCAGACTCAAACCCCTGCCCAGAATGGAGCAGACTCAAACCCCTGCCCGGAATGGGTCCGGCTCAAACCCCTGCCCAGAATGGAGCAGACTCAAACCCCTGCCCAGAATGGAGCAGACTCAAACCCCTGCCCGGAATGGGTCCGGCTCAAACCCCTGCCCAGAATGGAGCAGACTCAAACCCCTGCCCAGAATGGAGCAGACTCAAACCCCTGCCCGGAATGGGTCCGGCTCAAACCCCTGCCCAGAATGGAGCAGACTCAAACCCCTGCCCAGAATGGAGCAGACTCAAACCCCTGCCCGGAATGGGTCCGGCTCAAACCCCTGCCCAGAATGGAGCAGACTCAAACCCCTGCCCAGAATGGAGCAGACTCAAACCCCTGCCCGGAATGGGTCCGGCTCAAACCCCTGCCCAGAATGGAGCAGACTCAAACCCCTGCCCAGAATGGAGCAGACTCAAACCCCTGCCCGGAATGGGTCCGGCTCAAACCCCTGCCCAGAATGGAGCAGACTCAAACCCCTGCCCAGAATGGAGCAGACTCAAACCCCTGCCCAGAATGGAGCAGGCTCAAACCCCTGCCCAGAATGGAGCCGACTCAAACCCCTGCCCAGAATGGAGCAGACTCAAACTCCTGCCCGGAATGGGTCCGGCTCAAACCCCTGCCCAGAATGGAGCAGACTCAAACCCCTGCCCAGAATGGAGCAGACTCAAACCCCTGCCCGGAATGTGCTGATTGTGCTGGAGATGTGCTCTGCGTTTTGTTCTCACACTGTAGTTTATAACGTTTAAAGCATTTCATGTTTAAAGCGTCTAAACTCGTGGCCTCTGACTGCTCCATTTTATTTCTCTTCATCTTTCCTTTCTAGCAACATTTAACCCTGGAAACCATCTTACAGGTGAGTTACATGTTCCTCTTGCTTTTACTCCACAGTTAAAGGAACAGTTTGGTGAAAAATCAGATCTACTAGTAAAGTGTATTAAAAAAACACTATTATTACAGTATTATTTATATATATTTACTAATAATGACTAAAAACACCTTATAACTCAGTAATCCTGTTGGAAAAAGTGGCTTTAACTGCCCACAGAGAGTGTTTAGAATGGAGCGATGATGAATTATGTTGTGTTGATTCATATTTGTGTGTGTGTGTGTGTGTGTGTGTGTGTGTGTGTGTTTGTCACTCACAGAATGCCTCCAGTAACAACGGTGTGTTACAGCTCAGTGCAGTACAGGCAGCCAGGTATGATCATCTGCCTTCATTCATAGTCCACTAAGCTACTGTTCTGTGGTATCCTGTAATTACACTGCAGTAATTATAAGTAATTACACTGATTTGCCAGGGTAATGTCTGGAGTGAACTTTGAAGTGTGTAAAGTGTGTGTTCTGTCTCAGGAAGTTGCTCTCCAGTGATAGAAACCCTCCGATAGATGATCTGGTTCGATCTGGCATCCTGCCCGTTCTGGTCAAATGTCTGGACAGAGATGATCAGTGAGTTTCTTATCTGTTTGTGTGGGATTTATAACTATGATTCGTTGTTATTTTTGATTGTGATGTTGAATGGAAGTTATCTGGGCAGGATTCAGAACCACGTGACGACACGTCCTTAGAGGTTTGTTCTTTTCTCTCTCAGCCCTTCACTCCAGTTTGAGGCAGCCTGGGCTCTTACAAATATCGCCTCGGGAACATCGGCTCAGACTCAGGCTGTGGTCCAGTCCAGTAAGTACAGTCTGTGTGAAGGATGCTGGGAGTAACGATTCACTTATGTTTACAGCGATCAACCATAACATGACTGCCTCCTAGTGCAGACTGTAGTCCATCTGTGATCTTTAATGGTCAGGACCACCACAGAGCAGCTATCATGTGGGTGGTGGGTCATTCTCTGCACTGACATGGTGGTGGTGTGTTAGTGTGTGTTGCTGGTACGAGTGGATCAGACACAGCAGGGCTGCTGGAGTGTTTAAACCCCTCAGTGTCACTGCTGGACCGAGAACAGTCCACCAACCGGAAACGTCCAGCCGACAGCGTCCTATGAGCACTGATGAAGGACTAGAGGACGACCAACACAAACTGTGCAGAAACAGATGAGCTTCTGTCTCTGAATTTACATCTACAAGGTGGAGACACTCGGTAGGAGTGTCTGATAGAGTGGACAGTGAGTGGACACAGTGTTTAAACACTCCAGCAGCACTGCTGTGTCTGATCCACTCGTACCAGTACAACACACACTAACACACCAGCAGCATGGCAGTGCAGAGAATGACCCACCACCCATTTAATACAATCAAATGTTCTACCCTGCTGCTGTTGTCCTGGATTGGGATGAGTATGGGTGCTCCTATGTCCAGTTAATGGTCTCCAGGTGCACCGTACTGTCTGGCTAGCTGTCCACCCTTTCACATCTCCCTCCCATATGCCCATACACTACAACGGCAAAACACAGGATGCATTCACGCTTGTGTTGCATTCCGAAATGCATTGTGACTCATTTTTTAATGCGACTGCATGCAAAACCCAGTCTGCGTTTCTCCAAGCGTCTCGATCCTTTTGGTAAGTACGTTTTGGGCCACGCCGAACGCAGATCTGATCTCCTAGCAGTTGGAAACGAAACACTGGATTGTTCAGGATCAAGCCTTTTTCTCTGCTCCGTTCGCAGACGCTGTGCCGCTGTTCCTGAGACTGCTCCACTCCCCACACCAGAATGTGTGTGAGCAGGCCGTGTGGGCGCTGGGCAACATCATCGGTGAGCCACGAAGTTCAGGAGTGTGTTAGTATGGTTTAGGCAGCACAGCAGAAACAGTAATCAGAATTCAATTCAATTCAAATGGGTCTCATCCACATTTAGACCACGCTGTTGATTAGACCCCTTATTTCACAGTGTCCCAGTGTCCCATTGATATAATGACATACTGGTGAACTTGTCTGGTACGAACACTGGCGATCACAAACTAACGGTGTGGTTCTCCCGTGTAGGAGACGGGCCTCAGTGCAGGGATTATGTCATTTCTCTGGGCGTGGTGAAACCTTTGCTGTCCTTCATCTGCCCCACCGTCCCGCTGTCCTTCCTACGTAACGTCACCTGGGTCATCGTCAACCTCTGCCGCAACAAAGACCCGCCGCCGCCCATGGAGACCGTGCAGGAGGTGATTTAATGCTGTGCTTAGCACAGAAATGTACACCATGGCAGTTCATTTTTTTAATAAATTATTAATATTTCTGTCAGTAGGTCTGTACAGCGTCATTTAATTACCTTAAATACTTTTACATTTTAAATACTCTGTGATGTCCAGTGTGCACTATTCAGTACATTGCGTGAGAAGAAAGTAGAGCTTACGCTGTGATTTGTAGTCTGATTTCTCTACATCACTCTTTTCAGCTTCTTCCGGCATTAAGCGTCCTCATATACCACACTGATATTAACGTGAGTATGGTTCTGTTTCCTTCTTCTGTATGGATTCATTCTCTCTCTCTCTCTCTCTCTTTAAAGTATAACTGCAACAAAAATGACTTATGAGTGAGAACAGAAGGAATAATGTCTGTGTATTGTAGATTCTGGTGGACACAGTGTGGGCGGTGTCGTATCTGACTGACGGGGGTAACGAGCAGATACAGATGGTGATTGAGTCTGGAGTCGTGCCTTTCCTAGTCCCTCTGCTCAGCCACCAGGAGGTTAAAGTTCAGGTAGAGGCTTTGCAGAGTCTGGAATCATCACTTAAGTGTCCGGGTTGTAGATTTGTACAATGGCTCATGTAACCTGATCATCACACCTCTAACACAGTGACTAATCTCTTTAAATCCTAGTCAACTACGATCTGATCATAGTTCTGAATCTTAAATGCGCTGCTTCTGGGAGAGCAAAATTGGTCATGCTGTCTCTGGGTGGGTAGACGGTGTCTCTCCGGCACGTGGCCGGCACAGGCGTCTTTTAGCCGTTGTATCGGAGCCATGCCTTTGCTTTGAGCGTCTTGGCTGCCAAGCTTTGATGCTATGGTGGCAAAAGAGAGGTGGTGGCTGACTGACATGTACCGGAGGAGGCATGTACTTCACACCCCGAGTGTTGAGAGCACCGTATGTGATGGGGAGAGTCCTAATGGGGTTGGGTAATTGCCATTTCCAAATTGGGAGGGAAAATGGGATTTAAAAAAAAATCCTAGTCTGTCACAGAGAAGATGATGTTATCCGTCTTTACACCTGTTGCTTTCTTTCGTTAGACGGCGGCCTTGAGGGCGGTGGGAAACATTGTCACAGGAACAGACGAACAGACCCAAGCTGTGCTCAACTGTGACGTTCTCTCGCACTTCCCCTTACTGCTCACACACCCGAAGGACAAAATCAACAAGGTTAGTGGGGGTGTGGGGTTCACGTCTGAGAACGAGTGCATCCGTTTTATCACAGTTGCCCGATGCATGCTTTCATCAGATGACATAAATGAGCAAAAGTTTGTGGACACCCTGATGCATGAGTTCAGCTACTTTGAGGTCCCTTTGCTGACACACACGTGGCTGAATGCAGCCAGATTACAACAGCAATGTTCCATCATCTAGTGGTAGAGGCTGCTTCTGTGGTAAAGGGGGTGAATCTCCCATGGATAAACAGTGGATATGCAAGTGTCCAATAACTTATGGCCATTTACTGTGTTTTCTGGAAAGTACGGTGTCAGAGTTTATAAAAGTGTTCTCTTTTTCAGTCTATAAGCAAGGACGCGTTTATTGTGTTGATGTGATTGTTGGTGTGTTGTGATTGGTTGGTCGTATAGGAGGCAGTGTGGTTCCTGTCCAATATCACCGCAGGAAACCAGCAGCAGGTCCAGGCTGTGATTGATGCTGGACTCATCCCTCTGATCATACAGCAGTTAGCAAAGGTACAGCATTGCTTCACGCCTCCTTTGGCCACTTCAACCAGTAATTCACGGTGTTCAAAATACTACACCGTGAGTCCTGACTAGTTAACAGTACTACAGGAGAACCTCCCTCCAGAACTACGTAACGCTCACATCATCGTTATGCTCGCCACGTCTGGGCGCCTGTGAACATGACGTTCCAGCCAACCCTTGTCTGATTGGCTAGAGCAAGGTGGATATACGTTGTTCACCTACAAAATGTGTCTTGTCGACTGGTGTTGACCAGTGACCGGCATGGAGCTTCATGGAGCTTCAAGATCATGCTACCTTCACCATCCTAGCTCTGGTGGCGTAGTGGGAGACATAGATATTTGGGGGACTGGGAAAATTCAGATTTCTCCTCTCGGAGAGCTCACGCACTGAATTTTCAACAAAGGTGACAAAAGTCTTCAGCCAATCAGAAGCTGGTAACTATTAACCAATGAAATTCTTGTTGATACTTTGTGGAGCCCTCTGCACTGAAACTGAAAAGTCTCTCATTCCTTCTGTCTCTGTCTCTGTCTCTCTCAGGGTGACTTCGGGACTCAGAAAGAGGCAGCGTGGGCCATCAGCAATCTCACTATAAGCGGCAAGAAAGAGCAGGTCAGAGAATCTGACGTTTAGTTCTGTAAATGTATCTGCAACAAGAGAGCTCGTTTGATCCACTTTTGCAAAGATGTAGTGCTATGTGGAGCTTCAAGACCATCACCTTCACCCTCCCACCGCTGGATGGGTGGAGTCATACAAAGTTAGGGGACTGGGAACCACTACATTTGGAAGAAAACTGGGAACAGTCCCAGTCCCAGAAGCACATCTCACCTGCCGTTTTTGCCTGCAGGTGGAGTACCTCGTGCAGGAGGGCGTGGTGGCTCCGCTGTGCAATTTACTGGTGGTGCGGGATGCACAGGTGGTGCAGGTGGTGCTGGATGGGCTGAAGAACATCCTGCTGATGGTTGGAGAGCAGGCCAGCTCTGTGTCCGTTATCATCGAGGAGTGCGGAGGTGAGTGTGACACATCAGTGAGCTCCAGAGTGACCTGGTTCTGTTGTTCGGTCTGTGAGATCAGAGGATGGTCGGATTGTTGTTTGCGTAAACTAAAGCGTTCCACTGTGTGCAGGTTTGGAGAAGATTGAGAACTTGCAGCAGCACGAGAATGAGTATATCTACAAACTGGCCTTCGAGATCATTGACCAGTACTTCTCAGGAGACGACGTGAGTAGCAATCTGCTTTTGCCTCGTTAGGCTTTGATTTCAGGAACGACTGTCTCCTTCAGTCGCTGATGACCTCCACGCTTACGTTTCGCACTCTGTCCTCTTCTCCTACTTGTTTGGTCAGATTGATGAAGACTCCAGTCTGGCTCCTGAGGCAACGCAGGGAGGAACCTTCACCTTCAATCCTGCTGGCGACCTGCAGAACAACGAATTCAAGTTCTGAAGACCACAAACGCACAGGCACACGTATCGGGGTATTTCGGGAACTTCAGCTCGCCGTCCGTCTTCAGGTGGTCTTTCATGCAGATGTTTGGTGTCTCTACACTTGTGGCCATCACCCGCTGTAATTCTGCTGTGGGAAGGACTTTTATTTTCATTTTTTCTTTTTAAATGTTTAGGAAAAGGTGGGTTTTATGTATAAAATGAGCATTTTTTGGGGGAATGTCAGAGTTAAATCTAAACGATGGGGACCATTCGGTGAAAATATGGAATTTCCTAAATATGTATAATTTGTTTTTTATAAAATTGCACTGAAATGGCTTGTGTGCATTTGTTTTCCGAGGACTTCTTTTTGTCACTTTTTTGTTTTACATTAGAAATGTTCTTGCAGCCTTACATTAATAACTTATTTTCAACTCTATTCAGTTTGTGTGAGGAATGTATATGTTCACGTTTTGAGCGAGTATATAAACATATATTGTTTGCAGGTTCCCTCAAACACTCACGTGCACCTATTCTGCCAGATGAAGCATTATTTTTCCTGCTTTTTTGTGTGAAATCGAACGATCCAGAACGAGCCACTATAAAGGTATATTTCAGTCTTGTATCTGACCGTGATATGAGCTTGTATCCATTGCAAGATTTTTCCTTGCAGCAACAAAATTCATTCGTTCCTGTGTTCATTCATTCGTTCTTGTTCTAAATTGAGTTTTTCCGCAGTACGTTCAAATCCGGACTCTCCAACGTTGGCTCCTCTTTGTTCCTCGAGTCTCGCTCTGAATAAAAGCAAGACTGAGTCGACTTTCACGGCATTGTTTTCACTTGTGATGTAAAGTAGGGCTGGACTTGACCATGTTTTATCAACGAGGGTTGTAATGATTCATACATTTCAGAATTGATTCAGACTTTGATTAGATAAGATACTGTGGTGTCTCAGCAGTTCTGAACAAATATTAAACTAATTTTGTAAAACTGAATGAATCTGATGTGTGTTCTCTGTGTAAGGCTCATGCAGTGAAACAGAGCTCTGAATGAGTTGTTTTTCCGATTCCAAGCATTTGGGAATCAACTGTTGGCTCACCGACACCGTCACGTTTCTGAAAGTGAATTCTGTAATTGCTGGAGCACATGGGAGCAAGTCCTTCACAACACCAATCATAACAATGGTATCATTATGCAGCTTCCCGCTTCCAGACCGTTCCTAGGCTGCTGTTATTTGGTCCCTAAGGATTCTTAGGCGGTTGCTATGGCGTTCCAGGTAGGATGATGATACAAAGCCTTGAAAGATGTGATTTGCACTGATTTCACACCAGCATTTTCTTCTACAGTCAACACTAAGAATGTTTATTTTCAAGAACTGATCTTGGGGTGAAAATGTGGATTTCATTATTTATGGGTGGGTTTCTTACATCTCAGTGAAAACTCATAACATTGCTGACATAAAAAAATGATGTAATATAGGAACTACTTTTCCTTCCGCCTTCTGCTTCCACACGGCAATAATGGAAAGTAGTGCAGGCAGCCAGCGTGAACAGAAAAAATATTTACTCTTGTTACTGAATTTTCAGCTGAAAATAAATGAACAAAATAAGAAAATAAAGGAACTGATTTCTGACCGTTTGGTCAAACTTTGAATTTTATTCACATTCACCATCTCACAAACTTTAACATCGGTATTGGTTATTTTACCGATACCACTATTGGTCTACATGTCCCGGCATCTCCTCAACCATTGGTCAAACTGCTTCCCATCGCTGACTGAGTGCAGCCTAGAAAACATAAGTGTTTTTATGTATTTAGTTTTTTTATAGATGTGAAAATGAATGAATGTGTAAAATGAGGTGAAAGTGGTGTTTTAATGTTAATTACCTCCCTGAAAACAGTATCGCCCCAAAAATCCATCAGAAGATTAAGAATAAGAATGAAATACAGAACAAACAGAACCGCTTAAAGAACCCTCAACACAGAACCCAGCGGAGAACGGGCGGAACGTTTCTGCGGCGCTCTTGTTCCTCAGGGGGTTTATATCAATGAAACACCGGTGTTCCAGCGGGACGCGCAGTGTAAACAGTTTAAAAACTCCTAAAACTCTGCTGTTCCTGAAGGAGTGCTGAACTTAGTCTTCTGCTCTGAGAGCTCACACATCAAACTCACACCTCTGGTGTCTTCAGGTCACATTAATCTCCTGAAAACAGAGAAAACGAGCCGAGTTCGAGCTTCTGAGTGGAACTGATGAAGGTCAGTGAGCCTGTAGGGTTCTGTTCTGTTCTGGTTCTGGTTCTGGTTCTGGATCTGAGGGTTTACTTGTCATTTGCACGACATGCCAGATATTGGTGAAGCTCGTGTGATCCCGATAGCACTCATAAACACAAGCCATAACATAAAGACCACCTTCTTGTTTCGCCTCTCACTGTCTCCTCTGACTACACCGTCCAGCAGGGACACTGAAAGGGTTTAAACACTCCAGCAGCACTGCTGTCTCTGACCCACTCATAACATCTGCTCTGTGGTGGTCCTGTGGGGTCCTGATCATTGAAGATCAGGGTGAAATGAGGAGAATAAAGTCTGCAGAGAAACAGATGAACTACAGTCTGGAATTATAGAAACACAAAGAGTTCCTGTGTGGTCAGAGGAACTGAGAGAGTGGACATTTCTGGCTCCACTTCTCTGTTTCTGAAGGTTCTGTCGGGCAGGAAGACTTGAAATGAATTCACAATTCAGGCACCTCTCAGTATTTGATAGGATCGACTTTTCCTAAGTTCTAGTGAAGCTCCTAACCCCTCTGTTCATTTCATTCTGTTCTGCAGCTCCAGTATGTCTTTACTTCTCCCAAGAACTGAAGACCAGCCCTCGAACATCTCCATTGCTGACGGATGCATCTAGAACCCCCATCGTTCTTTGAAGACGACTATAATGTCCATTCTGAATGCCCGCACTCTGCTGCGTCTCTCCTCTGCTGCTGAGACAGCATCCACATGCCTGTCCCACCAGCTGGCCTCACTGCGCCAAACCTCCCTGCTGCCAGAGAAGAAGCGGAAGGGTCTCCTCTACCCATTCAGTGAGCTGGAGGTGCACCTGGCACGACAGGTAGACCGAACAAGATTCCAGCTCTTCCAGCCCTTCGAGGAAGACCTCGAGCGGGCAGAGAAGCTGTTCACTCCCTCTCCTAGACACGGCATAGTCTACTCGTCATCGGCGGTCCGGATTGACCACTTACCTTCGCTCACACAGCCAGAGGTGAGGTGAGGGGATGGCAGGGATACAGATGTTTGTGTTCACCCTTGCATTGAGAGATGTCTCATCGCTCTGTGTGTGTGTGTGTGTGTGTGTGTGTGTGTGTGTGTGTGTGTGAGGTACAGGTGTGCTTCATAGGCCGGAGCAATGTTGGGAAGTCCTCTCTCATCCGGGCCCTGTTCTCGCTCGCCCCTGATGTAGAAGTACGGGTTTCCAAAACACCGGTGAGCGAATCACTGTAGGCTGAACTGGTGGATTTTTTGAAAAAACTAAATTAAATAACACTCTGCAACATGCAGTAATTATCTGAAATAATCAGTCAGTCATATTTGAATTATATATAATCATTTATATTGAAATACATTGATGATAATCCATTACAGAAATAAGAAACCAATCAGATTCATGTTTTCTGCCCCCTGGTGGATGATCTGTGCACTGCTGCACTAGAAAAATAAATAGACGTCTGAAGTCTGCGTTCACACTGCAGGTGAAAGTGTCCCAAATTTGATCTTTATCATCATATTTGACCCAGATGTGCTGTTTGCATGGCATCACGAACAGCCATAAAGACTGATTTCAGTTCTTTCATATCTGGTGTTGAAATCAGATCCATGTCTGAACAGTCGGATCGGAATTCATACAGTTTTTACATCCGTCTGTCTCTGCGTTCCTCATAAATTCGTACGGAGGACAAAATGGAACACAGCAGTAAGTGTTCCTAATGGAATGGCTGCGGGAGGGCGTGGCTACAGCGTCAGAAATACAAATACAAAATGAAAGTCCTTTTAGTTGAAAGAACAAGTATTTGGTGCCAATTATTCAATGATTCAGGCTTTAAAGAATTAATTTGGATCATCATCTGAAACTTGTTACATATAAAAGGTTTTTTAAGCCGTTTCTAATGTTGCTCAAATCCGATCTTATGTTCTGCAGGGACACACAAAAAAGCTGAACTTCTTCACGGTGGGAAGAGCCTTTACTCTAGTAGACATGCCAGGCTATGGACACCGAGCTCCAAAAGACTTTGTGGACATGGTGGAGCCCTACCTTCAGCAGAGACAGAAGTAGGAGCTTTGAGAGTGACCACGGCTGCAGATGTCTGATTGGTGTGCTGTGATGTGGATATTTGAACCTCTTTATTTTCTCATCAGCCTCGTGAGGACGTTCTTGTTAGTGGATGGAGGTGCAGGGCTGCAGAAGCTTGATCTGGTTGCCGTGGAGATGTGCGAGGAGTTTGGCATTCCCTATGTGGTGAGTATACGTCTCTTCTGCACCTGCGGTTAGAGACCAGCAGGTAGCAGCAGCAGCGCAGAGCCCGATGTTATTATGGAGGGCCTGTCTCTGTGTTCAACTGCTGCTTAGCTGACACAGATGTGCAAATGCACACAGCTTGTCTAGAAGCAGAAAACCTTGTTATTGCTGTTGAAGTTTATCTGTGAAGATTATCGGTGACGTTTTGAACGATTCTGCCTCTTTATTTTAGCTGGTGGTGACCAAGATAGACCGAACCCGGCAGGGGGCCCTGCTGTCCCTTCTTCTTCAGCTCCACAACTTCATCAAAGATCAGACCTCCACCTGCTTCGCCCAGCCCTTCCTCGTGAGGTGAAGCATTCTCCGTACGACACACTCGACATGCTGTACGCTTATTAGGAACAGTTCTGCATTGATTTTCCAGAGAGTGGAGAGTCTGGAGATCTTCTACACACACTGCTGTTCTCGTGAGCAGACATTAAATCTGACCTTCAGGGTTATCTTACAGTAGCTGCTTTGACACCAGTATCTCTTGCGCGAGCTCTCTTGTACCACATCGTTTCTTACTCCCTTTGGATCCATTAACATCATGGTTCTAGTGGGCTGGTGGACCTGGCTGACCCCGTGTCGCCACGTCTGACCTGCAGTTAACTGGAGCTTTATCTGATGGATCGAGATTCCAGTCTGTGGGAGAGATGAGAAAGTGTAAATGGAATCAGATAGTGATCATCTCGCTGATGAGATAAGATTAGAGGATGATGTACATGCATACACACACACACACACACACACACACACACACACACGCTCTCAAAGCCAAATCACACCACGCTTGTTTTAGTGCCAGATGGTGGCACTTATAACACAAGGTCATGGTCAGGAGCTCCAGGCTTGGGTGCGTCTCTTAGGGAATACAGGAAGTTGCCCTTTTGAGATAAAGTGGTGATAAGGCACATACCAACAAGCTACTTCAGAGTCATATACCAGTAGCAGCACACACGCTGTACCTGACCCGGCCGATACGAAAAAACGAAGACACGAAAGGTCATCCAGCACATCAGCTACGAGAACCGACCGTTCATCTGCTGTCTAACATAGATCCTAGACCTTCACGTACAGCACTGTTACCACATCATCCACACCATTACCTTCATATGTAATGTAGTCTTAATGATTTGGCTCATCACACTCGCTCTCTATCTCTGTTTCAGTTCTCTGCAGTACTCGGGCGTCCATCTCCTCAGGTGTTTCATAGCACATGTGACCGGGAACCTACAGCTGGGCTCCGAAACAACCTGAGACCCATATAACCACATAACACACCACCACACTGGGTCTGAAGCCCAGGCTGATGTCCAGACTGAAGCCCACACCAACCCATAGACTCAACCTCAGGCTGAAGTCCAGACTGAAGCCCACGCCAACCCATAGACTCAACCTCAGACTGAAGCCCAGGTTGACCCCAACATCTGTGTTCTGACGGGACTTTGAAAGCCATCACAGAAGGTGAAACTGCCAGTAAGGCTGATCTGAGACCAGTATTTAATAACCGCTGGTGTCCCGGAAGCTGAATACCCGCACTTTGAAATAGTCGGCGCTCTGCCATGGCCTTGACATCACGTACACACGAGCGTGATACTCCTTTACCGTCACTGACGCAGCGCATTCCTTCTCCACACCTTTCGTTTGATCTTGTGTTCATATATCGTCTGTCTGCTACAGTAAACCCAGAGCTTCTACTGAAAACATCTCGCAGTTTTTTTGATGAAGGGAGGCGTGGCTTCACAGGTTTTTGGTTTGGGCTTCAGAAGAACCTTTGGACTCCCAAAACGTTGTGCTTTGCACCTTTTTCTCTTTTGTAGCCTCGTGGAATTCCACTGACCTTTGATGTTTGGGTCTTTAAACTTTAACTTCGGGCCATGTGTTGGTTAAAGTGTCGGAGCCTTGTTTAGCGCTCCTATGTTTGGAGCTTCTACAGGACTTTTCAACTTTGTTCTGCTTCGTTTTATGGTAATTATTGCTTGGGACGCTCTCGGGGCCCCATAGCATGCAGACATCCTTCCCAAGCATTTCTGAAGTCGTAGTGATGTATTGATGATGATGGTGATGATGATGGTGGTGATGATGGTGCACTGCTGTACCTACAGAAAGTCCAATAAAAAGTGCTATAAAAGAGCAGGGTGGTGCAATTGCATTTATTGTACCTAAAGTTGAAGCAGTGACATTGTCCCTGCTTTTATGTGTGTGCATTTGGACACTGACCCCATAAAACCATTTGGCACAAGTTAATTTTTCATCTTTTTGCCCATTTTTATTTGCCCCCTGCAAGTATTAAAGGGCAGTAAAACCCTCAAGGAGCCTCTGTGCACATCTCACCGCCGGCGGAGAAGGAGGGAGAGAAGGAGCGAGAGAGAGAAGGAAGGAAAACCCTGGAAACGCCGGGATCTTCTCTTTTGGGATTGTACCACTCTAAACCCTGACTGCCTCGCTTGGTCGCGCTCTCTTCATTCCGCACTTGTCCATCGACGCCCGAACACAGCACCATGGCGACCCCAGATCCCGTGTGCCATGCCAATGCCACCATCTGCTCCGGCACGTCCTGCTTGGTCCCTGAAAGCGACTTCAACGCCATTCTGAGTCTGGTCCTGAGCACTGTCCTCACCATCATGCTGGCCATGGTCATGTTCTCCATGGGCTGCACAGTGGACGCCCCCAAGCTGTGGTCGCACATCCGCCGGCCCTGGGGCATATTCATCGGCTTCCTCTGCCAGTTTGGGATCATGCCCTTTGTCGGCTTCGCCCTCTCGCTGGCCTTCCAGGTGTTGCCCGTCCAGGCTGTGGTCATCATGATCATGGGCTGCTGCCCCGGAGGCTCCAGCTCCAATGTCATTGCCTACTGGCTAGATGGAGACATGGACCTCAGGTGAGGTCAATTGAGATATTATTATTCCTCGAAGTTCCCCGGAGCAATGCCGCAGAACAGGGATTCTCAAACCGGTTCTCAGGAGAGTATTTGGACTCTTTGTGGTCCCTCAGCACCACTTTGAGGACCACTGCTACAGAAGAACCAGTTTTGGCTTCAGTAGTGATGAATAATGAACTGGTTCTTTCATGGCATTGCTCCATCCAATCAGAGCCTTCTGTATCTTTATCCTATTATAATTCCTGCATCTGCTTAAAGTAAATCTGTAGATCAGTAAGTGTAAGAACTACAGTTTGATCATCAGATCAAATGCTGAACGTGGGTTGGAGGTGTGCGAGTGTTTTACACAGACCTGTCTCATTCCTGCACAGCATCAGCATGACCACCTGTTCGTCCATCCTGGCTCTGGGCATGATGCCTCTCTGCCTGCTGATCTACACCTCCGTGTGGACGTCTGCAGATACCATTCAGATTCCCTACGACAGCATAGGTGAGACCCCACCACCTCCACCAACCCCTCCACCGCCTGTACCTTCACGCCAACTCAGTCATGCGATGAACTATTTAGTAAACAGTATGAATTATTCAGTATTTACTCTGAATTACTACTGTTTTTTTTAAATGTCACTGTACTTTATCATTACCTTCTATGAATTATTCTGTATCCACTATGAATCATCTACCAAGAACGTAACGTTTATGAAAGTTCTGAGAGTGAGAAACTGAAGTGTGGACCCTCATATGGTTCAGTGTAGAGTTCCATCTTCTGCTCTGACCACGAACACTCCTCTGTTCAGGCATCACACTGGTGAGTCTGCTCATACCGATCAGTGTGGGAATAATGGTGAAACACCGCTGGCCCAAAGTCGCAAAGAAGATCCTGAAGGTGATTTTTAAATTCATTTATTGTTAATGTTCTCATGACGGCTCTGATCTGATCGAGTGTCTAGAATCCATCTTTCAGTGTGATGATGACGACGGGAAATCGTGTTTTTACAGGTGGGATCTGTGGTGGGCGTCTTTCTGATCATCATCATCGCGGTGGTGGGAGGTGTGCTGTATCAGTCCTCGTGGACAATCTCTCCCGCACTGTGGGTCATCGGAACCATTTACCCTTTCATTGGCTTCGGTCTGGGCTTTTTCCTGGCTCGCTTTGTAGGACAGCCCTGGCACAGGTAGAGAGCTGATTACCAGCCAAGTGGCTCAGTCTAAGGCTAAGGCTAAGGCTCAGTCTAAGGTCTAAGGCTCCATCACTGTGATCCAAGGATCGTGAGTTCGAATCCCGGATCACGCTGCTCGCCGTTGGCAGCCGGGGTCCAGAGGGAGAGCAGCAAAACGGCCCGTTCTCCCTCTGGACCCCGGGTGCCGACGGCGAGCAGCGTGATCCGGGATTTGAACTCACGATCCTCAGGTCATAGTGGTAGTCTATCTACCCACCCAGTGAGGGTTTGCAGCACTGCTGCAAACCCTCACTGGGTGGGTAGATGGCTCAAAACTATGTGAACTATGCTTCAGAGTGTGATGTGTTGCGTTTATGGCAGGTGTCGCACCATCGCCCTTGAGACGGGCTTCCAGAACTCACAGCTGTGCAGCACCATCGTCCAGCTGTCCTTCACCCCCGAAGAGCTGGAGGTTATGTTTGCCTTCCCTTTAATCTACAGCATCTTCCAGATCGTGGTGCCCGTTATTGCAGTTGGAGGTGAGTCCGATGACCCACTGCCCTAAAACTAACTGTTTCCAAGTTGTGATCGAAAAAGAATTGTCCACTGCGTCCACTCTGGCTGAAGTGGTTGATGATTATTTGATTTAGTAGCTACTGTAAACTGTTCAGTACCTAAATTAATTATTGCATAAATACTACTAATTATAATGACCAGTATGAAATACATACTACATAAAAATAAGAAAAGGACAAACAATCCCAAAGCTGTTTCACAGCCCCAGCTGACCCAACCCTGTCTGTCTGTTTCAGCCTACCAGATGTATAAGAGACACTGCCGGAGACGCCAGCCTATAGAAGACAGCGAGAGCGCGGCGGGAACTCCTGACGTTGCCCCCTGTAAAGAGAAGCAGGACTGCGGGTTAGACAACGAGGGCTTTCACTTTGACGAGAACGGCAACACCGACAAAGGCAGGATGACTCAGTTGTAAGTCAACGTCCCCCCGCTCTGAGCCCCCTCACCCAGACGTCTGCTGGCACAAGGGAATTCCCAGAACACCCCTGACTGGAGGGATGAACTGCAGACTCTCATTATTTATTATTTCTTCAGCTCCTGCAGTGAAGTCTGCACAAAAATTGAAGTGGTTCCTTGGCACATTATCTCGTCGGTCAGGGCCCCCCGTTTCGGACCGTTGTTGGGTCAGTTAATAAGTGCCTGCCCACACATCGGCCAGATTTCCAGTTCAGACTACTGAATCACGATGGCTCTTTACAGTAGCCTGCAGCTGGACACGCATTACGTAACTACACAGTCACAATAACCAGAGGTCCAGCTTTGGTCAGAGGTGCATAGTCCAGGTCCATCATGTTCATATTGGGTTTGGTCATTTGTTGAGGAATCACTGCCCAAAGTTAATTGTTATTAATTAGTCAGAACCTGGTGTGGATTTTGACTCGCTGGACCTGTAATACCCACCTCTGGCCACGACCTACAGAACTGATTTGTGCTCTTCAGCGAAATCATTGAATTGTTTGTCTAAAAGTCAGATGACATTTAAAAAAAGGCTTGAAATAAACCAACGCGGCCGTTTGAACCCAGTTTAAGGTGGGATGTATAAAATATACACGATTAAAATGACTGAGGTTATAATTGTTTATTTAAGTTTTAATTGTTGGTTTGTCAAACCTCTTTTCAAAGATACTGTCTTTGCTCATGCATTTTACTATATGAACTTATTTATATGTATTAAAAAATAAATCTCATTAATATTCATTACTGTTTTGTTGGGTTATAATTCATCTTGCTCCGATGTATCAGTGCTACGGAACGAGTCATGTTCTGATTGGTTATTTAAGACAATGTTACACTTTTTGCAGAAAATCATTTTTTATATTAAATTAACAAATAAAAAAAAATCTAATACACTTACAATGTTAAAAAAAACTTACCCACAATACATTTCTAATGAAATTATGAATTAAGGACGGGTGGTACACTGGTGTATGGAAGCGTTGCTCGTACTGGTCTACCAGCAGTGGCTGAAATCCCAGTCTACAGGAAATTACCCTCCAAATTGTGGCCCAAAGACTGAACTTACAGGGACTGCCGGCAGGGACAGGCTGAACTTACAGGGACTGGCGGCGGGTTTCTTAATAAAAAAAGCTTCATGTCCTTCACAACCAATATGAAAGATCAACATATGGAGCAGAGTGACACTTACGAAACTGAGCGAAGGCCTCTTCTTTCAGAAAAATTTCCTGTAGACTTGAATTTTGTCTCTTCTCAACCTACCAAGCTCACCACACACCCTGCAGGTATTTATAGCCCAATCATCCTTGTGCGACGCCGTCTGCAAGAACCTGAATTTACTACCACCTTAAACATCCAACTTTTTTGGAACGATGTCGCCTCCTCATTAATAACTGTCTGTTTCTAATAAAAATAAAGGTTTAGTTCTGAAGACGTTCTAATAACATTAACCGCATCAACCTGCGTTTTAAACTCTTCAGATCTGCTTCAAACAAACGGTTCATACATGGAAGCCCATTTGGA
Source organism: Acestrorhynchus altus (assembly GCA_034509495.1). NCBI lineage: Eukaryota > Metazoa > Chordata > Actinopteri > Characiformes > Acestrorhynchidae > Acestrorhynchus > Acestrorhynchus altus. The sequence goes on along the minus strand of CM067509.1, from coordinate 6,627,116 downwards.
AACATTCTGATCAACACGTTCACGTGTCCAATCAACGGCGAGGAACTGATATCATAGTAACATCAGAACCTTACATTCGAGATTCGGCACCACGGGTAAGAAGGCATCACCTCAACCAGTTACCTCCAGTCTCAGACGCACCCTGGACCCCCTTAAAAATAAACGTTCACCAGAACATTAAAGAGGAAGTGAAAGTGCTGAGGGTTTAATAAAAGCTGTGAGCTGGGACCCAACCGTCCAGTCTACCCAGCAGCTGCACTGTGTCCTGAATGAACTAATCCTAGAAGGCCAGCATGACTTCCAAGTCCGTAGAACATCGTCAGACGATGTCCGTGGCTTCTTTTCTCAACTCCCTGCTCCTGCTGTTCCTCACAGCTCCATCGGTGCAGAGCTGGCTGGCTGAGAAGTGCAACGTTTACGAAGTGCGAGATTACTGGTTCACAGAGGTGATCTGCCGCGGCGATAAACTCATAGCCACGTGCACTGGAGTCACAGACATCAGACGAGACTTGAAAGGTCTTCCGTCTAACCTTCTGAGCCTCTGTTTCTGCATGGACGTTCACGTGCCAGACACTCCTTTGGCCTCGGGTTTGTTTTCTCATTTCTCCTCCTTGGAGTTTTTAAGCATGGGAGGATGTTTCTCGCAGATCCGAGACGACGCTTTCCAGGGCTTGTCAAATCTGACTTCATTGGAACTTGTGTCATACTGGACTGAAGGTCCCAAAGGCTGCTGCGAGGCCGCACTCAGGTCATCGGTTTTCCGACACCTCACAGGTTTGAAAATGCTGTACGTCGCACAGTATAAGCTGTCGACCATGGCTTTGGACGTCTTTGAAGGACTGCCTGAGCTGGAGATGTTTAACGTTAAGGTGTGCCTAGAAGACTGGTCAGAGGTGATCTGTCGCCTGACACGTTTAAAGGAGGTTCGCGAGTTCACCTTGACCTCTGAGAAGGTAGCAATTCTGAAACATCCAAACTGCAGCCGTTGGAATGCCTCCGCTGGAGACAGGGGGCTTTTACGCAATCTCAGCAACCCATCTTTGGACTTTAATAAGATAGAGAAGGTTGAGGAAGGAGCTTTGAAATATTTTGGAGACTTAACGAAACTGTCTTTGAAACCATGGCCAGGTGTGTCGGTGTCAGCGTATCTGGCTGTGTTTGGGATTCATAAAATTAAGAATCTGTCAATAAGGGGTCACGTGCTCTTTTTAGGGGACATTTGCCAGATATCTGAGAGATATTCTTCAGAAGAAATCTTTGCTGACTTTGAAATAATCAACACAACAACAGTTGTCGCTCAGAGCTGCCACAGGCTTAAATTTGTGACCCTGTTCTCGATGGACAGCGGACATCGTTATTTGTACCTGAACACTTTTCTGAGTTTCACAAATCTCTCCACACTGTGTGTGAACCTGATTCTACTCAATCCACATGATATAAGGTCCTTCTGCCGTTCTTCACCACAGTCGGTTAAAAACCTGTCTTCACTGATTCTAAGCAAAAGCAACCTCACAAAATTAGTTGCCCATCAATTTGAGTGCTTTGTCAGTCTTGAAACCGTAGACCTGTCATATGACAGGATTTCGGAGATTGAAGAACTGGCCTTCAGAGGGCTTGATCGGTTACAAACCTTGGACCTTCAGCAGAACAACATCTGGTACATCCTTAGGCACACGTTTGCTGATTTACATGCTCTGACCTCCCTCAACCTCCAAGAAAATCCCATCTCACAGATCGAACCAAGATCATTCGAGCATCTGACCAACCTTCAGCGGTTCTTTCTGGGAAACCTGAACGTCCCACCGATGAAGCAGATCATCAGGCTCAATTTAACTGATTTGTTTGGAGAAATTCCGAGCGGTCTGAGCTACCTCTCCATTAGCTCGGGTCTGAGACCAATGCAGTTGGTTCTTGGCACTAACGGAAAACGGAACCAAAGCCTAAGCCTCCATATTACTGGACAGCATGTGATGGTTGACGACTGTGAAAGCTCACTCCTGAAATCTGTAGCTAAACTCAAAATCAATTCGGGCCGAGTCGTCTGTGGTTTGGAATTCATAGGGAGGTACACCAGACGAGTAGAAGATCTGCAATTTATATCCGTGTTCCCAGATGACGTTGGGGACCTTGTAGCAATCAACCAGCTGGTCCATCTCAGGAAACTCAGTTTGGAGAACATAGACTTGTCCAAGCAACCAAATGTGGCCATCATGTTCCATAATCTGACCAAACTGGAGATTCTAGCCTTGACAAACTGCAGGATTGACTTTCTGGACGGGAGCTTGACTAAAGACTTGAGGTCCGTGAAGGGATTACACTTGCATTTAAGAGACACGGTTAATATTTTTTCCAACTTTGTTGAGAATCTACTGAGCTTGAAATACCTGTATATCTGGAACCTGCATCTCCATTGCAACTGTGAGAACGCGTGGCTCACCTCATGGGCTCGGAACAGCAAACTGGTGGAGGTGCATGTACGTGATCCATCCATGAACGACATGGAATGTCTGACAAGAAATGGAATTGACCATCTCAAATTTGTTCAATACACCAAGGAGGACTGTTCCTTTAAAATGGAGTTTGTACTGTTTGCCTTCACCTCCTTGACTGTGGTTACATTCACGCTTGCAGTGCTTCTCCACCACTTTGCAGGACCCTACGTTCTCCCACTTTATCACATCGTCCAGGGATGGTTTCAGGAAGCTTTAAGGAAAGATGGTAAACATTGTTATCGTTATGATGCTTTCATCTCCTACAGCGGTCAGGATGAACGCTGGGTTATGGAGAAACTCCTGCCCAACCTGGAGCATCGTGGTCCCCCATTTCTGAGCCTGTGTCTGCACACTAGAGACTTCCAGCTGGGGCAGGACATTGTGGAGAACATCACGGAGAGCCTTTACCAGAGCCGTCGGACTGTGTGCCTGGTCAGTCGTAACTATCTCCGCAGCAACTGGTGTTCTCTGGAGCTACAGCTGGCTACTTGTCGGCTACAGGTGGAACACCGGGACATCCTTATCCTGGTGTTCTTGGAGAAAATACCATCGAAAATGTTGTCTGCTCACCATCGACTGGCCCGGCTTGTGAAGACCAGAACCTATCTGGCCTGGCCTCAGGATGATGAACTGCAGGATGAGTTCTGGGACAGAATGTGGCTTAAACTGAAGCCTAAGACTGGTGACTAGGCTTGATCCCAGAATACAGGAAGTCAGAATGGACATCCGTGCAAACTGTCCCCTTCAGCTTATCTGCATCCTGAGCAGATCTGAGATATTAAGCTTTAAAGTCCTGATCGCTACAGATTTACATTGTACAACCTCAAATAATGTCACCGTACATGACCGTAATGACACCAGATAGTATCCCACACACACACACACACACACGAGAACAGTGAGCACACATACCCAGAGCGGTGGGCAGCCCCATCCATGGCGCCCGGGAGCTGGGGAGTTAAGTGCTTTGCTCAAGGGCACTTCAGTCATGTCCTACCAATTCAGGGACTCGAACCAGCCACCTTCCAGTCGCACCAGACCACGAGGTCCTAGTAGGAATATGAATATGTGATAAACTGCAATACAATTCTAAATAAATTGCTTCTAAAACTCATAAAAGTTTCATAATTTCTTTATTTTAATATCTCACTGTTGGTTTTTGTAAGCTGTTGAGATCTGAGATCACTGTGAGAAGGTGCACGGTGGTTCTTCTAGTTTTAGAACCTGAGAAAATGTCTAAGATGAAGTGAAACGCTTGTGTTCGTGCTGAACCAGATTACTCTATATGACCCCTGTAACACCCGGCGTTTGGTGTGAGTGAACAGGAAAAATAAATATACCAGCTCACAGTTTCACACCCGACTGTGCATCCATACTTAACTGCACTGCGTCACACTGCAGCAACCAGAACAGCACCACTCCACCCGGTGGCTTCAAACCAGTCCTTGGTGACCCCAGTCCAAGGTTTTGAAGCATCCCTGTAGAGAGTTGAGTTGAAGCAAAAATCAGACCATTGCTCAGAACCGGTCGGAACGCGACTGCTCTACTCGGCACCACACGGAAGACCCCTGGTCCTGGAGGCATCCCTACCCTAGATATTTCAGAGCTTTGCCTGCTCCCATCACACCACGATTCAACTAATCAGCTCATTCACAAACCCTTCAGAGTTGCAGGGGGGTGTTCAACCTAAAGCATGCAGGGCAGGGGTGCCTCCAGGACCAGAGGTAAGAAACCCTGGTCTAGAACAGTACACCTTCATACGTTCCTCTTCTAATCCACCTCCATCTGTTCAGGAAGGAAGGTGTTAGCTGGATCAGGCGTGTTGGATGCAGAGGAAGGGAACATCCAGGAAGCTGGGAACCACAAGGCTTGGCATCAACAACCTTATGTTGGTACATAACAGGAATCAAAAGTAAATCTTGGCTTAAAAATGATTTATTATACGGTTTAACAAGTGATAAATGAACACGATTACACCAAAATGGCTAGTTTTCCTAGAACGTTCAGCAAGATTTGGACAGAAACCACCATGTCAATGAAATATAATCCTGCAGCTGTAACAGTGCTGGTCCAATGAAAACGAAGGTTCGATCGGCCCACATACCCTCACATCCACAGAGTTCATATCAGAAAACATGAGATACAGTTGGGGTCCAAGCATTAGTTCATTTCAACGGTGCCTGAAGCAGTACCAGTGAGACACCAGTACTCTGATCCATGTCTCACGTTGTCCAACTCTACGCTGTAGCCCCGGCTGATTTAATCTGCTCATTTTGTTTTAGTCCAGAAAATATAAAAGATTCAAGCATTGTCATCGTCACAGCTTCCTTTTTCAGCAGTGTTTTTAATGTTCAACCTTTAAATGTCCGTGTCATCAGAATCCAATCACTGCAAAGATATCATCAATCTCACTCTTCCTCACACTGCTGGACATCTGTGCCTTTGTGCTTTCTTTAGGGCCGAGCAGGACCTCACTTCGGAACTTCTCTTCCTTCACGGAGCCTCCTTTGGGCAGAGCGTTCAGGTCACTTCTACTTTTCTTCTTCGCGGTCGCGCCAAAAAGATCCCGGGCTACGCGGGAGGGTGTTCTAGACGTCCCGCATCGGCTCCTGACACTTCCGTAACTTTGCATAAGTGTTCGAAATCGGTTTCTGATGCAGCATCGGGTCCTCCACCGTAAAGAGGGAGTAGACTGTAATGAGGAGGAGACTCTCCCTTTAAGCATCACATGCTGGACCATTGTGCTTAATCTTCTCAGCTTCTTCTGCAACCTGGGAGATGAGACAAATAAAACAGTAGTAATGATCAGATCAGCGTTAGAACTTCTCCCATCACGTATGATGCTCCCAACATCAGACCTGATGGGCTCGGAGTGGCTCAGCAGTGGGGAGAGAACACCATCTACCCACCCAGTCAATCAGCACCACCCTGGATTCGAACCGGCGATCCTTGGATCACGGTGCTCACAGATTAGACTGCTGAGCAACTCAGAACCCATCAGATTAAATCACACACAATGACCAAGAGCCGTACCTGAACCCTTCACCATCCCGAATCTTCAGCCTCTGGCACCGGAGGAGTACGAAGGCCAGACACCGTCGCTCCTGACGAAGCTTACAGCTCTTACACCAGTCCATCATCTCTTTCAGATGGACAGCCATCTCGCTAAAAGAGGACACACTCCTCAGCAGCTTTAAGAATGATCTCTTCTTCTGGACTACAGCTGGGTCAGAGGTGTTCGATTGCTCTGGAGATGCCTTCTGAAACACTTCGGCTACATACTGTGAGATAAAGACATTCGAAGAACAGATTTAATATCTATTAACTCCGTTCTACTAATCCATTCCAATATCAGGATAAATCAGACACCTGGTGGGTGACGCCCTGGGATCGATGCAGCATCGACTTTATGTCCAAACCTGATGATGAGCCTTCAGATGAACGGAGAAGAAGAAAGTACAAAAAAGATTTAATACTATTATCACACCCACCCAATTAACTGCACGTACTATAAATGTACAGGTGATTACACCCTCTTGTGCCAACACCCAGTGTCTAAAGTGTCCACGTGTAGAACACAGAGACCCTGGTGGTGAGTCTGTGGTGAACATTTTGGTGGCCCTCTCAAACTGTGGGGAAGCACAGCGTTGTCAGACTAACCTGAGAAATATGGACCTTCTCGTAAAACAGACTTCCCTAGATCAAGGCTAGACTTCCCAAGTCCCTCTCCGGTCATCATCTCCATCATCTTACTCTCTTCTCCTTCTCCCGCCACCACCTGTCCCTCATCTCCTTCAACAAAGAGCTTGTCAAGGGCTGAGGGTTTGAGGGCTGTTGTCGTACTCTCTGTCTTGAGCAGGTCACAGTAAGAGGGGCTTAGAAAGCTTTCCAGATCTTTAGGCAGGGTGAAGTTGGTCAGGTAGGCCATGGGGCAGCACTGGGCTACCTGCTGATGGAGCTCCATGGTCCTCCGGTACACGGGCACAAGGGCTCTCAGGATACCTCTGAAGAACACCCTGGAACACATGGAATACCGAGAGTGCATCAGCGGAGCATTAACAACTCATGTGGAGGAGGACCGAGACGGTCACGGCTTCGGACTTACCAGAGTCGACTGAGCAGGCTTAGGAGCACGAAGTTCATCAAGATGAACTCACTCAGGCGAAGGTGCTGCCTCGCCAGCCTGGTCAGTTAGAGAGTCAAGGCTGTTTTAAGTGCACGAGAAAAGCGACCATCTACACATACAGGTGACCGAACAAACGGTCAGGTCTGGACGTATTTGACAAGAGACAGAGACATTTTTCCTTGTCACTTGTCATGTGTCGCATATGAGGATAAAGATTTTAACTTGTGTGGACGATGTGGTCTTGCAGCTCTGTATTTTCCGGCAGGGGTATTGACATGGTTGACGTGGTCGGTGGTTTGCTGTTGGGGATGCATTGTACACGTACAAGAATAATGTGGACATATGCGTCTCTGACCACCTCTGAATGCGGTTTGAGTAACTGGATATCAGCGCATCCTTGAGAAGCATTGTACACACATGTACTCTGTGCTGCCCACTTATGATCAGACCACCCAGGGCGCATGTTTATGCCAGGTGTGGACCTGAGTGTGGAGCTCTAGAGACATTATGTTAGCATGAGAGAAGGATGTGCTATTCATGCATTCATGCCTTATGTACCAGGAATTTCATGGCAAGCGTGAACCAGTGCATCCCAATAAGTGTAAACCAGGAAAAACTCAAAGATGACCGTTGAAGGAACGCTGACACAGCACCACAAAAAGGAACAGTAATAAAATTTGTCCCTTACTGCTTTTTATCTACCTGGAATTAGTTCCACTCTTTATAGCCAAGCACTGTAGGTTTATGATTTTTATGGATGCTTTACGAAGAGTTCAACAACCCCTCATGAAGAGTGTGCGATCCTGAATGCAGCCACACTTTAATATACAATTTTGCTTCTTTTCCGACACATTTGTTCAGCATTATCTCTGAAAGCGCTGAAGGATACAAGAAGGCTTTGGTGCACTGGTCCAAGGTCCGAGCGAGAAGACTGGAGGCTCCCAGCAGTTTGAGACAAAACCACTCCAGCATGGGCTGACTGGGCATGTCGCAATGTCCAACGTCCACACCGATATCCCTGCACAGAGAACATAGTGTGTCATACTGGTCATCTCAGGGAACAGAAACAAACAAAAATGTCCAAAAGTAACCAGACACCTCTTCTTTGGTAATTGAATTGTACAATATAAAGTACACAACATAAATAGTTGCATCCAGAAGCAATCAAGTGACTGCAATGGTTCTACTTACAGACTAGTTCAGACAAGCAACAACTATTACTATTAATACTACTTAAAATAAAGCAGGTTAATAAGGATGCATAGCCGACGTTTAAGTTTACCTCTGAATTTTGTTGGGACACAGCTCCTGGAGGTCTTGTAAAGCCTGCAGCAGTTTCATTTCGTTCAGCCGGTTTAAGCATTGCTCGAGCTGCAGTCAAATCACCATCAACGATTACTGACGTTTACATTAATAATGCACATAAAAATATCAGGAACTGTTTTCTCTGTATGTAAAATCCAAAATATTAGACAATAAATAAACCCATGTTTAGAGTTGACCATTCTGAATCTGAAACCTTGAAATATGGGTTTCATTTTTTAATTAAATTATCAAAATCATTCACACTTTCTTTGAGATATAATATATATAAATGCTTTGATAAGTTAAGCAAAACTTAAAGACAAATAAATGCCACTTAAACGTGTTATGAATACGTTTTAATTGAAGATGTTCATTAATAATTGTAATAAATCGTGTAAAGGGAGCGTTAAGTGGGACTTTTATTTTGTCCAGCCAGCCCGTACACTTCCGTTTCCGGTGAATAAATAAAAGTCAATCACTAGGACGCTGAGCTGTGTGTGGAAGCGCGGTCTGAAGAGTGTGTGTGTGTGTGTGTGTGTTTGAACAGTTAAATCGCAGACCTGTCTGGCCGCCCGGTAGGGAGCGTGCTGTCTCTGGCTGTTGTGTAGGACGTAGAGCAGCGCGCGCAGGACGCGTTGCTCTGTCCGCAGCTCCGCGCTGTCCAGCAGCTTCCGCGCGTCCGCGCAGTGTCCACTCAGCCGGCCGACGACCGCGTCTGAAACGACACCAACAGCCACGTTACTCACCGCAGCACAGACCTCACCCCACACCGCGGCGTTTAAGAACTACAGCAGCACCTGCCGCCGCGCTGAATTCCACCCGGCACGTGGACACCGCGCTTGGACGCGGGACACACACTCTGTTCCACTGCTCCTCCGCCATGCTGCTGTGACCGCCCGCGGCGCCCCCTGCTGGCCAGATCTACGCTTTCACCCTGAAACAGACTGCAGGGGTGCGCGATACCACCCACTCTCCCTCGATACGATATCAATGTTTCATAGTGATACTATAACAACAAGATATCGATAACGATACTGTATCAATATCGATGATTCGGCATTGATACAATTCGATACATCAATATCAGTATCGACACCATTCAATATCAATACTGATACAATATTAATATCAATAATACAGTATTGATATGATTCAATATTAATACAATTTGATTCGATATCAATAACTATCATATCAGTATCGAGATGATTTAATATCAGTGCAGTATCAATATATCAATAACGATAGGATACAATCTCAATATCGATACATTTGATACAATATCAACGATAAATCAGTAGCAACTCGGTAGGAGTGTCTGATGGAGTGGACAGTGAGTGGACACAGCAGCACTGCTGTGTCTGACCCACTCTTACCAGCAACACACACTAACACACCACCACCATGTCAGTGTGACTGCAGTGCTGAGAATGACCCACCACCCACATAATAGCTGCTCTGTGGTGGTCCTGTGGGGTCCTGATCATTGAAGATCAGGGTGAAAGGAGGAGAATAAAGTCTGCAGAGAAACAGATGATCCACTGTGTTGTCATACGTTTATTTTTTTTTAATAAAAGTTAAATATTCACTGCACTGAATACTTCAGCACATCAAGTCGCTGACCTCCTGAAGGGTCAAGCGTGGATCCTACCTGAAGATTAGTGTTTCACAGCTGCAGTCCAGTCGTCCAGCTGCGCAGGCCGACTCAGCACCAGTTTATTAAACGACCAGATCACCTCTGTAACTCATTAAAGCGACTGTCCGTAAAACATTAACTAAACGTACACTTTCGAACCTCTCAGGAACAATTCTTTATTTACAAAACTGGACGCTCAGTCTTTCTTCTTTAACATAAAGAACAAACAGTTCTGTGGCAGCAGAGCATCTTCAGACCTGCTCCTGAATCCATGTGATGATTCGGGAGTTCACCTCATCCAGCACCGACTCCTCAGTCCTCCCCTTTACTGCCAGGCCGTGATTGGCCTTCTCCACCCAGTGCACAGAGCTTGGGCTCTTCATCTGCTCCACAACATCTTCCAGAAGTTTCTGAGGAGCAAAAATGAAGTTCTAGGTATTAGAACCATGGTCCGGGTGATCGTGTTTCTCAATCTTCTTGTTAACACTAGGAAGGATCATTGATGATCTGTTTCTCTTGTCAAGACGTCCAAATGTTTATGGAAACCCCTTCCGATGAACACGTTCAGTTACTTTAAGCTGCACCCATTGCTGACACAGACACGCAAATGCACATACAGCTTGTCTAGTCCCTGTAGAAGCACTGCCAATAGGTAGGACACCGAAAGTGAACCTGTTGGAACCATGTCTAATGCCAGGTGGCCTGGAGTGGTACAAAGACCCCCAGCATTGAGCTGTGGAGCAGTGGAACCGTTTTCTCTGGAATGTGTTCCACTACATCTGAGAAGGATTAGTTGGGCAGCTGGGGTTCATCAACCAACATCCTGACCTCACCGATGCTGTTGTAGTTAAATGCAATCAAATTCTCACAGCAAACTCCAACAAAAGCAGGAGAAACTATTTCAGGTTTCGGAAGAAACAGTGAATAAGCAGGTGTCCAAATATTTGTATATACGAAATTAAGACGTTCTAGACGACTGGGTCAGACAGGTCTTCCCAGGTCTTCCCAGGCCCGGTTCGGTTTCCTGCTCAAGTTCACCTGTTAATACCAGGTTTAGAAGGTCGGTTAGAACAGGGACAAAAGCAAATGGATCAGCAGTCAGGACCTCCAGAACCGGGACTGCGTACCCCTGCATGTGGTCAGTACCTACTAAAAGTGCTGTGAGCAACCAGTGACAGCGTTGGCGGACACTCACCCGCTCACACATGTTGTCAGCAGTTCCGGATACAAAGAGCACGGGGACGTGGGACAGTGCTCTGAGGTCTTCACTGCGCTTAACGTGTGCGTGAGTTTGTCCTGGAGGATGTAAAGGGAAGGACACACACACCAGGCCTTGTACAGCGCTCTCGTCAGCAGCACTCAGCTGTCTGCCCAAAGCCACGGCGGCTCGAGCACCCATAGAACGACCTGAGACACACAGACGCACTTTTACTGGACAGAAGGCTCTGCACCATGTTCAGTTCCATCAAGTTCCTTACAGTGAAAACCTTTTAATGGATGGCTCCTTAAGTCTCCACTAAATGTTACGGAACTCTACTTAGGGTACCAATTGTCTTTCCTAAAATATAATTTTAACGGGTGTTGCTTTAAAGCTCTTTAACAAAAAAAAATTAATTTCAGATTCTTGGGAGAACCTAAAGTGGACCCTTTAAGATCTTCAGTTTCATGGTTCTTAAAAAACAACATCAAAAAAATAGTGAAACATTCTTTAACATATCAATTGAGGTTCCTTTTAATGGATGGTACTTCAAAAAACTCAAAAGAACCACCTAACATGATTCCTTCAGCTTAGGGTTCTCTGCAGAATTTAAGGTGGCTCCTTAATTCAGATGAACTTCCAAGAGAACGGCAGTCCCACACTTCGTTCTGGGGAAAGCTATATTTTGGATAATGAATGTGATAACTCCAAAGAAGGTTCCTCACGTGTCTGCTGTAAAACATTCACCACTGCAGATCACTCACCAGCCAGGAAAACATTACTCAGCGAGAACCTCTCCACGTTCCTCAGGTACTCCTGTGAACAGAAAGCCAAGCAAGCTGAGCATCAGTGAACTGGAGAGCAATGACTCACTGCACGGTGTCCTCCACTTACCACCACTGCCTGGAACGCCCGCACCCTGTAGGTGAGGTTCAGACCTTTACAGGTGAACCGGAGACACAGGACCCCGGAGGCGGCTGTGCTGCTGGCCAGAGCCCGCAGGGCCTTTAGATTCATGTCCCCTCCTGCTCCATGTGTGAGGACAAGTGCTGTCTTCACAGCGTCCACCTCAGGAATGGTCAGAACACTGTCCAGTACTTTAGTACCGAATGGAATGGCCACATTCTCCTGGAGAAAAAACAAACATGAAGAAACAGCTCAGGGTCTCCACCCTGGACACAATGAGAGACAATATTTTCAGGCATTAACTGTTCATGTCCAACATCTAAATTTAGGATGAGCAAACAACACCACCAAACATGTTCTGGACACGAACCACAGAAACCTTCAGTTACTTCCTGGTGTATTTATGTGGTTCCAGGTTTGTTGTTTTCCTCAGGAGTGGACATCAAGGATCCAGAAGGATTAATGTGGGACCTTTAACCGATTCTAGACACATCTGCTGGGTTTCCTTAAGGTGTCTGAAAAGTGACCTTTGACCCTTTGGTCTGTGATTGTAACCATGAAGCCAATTTCCCTTTAAACAGCAAAACCATTTATGCCCATACAGTCAGTCAGAACATACTCTCACAACAACACACACTCACAAAACACACACAAACCCATTCACAACACTCACAAAACACACTCACAAAACACACACAAACCCACAACAAACACACACTCACAACAGTCACAACACACAACAAACCCACAACAAACAGTCACAACACACTCTCACAACAAACACTCTAACACACAACAGAAACAACACACACACACACACACACACACACACACACTCAAATCAAACACTCTCACAACACACTCATAACTTCATACTCAATTTATAGGACTGTCCTGTTAAAACATCTCCTACCTGCCTAACAGCCATCTTCACTCACTCACACTGTTTACTGCCCCCTTGTGGGGAGGAAGAGCTGAACTCGTTTCATTCAAAAGCCTTTTATATTCATAACTTTTTACTTTAAAGTTGATTCTGAGATTATTAATCTGTTCCAGTATGAATTAAAATATCATTCTGAGATTCTCAATATTTAAGCCAAACTGATAAAATGACCGTTTACCTTATTAATATAATTCTGATCACGTATCTTTATAACCATGTTCTGATGTTCTGAGATGCACTAGTTCACTCTGTTCAGCTTCATCGTGAAGTCAGGAGATGATGGTGAGGGAAGAGAAGACACGCTGTTTCCAAACACCAATCCACACCAGTCTGGTCTCAGCTGCTCTCCTTCCTCACCAGACTGGTCTCCTCACCAGTCTGAATGTCATCCTTGTGCTCCAGTTCTAGGCTTATCCCAACCCCTCCAAAGGCAACGGTATCAGGAAAGAGCACCAAGTGGAGTGTAAATCACCTCCCATGAAGCTACAGATACCTGACCGTTTGGTGTTCTGACCTTTGACCTATGGCCAGAGGTGTGTTAGGTTCCCTTAATACCCCTGCTGTCTCTGGAGTCACACCATCTGGTGGAATAACCTCGTTCTCTTAAACCTATCCAGAGTGTTTCAGTCACACCACCCAGTGCTAGTCCACAGCAGTTGACCAACGTCCTCCTGAAGATCTTCAAGCCTGGAGGTTCCATCTCATTCAACTAATCAAGCACCTCTGAAGGCAATGGATATTCAACAGTAGTAAGTGTGTCCATAAGAACAGACCAGTCCTGATGGCGACCCAGAGCCCTTTAAGGTCAAGTACGGCTTGGTCTGACCCGCCGTCCTTCACACTAACTGGGATATTTTCTAACTGGACAACGAAGCACTGCTCTAGGATGCTCTGGTTAAGAGGGTCTAAACATTATAAACCTAAATGTGACCTCTCCCCACCCCACCGGACCACCGTCCACTTCTCCTCGACTTACCTGGAAGTCCCCCGCGCTCACTTTGTCGGAGAAATAAAACACCCAGTTCCATCGGTTTACAAAGTCGTACGTTTAATGTCAGGATTAAAAAGATCAGCTTCTATAAATAACCAGTAAGAAATATTCAGTCATTGAAAACACAAGGTGCTGGAAGTGACCGGTAAGATGTGCACTTGGGAATGTGTCGGAAGGCAGTTACTTTATGACCCCAGGAGTGGACGCTCAGAGCTCATCTCTGACCTAAACAAACAAACACACAACAGGAAAAAACCTCTCAATCAATCAATCAATCAATCAATCAAATCATGTCCATTTCCACTGCATGTCCACCTGTGAGCTTAAAGAGTCACGGGTTTGTGGGACAACGGCCGTAAAGACAGGCGACGTGTTACCGCAGCTGGATCAAAAGCAATCGGACTGATCTGATCTGATCATAACGACATAAAACGGCTGTAAAATGTCAACGTACAATCGGTTTATGTGGAGAATAAAACCATCTGCTTCTTAATAAACACCGTTTATAACTGGACACAGCGACAGCAACAGCCGGTGATCAGTGGTCACTTCTGTTCAGTTTACTGAGCAGACATTCATTCTCAGAACCGAGTGTAATGATCAGAGTTCACCATCGCTGCTGTACGACTGCACATCACACCTCACAGTATATATCACAATATATAACATCAGAATAAACCCAAATATACAGCGTCAGTGAGAGTGTCTACCTGTAATTAACTCTATATAACATTAGAATAAACCCAAATAAACATAAAGTCAGCGTCAGTGAGAGCGTCTACCTGTAATTAACTCTATATAACATTAGAATAAACCCAAATAAACGTAAAGTCAGCGTCAGTGAGGGCGTCTACCTGTAATTAACTCTATATAACATTAGAATAAACCCAAATAAACATAAAGTCAGTGTCAGTGAGAGCGTCTACCTGTAATTAACTCTATATAACATTAGAATAAACCCAAATAAACATAAAGTCAGCGTCAGTGAGAGCGTCTACCTGTAATTAACTCTATATAACATTAGAATAAACCCAAATAAACGTAAAGTCAGCGTCAGTGAGAGCGTCTACCTGTAATTAACTCTATATAACATTAGAATAAACCCAAATAAACAAAGTCAGTGGTCAGTGAGAGCGTCTACCTGTAATTAACAAATTAAGTCAGTTGTCAGAATGTGCTGTTGGTCAGGAGAACACTGTCACTAGAGTACAGGTTTGGGAGCTGATCTTCTCAGTACACTGTAGACACTGTATGGAGGTGTTCAGGTCCATCAGCAGCTCACATGATCCAGTTTATATAGTCACACCTTCATTAAAGTAAGTGTTGAAAGGGAACTGGGAATACGGGTCTTCCTCCAGTAGAGCACTTCTTTTGTTACCGTGTCACACACCTGGTTTCTGTGGCAGTAGCACGGGAAAAGATCATCCTTGGGCTGCTCAACCAGCTCCATGCCATCACGGACTTTAGGTTCAGTTATCTGCAGCTTCGCGTACTCCTACAGGGGACACACACACACACACACACACACACACACACACACACACACACACACACACACTATAGGTAAAATCAGAAAGCATTCAAGATTTGATTTTTTTATACAACATGGTCAAAAGTATTGGGACACCTGCTCATTCATTGCTTCTTCTGAATTGACTCACTGACACTGACTTTACTCTGACTGTTTATTTGGGTTTATTCTAATGTTATATAGAGTTAATTACAGGTAGACGCTCTCACTGACGCTGACTTTACGTTTATTTTGGGTTATTCTAATGTTAAATAGAGTTAATTACAGGTAGACGCTCAGCTTTAAACCACTTTCTTAAACACTGTGACTCAGCGGTGCCCACACAAGATTCTTGACGTATAAACTTCAGGAAGCTACAGCCATCCTGACCTCCGCACCTCAAACGTACACAGCGTTTCATAAGCGTGCTTTGAGGAGATTAATGTTTGCTGTTTTGTGGTTATAGACCATCATAAAGCAGTCGCGGAGAGAACAGCGTTAAGGCCACGCTGTGCGAGGACGACCGAAGACAAAGAGGAAAAAGCTGAGCTGGATTTTAAAGGAAGCTGTCTGGAATACCGTTTATGTGGGCGGGAATGGTGCACAGTTAACAAGACCAGCTCTCACAATGAGTGTATCCTGATTTTGGTTTTCTCTTCTGTCCAGGGAGACTTGCTCCTAGATTCTGGAACATTGCTTTGAGTATTTGATTGTATTCAGTGCTGGATGGAGCTCCATCATTCCAGAGAACACCGCTTCACAGCTCCACAGCTCAATGCTGGGGGGCGTTAAACCCCATTCACCCACGCCTGGCATTAGACATGGTGCCAATCGGTTCAGAGCTCTATTCTATTGGCAGCACTTCTCTACAGGGATTAGACAAGCTGTGTGTGCATTTGCACATCTGTGTCAGCAATGGGTGCAGCTTAAAGTAGCTGAATGGATTAATGAGGAAGGAAGTCCACAAGCGTGTATGACAACGGACAATATGTGCAACAATAATGTGGATAAATATGAGTGTGTGTGTGTGTGTGTGTGTGTGTGTGTGTGTGTGTGTGTGTGTGTGTGTGTGTGTGTGTGTGTGTGTGTGTGTGACGACGTGACTCTGCGTTAATTAACCCTGGTCTACTGTGTCCTTGAGTTTGTTCACATAAAACTGACGGGTGGAGATGGGAGATTAGATATGGTTAAATACACACACCGATAAGAAGAGCAACAGGAAATGGAAGAGAACGGATGCTCAGATGTTAAACTGCATTCTGTTCATATTTAAAACTTTAAAAACCAAAAACACAAACATTTATTACTAAATAAATACCGAAAATTAGAATCAGCAGCAGAAAAGTAGCTGCAAATGATCCGACTATCATTAGAGAGGACTTCAGAGGACCAGTTCGGTTTGCTTTTGTTTGCTGAAATTCAGCCCAAACTGAAAAAAAAACGCCAAAACCCTAAAAACATCAGAAGAGTAAAGTTCTCCAGAGAACATCTAGACAAAGAGCAGGACGTCTGGAACAATGTGTTTTGGACAGATGAATCCAAAGCTGAACTATTTGGACGCAGTACCCAAAGACATTTGAGCAGAAGCTCATAGCAGCTGTGAAACATGGTAGTGGGAGTGTGATGGTGTGGAGCTGCTCTGCTGCAGCAGGGTGTGGAGATCTCTCCATCACAGAAACCACTATGAGATCTTTATGGTATCAGAGGGGGTTTGAGGAGAACGGAAGAGCGTCTGTACAAAGACTGACGCTGAAACATCACAGAGCTGAAAGAATTCCGCATGGAGGAGTGGGAACGTCGTTCTTCCAGTCGATGTCAGAGACGGTAGACGGTTCTAGAAACATCTCACTGACGTTATTTCAGACGAAGGAGGAGAAACAGGTGTCAGGACAGAGGGTCTGAACTTCATCCTCACAAGGAAACTGGATTTTTATTCATTATATAATTAATTGGTCAGAAACACACATTAAGGGTCGTTACCTGGAAGAGTTTGAAGTAGTAACAGAATATTTTGTCGCCCGTCAGCTGTGAACGTGCAAACTGCTGACCGGCCTGTGCAATTTTCCGGGCCTGAAAACGAAAAGACAAAACAGAATTAATAATTAATAATTAATAATTAATAGACAAAGATGACCAAGATCACACCACACAATTCAACTGACCGGCCGGAAGATAAATTCATTACATTTAAAGTGATTTTTAGTCTGATTAGTCATTTAGTCCAACTTGAAATTAAATATTTATTTTATTTTAGATTCTGGGTTTCTGATGTTCACGAGCTGCACGATAAACAGTAAAAAATGAAATGAAAAACTGACACTAAATGACTTTTTATGAAAACATGAACAAACTTTTTCACAACGGTCCCATTTTTTCAGACGTAACCGTAGAAACCGAAACCATCAACACACAAACTACATCTAAGAAACGAACAACAGGAAAAGCAGATGTAACAAAGTGAATCGAAGTGTCTTGTTCCTTTATTCTGACTCAGACTTTTATCTTAGAAACCTCTTCTATTCAGACGTAAATCAATTTACTACCTTTTCCTGTAAAAAGAAATGATGTAATGAATTTTAACAGCCTTGAACAGCGTGTTAATTTTATTCCTCATAACCTCATATAGATAACATCTTCCAGATTATGAGCACTCCCAGAATTCACTTTTTTGGATGATCTTTGGACTACACTGTCCTTACCTACAGAATGAATTTTCTTTCACACACACACACACACACACACACACACACACACACACACACACACACACACACCTCTTCATCATGGTCTTTGGCCCATTGGATCTTCTCCAGCAGGTCACTGAGGTCTGCTTTAAAGGGGATGTAGTGGACCCAGGGCTGGAGCTCGCTGTAGAAATGCTCATAGTAGATGGAGTCCTGCTTCAGCACCACGCTGTCCCCGGCCAGCAGGTAGGGCAGTCGATACGCCGCGACGGTCCCGTCCATGTTTATCTGGTACTTATACTGACAAACGCCAAATAACAGGGAGTCAGACTAAAGCTGAGAGAGCGTGAAGAGAAATCAAAGATCTGCTGAATGAGAGACACTTCTTCAGTCAACACACCCACCCGTCCGTCTCCCTCCGTCAGCCCACCCACCCCAACGATCCATATAGATGTCCTTCAACCATCCAACCCATCAATCCAACATCCATTCATCTAAACCATCTCCTCACCTTGAAGAAGTCAAAGAAGGACACGTGCTTGACGATCGGCCCGTAGAGGCTCTCATCGTGTTTAAAGAAGAAGAAGTTTGTGAAGGCTGCGTCCAGCAGGGAGGGGTTGTCCCGTGCCAGCTTCACCATCTCCAGGCGCTCTTTCCTGCTGTCCCGGCCCCTCCAGAAGCCCGTACTGTTCTTCTCAGCCCACGGAGGACCAGTGTTCCCTTGAACAGACATCATATCCAAACTCACTCTGTAGGAGCACAAACAGAGAACCAGCACGTCTTCTCTGAGTGGAACCTTGGCACCTTTTTACATATTACAGTCCCGTTCGGGGAGCGCAAGTTACAGCGTAACTGAAGAGGTGGGGTAAACTAATCTTTCCCGGAGGTTCTGGGTGATTTGAGTTCCGTATAAACACGGTTCTGATTCCGGAACAGGTGCTATGACCATCTCAGTCAGATTTCTTATCTCACGTGAATTTTCAGACGCCCTGTAGAAAAAAAAAAAAGTACTCCACCTCCTCAGGTTCTATGGAATCAGCTGTATTTTGGTATGATGATCTCCATACCTGCCCATAGTCTCCAGTACAGACTCTGTGAGGTCGTACGTTGGCATAACGATGTCCCGAGTTTCATTGGACCCACACCAGGAGAAGATGGGGTGAAGATTCTCAGGCATCCGGCTCTTCTCCAGGGGC
Organism: Acestrorhynchus altus; assembly: GCA_034509495.1. Lineage (NCBI taxonomy): Eukaryota > Metazoa > Chordata > Actinopteri > Characiformes > Acestrorhynchidae > Acestrorhynchus > Acestrorhynchus altus. The sequence goes on along the minus strand of CM067509.1, from coordinate 6,608,129 downwards.
CAGTCCCCCAAATTCACAAAGAACTCAACATCTGGAAGCCTAACCTAACCAAGAGAATGAAATTGAGGTTGTTCAGTGATTTGACAGTAAAGGTTACAGAACCATGTGGACGCTCTCCCTTTATGTGTACCGTGAGTCTACTCCAATTATGTTCCTGAATGAATAATGAAATTAACACTTAACCACACCTTTAAAAAGGGTTCTGTGTGGTGGAGTAAAGTTACAGAACACGTGGTACCACACAGAACCATCTTTGTGTACTTTATCCTTTAATAGAACTCAGCCTTGCTGTGATTTACAACACTACAGTGTGCTGTACAGAGTCACAGTGTGATGCTGCCCCCTGCTGACAGAAATGGATATGGCCCCATGTCTGTCAGCACAGGCGAGACACCAGAAGACACCTAGGTGGAAGAATGGGACAAGAGGCCACATATGTCTCCCCCGTCCTCCTGCTGAGGCGATGAACCATCACTCACTTTGCGTGCGAGAGAGAGAAGGAAGGCGTCCATGAAGATCCTGAAGCCCACATGTTCTCCGTGTGTTTTGATGAAGACCTGCACACAGACACAACCTAATCAAAAGGACAATGTACTAGATGTGTGGGTCTTTCCAGTGCAGAGCTCAGGTGTGCTAAGACCCTTGAGCTCTACGTGATGTGAGGAGGAGAATCCCTGGTTCTACCTGGTTGTTCTTGATGGTGTAGTGGCACAGGCTCTGCCTCTGGCCGAAGCGCTGGGGGATCTCGAAGGCGTTGCGCTCCGGGTCCACTCTGGGGAAGAAGGACAGATCACGCTGGATCTGAGGGAAGGACGAGGGGCAATGCATGTGCTCCTCCCATAATGCACCACTGGACTCTGGGCAGTAACATGACTCATGGTAAACTGGACCTGGTGGTGGGGGGGTGACACGGGAACAAGAGAGTCCATCAGCACACATTCTATATGTCTTCCTGACCTGTACGGTCATCTGCACAACACCCATTTTCCAATTGAAGGGCCAATATGGAAAACCGGAAGCTCATTTACATACACCAGGTTTAAAAGTGTAAACACTAATCATGACTGACCGCTTGAAAAAGGGGACCCTCACCTTTAAGGACGTACGGAGATTTGGCCACGTGTTTGTTGTTCAGTAGGACCTGGATGTTCAGGTCACTGTAGCTGGCGTACATCCGATACCGCACCAGGAAGGACCCATCCCGACGATCCAAGACCTGCACCCATATCCTGGAGAAGGGTTCGGACAGGGAAGTGATCTTCACCTCAAACGTGTTCTCTCCTGGTGAGGACGTGAAGCTGAAGACCGTGGAGAAGGTCAGAGTGAAGCTGATCAACAAGCCTGAGATGGTCTAGCAGACTGTAATATTACGGAGTGACCGCTCAACTATCGGCCGATTTCAGTAAATAAAGATTTGTAGAATGGACTGCATCCTCGTAGATCCGTATTATACAGCTCTGAATCCCTGTTAAGATCTCGATCAAGACCAGCTGTCGCTGGTCTAAATTGGTATTTGTTGGTCAATGTGTTGGAAAACCTGATCATCCAGGTGAAAACACACCCTATACTGGTCACCTAGCTGGACACCTCGCAGCTTTTGTCCAGCATGGTCACACTGCGTTTGGTTTTCTTACATGCTGTTTAGCCTGGTGATAACCTGGAAGACCAAGCCAGATGTCCAGCATAACCATCACCACCATGCTGGTCAAACAGCATTAAATGGGTCTAGCTGGTCATGCTGGTTAACTAAAACAGGGACGCTGGTCATGGGGCTTAAAAAGCATGGCTTAGTGGTTTGGGAACCAACAGTGCAACTGTAAGGTTGCCGGTTTGATTCCCTGAACTGGCAGGACATGACTTCCTCTTTAACTGAATTTATTCTTCCCTTTACCAGTAAAATGATCTGTGTGCCACTGGCTGCAACGTAACCCATGTTTAACAGTTGGCCAGGGCTTCTTTAGATGAAATTGTTGATTATCCTTGTAATGTATTTGTAAATGAACACTTTTACTACTGTTATTATTATTATTATTGTTATTGTTTATGTGAACTGTGTAAAAACGAGACACACAAGCGGTCCTGTTACTGAGACCCGACCCCTGAAAGTTTGTCCTAGATGATTAAACATGGAGATAAGACTTTTGAAGTGTTATTAAAGCTGCAAAAGTCCACCCATCGATAAACTGTCCAACGCAGTGTGTGTTTAATGCAGTCACAGTTGTGTTAAAGGGAGTTGATCCGGCCGCTGGCTGGAACTCTCCGGTCCACCTTAAAACGGGAGGTTCGGCCGCTCCGCGCGGCGCGCGCCGGTCCGCGGAAAGCGCGGCGTTTAAGGTGGACGGGAGAGTTCCAGCACGGAGCGGAAGCGCGCCGCTCTCCGGGCCGGACCGGCGCCGGGCCGTCCCCCGCGGCTCAGCGAGAGCGGACACTTACTTGAGCCCGGTTTTGTCCGCAGCCTGGATGAAGAAGAAGCGCGCAGGCAGCGCGGCGGCCGCCTCCAGCCCCGGACCCCACACTGAGCTGCGCGCGGCGCTGGGAGCGGGGCCTCCGGCACCCCCAACCGCCGAGGAGCACAGCCACAGGAGCAGCGCGGTCAGCATGCTGTCCTACACACAGGGACGGGGACAGGGGACACTGCAGAGCCCGTCGGGGCCCCCGGCTCTAACCCTGCCCATCACAGACTCCGCTTTTGTTGTCCACGGGGAACAGACTCGTGTCGTCACGGTGTGGGCGGAGCCATGGCCATATAAGGAGATCCGCACCTCTGCTTCTCTCTCTAAGTGAAAAAGTCACTGTTGAAATTTCCCCCCCATTTGATTCCTGGACATAGAATTAGAATGGACATTGATGTGTCCCCACCAATATCCACTTATTATTGAAATGTACCCCCATTGGATTCCTTGGTGCAGAATTAGAATGGACAGAGGTGACGCATCCCCATCAATATCCAGCAAATTACCTCCACCAATTAACCCCCCACCCCTTGTTCTCAACTTGCACAATGGAAGGGCTTGGCCTTCGCTGCGTCCCACCACACACACCCCCGGTTCTCAACTTGTGTCCTCCGTCCCCACTAATGACTGTCTGATTTAGGACTAATCGAAAGGGTTTCTGCAGGAATGAACTGCATTACTGTACTGTTCAGGTTCAGTGCTGAAGAGAATTAACGTTGATTACTGATGATAAGCAGGTCGTTGCTGTAAGTGCGCAAAAACCTTCATTAAAGAGATAAAGATTAAGAATGAGACACAAGCAATCCAGGAAACAAATCAGTCGCAGTATCGCGTGTACATCAATCAATGTTTATTTCAATTTGTTTAGCATCAACATATGTTTAATGATCTTTTATTTCCAGTAATCTCTATAACACTACTGTAATATCGATAAGAACAAAAGGTGGTAGTATCCATTTAAACAAGACCGACGTTGCTGCCTTCTCTGAAGAGTCCAGCGGCTCAGAGTTTGGGAGGGGGGGTGGGGGTTAAAGGTGGGGGGACTACAGGACTCTATTCAGGATGTTAGACAGGGTACCATCGTTCAACAGGTACGACATTTACAGAGGAATATCCAAATCACATTAGTCAGTCATTTCATTTATAGGCTATGACATTTCACCCCCAGTCTCCGCAGGATCAACTGTACATTTCAGTATAAAAGCTCAGAACATAGAAACAAAACACCCTGTAATTTTTTTCTGCTGCTGAAACAAAATGTGACGACAGACACGAAGAACTAAGACGGATGGGACTGGATAACAGACGCTTGCACATTCTCTTGGCCTCGGAACATCGACTAGCCCGGCCTTGGAGCTGTGTTAGTTTGAATCTCGTGGCTGTTCACTTTGTATCGTTTAGAGCTGTTAGAACTACAACTGCAGCGACATGAAAACGAAGCGAACCAATTCAAAGGGACAGTCTAACCGTAGGCCAGATTTACATTGTGGTACTTTCGTGAAAGTTTGTATGAGAACTTCCACTTGATAATGTTTTTGAGGTTACTCTGGTACTAGAGGGCGCTCACGAACGAATCCAGAAGGAAAGAGTCAATATAGGCTGTGTCGCAATTACGTACGTATCACTAATACTCGTTTTTTGGTACGTAGAACGTAACAGATAAAACGGTCAAAGTAAATACATATTCACCAACAATTCACCAATACCTGTTAATAACCCGCACTAACCTGCCGAACCCGCACTGTTCAGATTAGTATATAGTCTCTGTCGTTTAGGATTAGTGTGTTGCAGCAACGCAGAGTAATATGACTTGTAAAGGTGCCTTGTTTGTAATAATGATGTCAGCGAGTGTGAGTCGCAGCCGTGAGCAGACGAATGAATTTCTTGGAAGCAGCAGAAATCAGTGGGATCCAGCTGCAGGGTTGCAGTACTGAGCTGTCAGCGCCCTCAGTGTCAGACCCACGCTATCAATTTGACAGAAGTTTGCCTCTAGGGGTTAATTTCAGAATTGCAGGGAAAATTTCCTGCCCGATAGAATTACAATGATATTTTTAGGTATCAAAGTGAACCTGTTACATAGTAATTCTGGGCTGACAGTGAGGGTCTGATTGTGAGGGGCTGATAGTGAGGGGCTGACAGTTGGGGTCTGACATTCACGAGCTGACAGTGAGGCTCTGGCAATGAGGGTCTGACGGTGAGGGTCTGACAGTGAGGGTCTGACAGTGAGGATCTGACATTCACAGGCTGACAGTGAGGGGTCTGACAGTGAGGGTCTGACGGTGAGGGTCTGACAGTGAGGGTCTGACAGTGAGGGTCTGACAGTGAGGGGTCTGACAGTGAGGGGTCTTACAGTGAGGGTCAGACGGAGAGGATCTTATGGTGAGCATCTTATAGTGAAGCTATGACAGTGAGGGTCTGATTGTGAGGGTCTGATGATGAGTGTCTGATGGTGAGTGGAAGACATTGAGGGTCTAATGGTAAGGGTCTGACGGTGAGGGTCTGATGGTGAGGGTCTGACAATGAGGGTCTGACAGTGAGAATCTGAGAGTGCAGGTCTGCAGACTGACCCTATGTCGCAAAAAGGACAATAACTGTTGTCCATAGTTCCCACCAAATGTACTGGTAACTCCCGTCAACCAATCAGTAATACTAACATCACTATTGCTCAAAACGTATTTACTGTGGAAAAAAGGAAACATTCAGCTATGATTTCTTCCCTTTTTTAACAAAAGGAGTTGGTCACTATTTCAACTTTATATTCATTTAGCTCCTTTTGCCTCCATTCACTGAGGACTCGCTTGTGGGCTCCCTCTCGCGTCCACAGTCATTTGTTTTGGGTTGGATGGAGAAACTGGAAATGTCCAGCCGTTTTAAAACTGATTTCACCGCAGAGTTTTGGCTGAATCTCGCGAATCCACTGAAAGTGCATCACGTAACTGTCCCAAATCATGAGCAATATTTAATGGACATTGGACAAGGAGATTGACGTCATATGATGTTTGTCATTTTGTCAGTTTCCTGAGACACAAAAACAAACCAACCAGCTGTTTTGACATGTTTTTGTGACAGTCGTTTATTCTTTATTCTATTGTCCAGAATCTGTGTACAGAAACGATTCGTTTTCTCCACTCGTTTGGCCTTTTATTAGAACCGAATCGCCACACTGTGTAGCGACCAGCATGTTAGCGTGTAGCTTGAGCATTAATTTGAAAACAGCATAGAACAGCTTTTTTTTCAAATATGTTTTTTGTTGAATGCTTTATTTTTGTTGTCATGAGAAATGTATTAAATCAACAACAATCAACAATGCTAGCTATTGGCCAGCCGGCCTAACAGCTAGCGTTCATGCCCTGCTGTTTTTCAGCGGTTGTTAGCCGTGCTAACTTGTTTTCGGCCGAGCCGCCTCTTAAATTCGTGTGGAAACAGCGCAGAAATGGCATTTTTTCTTTATTTTGACAGCATATACAGTAATGTGTAGGCCCTTCAGTGTGTTTATATACAAAGTGCAACAGAAGTGGCGTAACTGAGCTGTGTTGGGAATTATGGGACATGTTGTCTTACAGCACGACACGTCGGAGATAAAAAACCAAACCAAACTTGATTTCACACTTAAAAAATACAGTTCGGAAAAAAATCAATTCCGCTCACATGTACGTAACGCTAAGCGCAAGGCTATCTGTTCACTCCAAACACTCCGTACACGTACATTTAGGTCAAACGACAACACTCGAAGGACATGAATATTCACGTCACGTCCCAGACTCCGCCTCCCCACACACGTTTTCGAAGAACAACCAGAAGACACAAGTGAACAATCATCTGATGTGATGTAAACTTCAAACTCATTCTACGTGTTACTGATAGACTCGTTCAAGCTTCGCGGATTTGGCAGAGGTTTCTCCGTACGTTGTCCCCAGTGAGGTACACCGCGACGCACCAGACGTGGCCCAAGGCAGCAGAAAAGTCCAGAAAATGAAACAACGCAACCAGACGAGAGAGAGAGTTATTGGTGAAAAAGAAAAAGAAAGTTTATTTTAACCGTAACTGTAACGGACACGAATGATCAGGCTAACCCCGCCCCGAGTCAGGTAAGTTTTCATCTACAGGTAACAGCTCGAAAATATCAACCACAGACAGCATAAGAAGTTCATCGCTAGTTTACAGGAAAGATACTTCACCCACCTAGAATATGGCACATGTATTATTATAACACTGGCTTCATGAATAGAAACACAACCCAAGTAAGACCACATAGACGTACACTCATGGCACATGTTGCCGAATACAGTTCACGTCTCGCTTATACGTCTAAAACCACGTGTTTGTTCATTTTTTTATTTACGTCGTACGTATCTAGGACCGGGTGAAGTAACTCGATCGATTGTTTTGGTGGAAAAGCTGTTATCCGAGGGAGGAGTTTTTCATGTCAGCAGCTATTTGTCTTCTATTGTAAACACTGGGTCGTTTATTTCTTCATTTTTGCGTGAAGTAGCGCGTTTTTTTTGTTTTTTTTTTTAAATTCGTGTTTTCTTGCGAACAAGACCAGTTTCCGACTCTTTCGAGATTTGCGATCAGAATACAAGGGTGTACAAGTACTGGCGTGAAGACAGAGTGGTGTGTTTCAAAATAATACATTATTCCAACAAAAAAGTATGGCGTAATTAATCCGATAACTCGATAAGTAAATAAATAAAAGAATATTTTGGCCTTATAGCAATGCAGGTATACAGCTTGTGTTTTTTATTTATATTTTATCGCTATTTCAAAAAATATAAAGTTTTTTGTCATAAGTTTCTGGTATTGGCTTATATTATTAAATAAAATTATGTTATTCTTTTTTCCCTTTTCGTTTTAAAGTAACATGCTGCTTTTTGAATATGGCAGTTTTATGTTTTTATAGGTCATCCATTTTTGTTTCATGCAGTCTTGTTGGTTTCGTAACGCTCAGAGTATCTACACAGCAAGAGCCGATTCACCTCCTGCGAGAAGACCCTCAACCCCTGTACATGAACAAAGATGGTCTAATCACAATGTAGGAAAAGGGGAAGGAGCCCTCCAACCCGTCCCCCTTCCCCAACAACCCGCTCATCAACCCACTCCTCAACACTAACAGTATCGTTTTCTGTCCCCGTCGTTTTCTGTCCCCATCGTTTTCTGTCCTCCGTCCATGGAGCCGGTTCGATTGAGACATAGTCCTGTACACGTGTCCCAGACAGAGGTGGAGCAGCCTTCTGTCCCTCCGTTAACCTCCATTAACCTCTCTGAAGGTCCATGTCCCAGAGTAGTGCCTCCTTGTGGCTGGAGGGCAGAATTAGCCTTCGTCCAGAGCCCTCTTAAAACTGATACCACTTCTTGTCCTTACATTTCAGCATCAGCTGTGGAAGAACATGGGAAAACAAGCATGAAGAAAAGGTCAGCTCAGTAGGCCACAGAGTCAGTGCTGGACGATGGGAATCTGGGACTGGACTGGCTGCTCAGACACGCCCACTTAAACTGGTCATTAAATCACCAAACTGGAACAGATTGGAATTGATGTCCTCTGATGTTCAGAAGTCATCAAAGTGCAACACACTTCACCTTTGAATGGTGTTTTATACATGATATGTTTACTTTAAGGTGCACTTATTGCTGACACAGATGTGCAAATGCACAGCGTGTTTAGTTGCTATATGGGACCCATGTGAGATTAAGCTGGGCTGTGCAATGATGGGGCCCATTTGGAAATTCCAACTGGTTCCCAGTAACACGTGTAAAACCCACTAGAACCCACCTAAGATCATTGCTTTTCTCTCACCTCGTGAGCATGTTTGGAAAAGGTCTCTGCGCTGGCCATCATGAGGGCCGTCCTCTCTTCCAGCTCGCCAAGTCTCTGTCCTCTCTCATCCAGGGCGATGCGGGCTCGGGCCAGTTCACCCACCGCCCCACCGGCCGCCACCCGCATGCCCTCCACGCTGGCCTGGCCTGGAATGTGCTGGGCCAAGCTCCGAGAAGCCTTCCCTGCAGCTGCTTCACCGACTGCACACAGAACTTTCTCTTAGTGCACATTTACAGATAACAGTCGGTCACACAGGGAACGTTGGTGAAATACTAATTGGTTGTGTGAATGAACTGGATGCTCTTAAAGTGGATTTTCCGGCTTTGAACACCATAAAATGAAGGAATAATATTTAACGGAATTACAAACAAATATCACAGAAACAAAACTCTCAGAGCCGAATGAAAGAAACACTCACAGAGCTCCTCGCGGTCAAATGTCTGGGCGTTCCCACTAAAAAAGCCCTTCAGGAAGCCTCGGTTCTGTGCCTCGGGGGTCTCTATGGGCGTGAAAAGCTCCCCCAGCATCTCCTGCAACCAATGGATCAGACAATCAGTTAGTGAATTCATCAGACAGTCAGGAGTAATCAGAAAGCACCAATGCCAGTTCACTTATTTCTCCAAAAGATGGCAGTGTGGTATCTTTCAGGCCCCTTAAATTCAGGACGAACACTGTAGATGCGTTCCGATCGTCCTGTGAAGTGGACTACGCAGTGACAGTGTGGGAAGTGTGTAGGAGGAATGAGTACTGGTTTATCACTATATGGGATGCTGTCAGTCTTGGGGTTAAACAACTGGGGCTCGTACAACACAACGTCTAAAGACACAAACCTGTTATACATCCATAAATTCACATTAGTTCAGTGGAAACAGAGGAGCGGTCAGTGATTGCGGTCAATATATATCTATATATATATATATATATATATATATATGCCAATGAGCTTTTTTAAGAGTGGCACAGTGTTGACCTTATCATCAGAAGATAGTCAGAGTGATCTCTCTCTCTCTTTCTCCATCTTAGAGGGTGGTATGGTCCTCCCTCTCCTCCGTCACTCGGCCAGGAATTTATGTCTTATTTGGGTGTTTAGTCGAAGAAAGACTTCAGAGGTTTGTCGAGACCTTTTTTCTTCATCTGTAGTCTAATACAAGACCAATCCGTGTCCAGAGACCTGGCTATGAATATCTGCCCTGCAGGTGTGATGAACAGAGCGCAGTGTGTGTGTGTGTGTGTGTGTGTGTGTGTGTGTGTGTGAGAGAGAGAGAGAGAGAGAGAGAGAGAGAGAGAGAGCTGGCTGGCAGGCTGCAGCAGGGCATGGCTCAGCTCAGCAGAGCTCAAAGCACCCATGACAAGCCTGACATTTTACTTCAGTAGATGCTTGCACGCACGCACACACACACACACACACACACACACACACACACACACACACACACACACACACACACAGATACAATTAATGTTTATATCCTCTGCATGGGTGTTTAAAAACCCTGTGTCCACTCCACCTTGTAGATATAAAGTCAGAGACAGAAGCTCTTCTGTAAGCTCATCATAACAGCTGCTCTGTGGTGTCCTGTGGTTTCCTGGACTCACTGCTGACACAGATGTGCAAATGCACACATAGCTTTATTCCACCAAAAAAACCAAACAGTGAGCTATATGTGCTCACCAAGGTAAGCTCCTTATATGGTCGGTTTGACCACAGCAGTGTATGACCATATGAGCCCAGACGTTTTACACACCTGCAGATTATCACACATCTCCTGGCTGTAGGTGATGCGCTGTATCTCCGTGGGTGAGCTCAGGTAGAGGGCCTGCCCTCCATTAGTGAAACAGAACGTTCTAGCAATGCGCATGTCTGTCAGTGGCAGGTAGTGCACGTCCAACAGGGGCCGTAAACTGGGCAGGCTGTAACACACACACACACACACACACACAGAAGGACATTCGCACACAGCCTTTAGGACAATAAAGGGAAAATAACAATGTCCCACTGGATAAATCAACCGAAACCATTCCATTATTCTAGTCCCACCCTCCCAATCAAGGTCAGATTAAATGAATAACTAATCAATAGCCTGTGGTACTGAGCTGACTCCCTGATTGGCAGTGCCAGTTTATTGATTCCATCCACGGATGACACCAGGATTAGCAGAGTCTGTGTATTATTCTCGGAAGTCGGGACAGGATTAGGAAGATCAATGCTCCCAAAGAAAAGAGACAGAGTAAGGGATCACATTCTTATGTTTTCTTGCTAAATGGAAAGACAGTGTTGGATAAATATGGAATTCTAGACTATTTTACTGCCAATCTGTTTAACGACCCACGAAATGACCCCAGGACAGGGCTGGTCATTTAACCTGGCTGTTCATATTGTAAAACTGCCTCTTCACAGCAGAAATCACCCAACAAAATGACCCAATCAGCATTCAGGCAGAAAAGAATCCAGCACTGTTAGATGTCCAATAAATGAGTAGCAACACTTGGCCAGCAAAAAACAATGAGTTTGAACCTGAGGATCATGATGTGTCCGTTGGCGCAGAAGCAGGCCAGGCACACGCTGTTGGAGACGCCGACCACATCTGCCCGCAGCACAAAGGATGACTCCGTGATGTTGTGCACATACAGGCAGGCCTGCGAGGGCATGAGGAACACCTTGGCCTGGCGCTCGGAGCAAACCACAGCCAGGTGGCCATCACCACTGGCCTCCTGAGAGGAGCAGGGCGAGAAATTGACGAGCCTGCGCCTTCGGGGTCGCTCAGGATCCTCTGGAGCATTTGTGTCTCGCCACACCTCACAAGGACTCTGGATCAGACAGCCTGCACAGTCCAGGAAACCGAACCGCAGGACAGAACCTTTCAGCATCAGGACCGTGTCTGTAAAAGCAACGAAGGGAGGGAATAAGAGAGTGAGAGTAGGTCAATAAGGAAAGGACAATTATCAGGTGATCTGAATGGCAGCGAGCACTTCCTCATCACGAAAAGAAAATAAAAGTAAATGGAGTGTACATTCTGCTTCATTAACTTCTCAATGACACCACGAGCCTCTGTCCCACGTGACATCAATTCAAGCAATTACTCCAGACCTCCAGTACTCTTCAATATCAGCACTTCAGCACCTTCCAGGTGACATTGTTCCATAGCCGTCATGTGCCAAATATAATTAAAGTGACCTATTCCTCCAGTGGTTTCTTGCTGAGACATGCTTCAGAACTTAAATGAACTAACACTATCTGTCCAGATAGCAGAAACACAGAGAGGTAGCTCACCCAGGATGAGGATAAGAGACCAAAGAGATAAGGAGATAAGTCCGTGGACAACGCTTCACATTAGAGCTGAAACACTACAGCGTTTTCTATTTGAAGGCTTCCACTTTCAAACAGTATGAGTGCTTACATAAGATCAGATTCCCTCTGATTATTCTAAGTACAGCCATTAGGTGTTATCTCGATGTAAGGGTTGGCTTGTTCGAGCTGGACAAATATGCTTCGGTCCATAAAATTTAGCACGTAGGGTTTCCTGGAAGGCTACATCCTTTTAGTGAATTTGAGGTTGAGACTGTCTGAAGGATTGGGCACAAACAGCCTTTCTGTAGGGTTGGGAACAAATGGTCAATTCATGGGGTTTGGCCCAAAGAGTCCACCCATAGGGTCAGTGCCTCAGAGTCTAACAGTAGTAGGAATGGCAAACTGGAACCGCACTGGGCCAGTGTGGCTGCAGGTTTTCATTCCAGTCAAAGGGAAGCACGTGTGATCAGTTCTTTGAAGACTAGAAAATGAAGTGTCGCTGCTGGTTGTTCAGAACAAAAAAAACAACAGCCACACAAGTCCATTGTAGATATGACTTCAAACCCCTGCTACTGACATAGCTATAGGGTTTGGTCCAAAGCGTCTCTCCACAGACTTTTGACCAAAGTGTCTCACAAAGCACATCCATGTTCAGAATTAGGCCTCAGTCTATCAATAAAGACTGGATACAGTCTCTCCAGGATGTGGCCCAAAGGATCTATCCAAGGATCATTGACTCAAATGGTTACTCACAGGGTTTGGCCAAAATAATTCATCCACTGGGACGTGGCTAAAGGATTTGTCCAAAGGATTTGGGACAAAGGATCTGTCCACAGGTACATAATATGAACATTTTGGTGTAAAGGGTGTATCACCATTATTTTTGCCTTCCCACAGGATTTGGGGTGCATTGGGGTTGGATAAAAAGGTCTATACGTGGTGTTTGCCTTTGGGCTTGGCTCCAAGGATCCATCCATGGAATTTCACCTATGTATCGGGATTTAAGGATCTAACCACATGGTCTGGCCGTATTGTTGGCAAATAATAAGCGATGCTTACTGGTGGATGCCACAGTGACAGGTTCCTCCATCCTCTCCTGCTCATCAGTTGGGATGGACATGGGCACAAGCAGCACCAAGCCCAAGCTGGTGCCCACCCACAAGCATGGCGTGGGCAGTGCATCTGACTTGCGTCCGTATGACTCGGCGAACAGCAATGTGGTCACTGCCTCTTTGGTGTCCCGATCTATACTGGAGACGCTGGAGCTCCGAGAGCGGCTGAAGGAGTTCTCTCGACTCTCTGGAAAAGACCAGGTGGAAGGAGCAAGGACGGAGGGAGGGAGTGAGAAAGAGAGAGAAAAAGAGAGGTGGGGAGGAGAGGGAGAGTGACATGGGAGTGAACAGAGAGAAAGAAGTGAGAAGAGAAATGGAAAAGGTAAAGAGACAAGAAAGAGAGAAGTACAGAGGGAGAGAGTGGAAGACGTTTTAAGAACTGGACGCTGTAAAACAGAAAGATCAAGATTATAGTGGATTCACTCCTTCTGTGGGTTCACAAACCAACCACGTCAAACTGAATCAACACCGTTTTAGGCTTTTGCAAACATGAGACCCCGTGAGACATGAGAAACAACAGACCCCGTTCTTTCTGATTCGCTTTTATTGTTTCACAGTTTCAACAAGACAGATGAATATCAAAGGCTCGCACAGACAAAGCTTGCATACACAGCCGCTACACACTCCTACACACACACTCCTACACACACGACGGCACTGTATGAACGTACATTCAGCAAACAACACATTTGCACAGTTATCAGCAAGTCCTGCTGCTTTCAAACTAGGCTGACCTGAGGGTTGCTGTCACTGTATGTTGATGAGGATGTTGCTCTAGACCTCTCAAGCTCACCATCCTGCTATTTTAATTCCATTAAATTCCATTAAAAACTCTGCTCATTCTCATGATTCACTTCTAACTTCTATCCATAGAGTTGTGTGATGAGAAAATGAAGACGGTCTTTTCTGTGACCATCAACCAGCTCCATCAACTATACCGACTATGTTTTCCATTGTCTTTTTTATTAACCATTTTGTCACATGACCACAGTATTGCATTTCTGCCTGTAAATTTGAAACAGTTCTTTCAAAACACCACTTTTTCAAAACACCACATTCTTTGACCTGCTGTCACTGCTTGGCTGCATCATTGCTGGACAGCCAGTACACTTTGGGGAAAGTCCTGGGTCTCCAGTTCTACAAAGGCTAACGGACGTCTGTGCCGTCTATCTTCACACTAGGCGTTGTGGGGAGAGAGCGCCATCTATCCAATCAAAACGAGCCTGGCCAATTTTGCTCTCTCAGACTCTGGCTGCTGATGGCGTTCCGTTCCATCTTGAGGTCTATTCACACCGAGTACAACTTTTTAAGACTTTTTTTTAGTTTAGTGGAACCTTCACACCATGTTTGACACCTATACTGTTCTAGTGCCTTGTTTCAACGTTTGAAATGGGACTGTATTCAATTAAACATCTTTAAATGGTGACTGAAAAAGGTCATCAGAATATAACATTACTTTTATATATGCTCACTGAGCACTAGAAACACCAAACCCTATATTAGAAACCCCAAACATGAACCTAATGGCACCATGCCTAGAGGGGTATAAAGCCCCCCAGTACTGAGTTGTACTATTGGGATGAGTTGGGGAGTTGGGGGTGAGGTGGGGTGGTGATCGTCTAACATCCTGACCTTACTTCTTAACACTGAAATTAATCAAATCCTCACAACAATTCTTCAGAATCTAGTAGAAGGTCTTCCCTCACAGTAGAAACTCCCAGGTGAGCAGGTGTCCCAATACATCTGGCCATCAAGCGTTCAGTGAGATGCGGCAGTCTGCTTGATTTTTACTAATGATATAATTATCAGCGTGCTGGGATCTCTCTGTTCATCAGTCAACATCTGGCTTTGTTCCCAAACGGCCTGTGATTAAAACCTTGATCAGTAAGTGTAACTGACTTCAGAACAGCGTGGCTGCTTTAGACACTGCGTGAGATTTCATCTAACACTGACCCGCCTGACTGCAGGATCAGAACCGCACTTCACTGTTCATCATGTGCTCCTCTGTTTGATCAGTGGGAACCAGATCCATTCCCGGTCTCTGCCTCCACAGTAATGTTGCATGTAATGGTAATTACAAAGGCCATATGTTCATCATCTGAACCACAGCAGAAGTAGGGTATATGTGGAGCACCAGCCTGATGATTAAGGTGCTCAGCATACTTCCATCCAGAGTTTCAAGAGCTGTCAAGAGCTTACGAGCTCACATACTTCCTGTGGTCTCGTTCTATCTGTTGTATCTGCTCCACAACGACGAGGTGATACGGACATCTTATGAAGATCCGGTACAAAGCTGGGTACAACCGAAAGGATCCTGTCAACGTCAGCATGCATTTGGGAACCTTCCCAAAAGTCCCAAATGGAGGTCAAAGGGAATGGCTAAACTACAGCACAGGCAGAGACATGCAAATATACCGTGGTTGTGACATCACAAAAACATAAAATTCAAAACCAGATGTTTTCTGAGACATGAGCTCCACGTTTTGACGCACTACGACAAAGTCTCGCATTTTCCAACAGAGACCAGGATTTGGATTTCCACCATATGGGCCCTATGAAGGAGAGGCCTTGTCTTCTATATTAAACATGTAACAGAGACGAGGGCGGGACACTGCAGGACAGGAGCTGGAGAGAGAGAGAGAGACAGAGAGACAGAGAGAGAGGGAGGACGACTCTCTCCAGACTCAGCGGGACGCAAACGTGAGGCTCGTGAGGAAGCAGTGATGAAGGACAGGACTGGACGGAGTGTGGGATGAGACGCTGATGGGGTGCGGCCCCCCAAGGGACCCCGCCTCCCGTCTTACCTCTCTCGGTCCAGGAGTAGGTGGTGGTGTGGTGCTCATCGTGTGAGTACATAGTGACACCATGCAGCTGCTGCAGCATGGCCCGCCTGGACGGGTAACCTATCCATCACACAATACACACCAATACACAACACACACACACACACACACAAATGCACACACGCACACACAGTGTATTCACACTCATACACACATAGTGAAACACCACCACATATATAAACCCAGTCGCACCATGTCGAAGACAGTACACAGTTCGGACAGAGACAGAGGAGAGAAAGGAAACACAGCCGGTGAAGGAAAACCAAGGATCTCCATCTCAGAAAAAACAACAGCGTTAGAACCCACAGAACACAACAGAACCTTAGGTTCTGCTTCAGTTGTCCCAGCATTCCTGTGGTCAGATATGAAAAGAAGACCTACTTGGAGGCCAGTGTAAAGCCACTTCCATCAGCTGTTTGAAAGACCAGTCCATTTATATTACATACAGTACAGGCGTATGCACTTACAGGGAAACTTCACCCGATTTTCAAAATTCCAAACCATTTCAGTGATGGGGTTCTAAAGAGTCATACAGAGAGTTTTGGCTTTGTTCTAGAGAAACTTTCCAACAATGATTTCTTTACAGTGGTGGTGACTGTAACCACGGTCACCAAGTTTTTTATTTCATGCAAATGTATTTATTGTATTAGGAATGTTATTATTATTACATTATTACACTGTTACTGATCTTTAATACCGGCTACCGGACTGTGTTTCTGATACAGTTTCAGTAACTACACTGCTGATCTTTAATACCGGCTACCGGACTGTGTTTCTGATACAGTTTCAGTAACTACACTGCTGATCTTTAATACCAGCTACCGGACTGTGTTTCTGATACAGTTTCAGTAACTACACTGTTACTGATCTTTAATACTGGCTACCGGACTGTGTTTCTGATACAGTTTCAGTAACTAATAATGTGTAGGTTCCCTGGTGGGTTTGGAAAGTAAATAAAAGGCCTATAATTGTGTTGCCTGCTTCAATTCACCACCACTGTAAAGAAGTATTAGTTGTGGCTGATGCACATTTAGAACATTCATCAGTGTTTTTAAGTAGTTATTTTGTGGTCCGTCCCCCCCACACACACACACTGTATGATGTCCCACTGTATGCATGACCATGCACTGACCATATGCTGACAATCAGTCTGTGCTCAGAGCTAGGCTGTTTAAAAGAGAAAAGGTTGTGCATAGAAGGTTAGCATGTGAGAGAGAGAGAGAGTGTGTGTGTGTGTGTGTGTGTGTGTGTATGTGTTCGATAAAGCTGTCACATACAGCTGTGCATACACAAACACAGAGATTGCACACAAACAATTGTTTCAGAAACAAGGCAACAGCAGGGTGATGTTAAAGCACATAAACACAAACACACACTTACACACACACACACACACACACACACACACACACACACACACACACACACACACACACACACACGTACAATTGTTTTGTATGCAGTATATTTAGTGATATGCTCTGTGTTTTGGCACAAGAGTGTGTAAAAGTGTTTCCTCACTGCCGTATAGAAACTCTCAGAGGTTACTTTTGGGTAGTGTGCCTCTTGGTTGGAGATCAATGACTGGGGGGTTCATCACTGGACTGAGAGAAGCAGGTTGGGTTGACAAATTGGCTGCCATAGGTTTGTTCTGACCAAGCCACTGTCACCGTGGCATCTTTAGTGTCTTAGGACACTCGGGTTTGAGTATGGTGGCCTCGTGGCTTCCATCCTGCCTTTGCGGTGGAACGAGACACGTCCCCGACTGAGCATACGACAAACGCTTACCCCTAGTAGTGATACGAAGGACAATAACAGCTCAGTCAGCTATGTGCAGGACATCCTGCGGACGTCTCATGGCAGGGCTTCCAAATGTCATATTTCAGAAGGATAATGGTCCCACACACAGCAAGGGTTCCCCACCAATGTCTGGAACACCTCCGTGGCCTCGGTTGCCAGGTTTATCACCTATTGAGCATTTATGAGAGCAGCTGGACGCCATCTTCAGTACACTGTCAGGATCTACAGGCCCAGCTGCAACATCTGTAAGTGAATGTGCTGCAGGATGCCGTACAGAACCTCTAGGCCTCCATGACCAACCGTATCTCATCGTGCATCCAGGCTAGAAGCCCAACATGGAAGTAGAGCCTCCTGTCAATCATAGTATGCAGTATGTATTTTGTATAAGTGTCACTGTGTAATTATGCACTCACACACACACACACACAGACACACACACACACACACACACACACACACACACACACACACACACACAGACATGTTCAGCACAAGTTGACCTTTAGTGCAGCTTTCATAACAGACATCAACCACATCTAACAGGACAACATCTGGCTCATTAGCTGCTCTCTGGACGTGTGCGAACGCTCACAGCCACATCTGTCGTGTACGTGTGAATATTTCATGATGGAGGAGGGAAAGATTTCCACTGTAGTGAAGGTGACACTCTCTCTTTCCCTCTTTCTCTTCTCTCTCGCTCTCACTAAGGGACCTATTTGTTCAGGTCATCAGCTGTCAGTCAAACCTCGGAGACACCCGGACGGCTCTCGGGTGGAGCTCCTCAGTAGGAGCTGCGTGCCGACTGCGGTGTAGATGTCTGTCTGGCATTTCTCCTCTCAGGCTCTGTGTTTAACCTGCTCTCACGCAGCAGTTCAGCGCAGGAGGGAGGAGTGTGAGTTAATCAAGAGTTCGCAAAGACTCATAACACCAACCGGACCTTTCGTTCCAAAAAACTCGTACCTGGCTGAAAAACGCCAACCTCAGATGCCAAACACATCTTGGCAGATCGAGTAAATCTGGGGTTTTCTAACGAACTCATTCAGCAACTTTAAGCTGCATCCATTGCTGACACATATGTGCAAATGCACACACAGCTTGTCTAGGTCCTGTAGAGAAGTGCTTATCTGGAGCAGGTAAACAAACATGACTCTGTTGTCTCCATGTCTAATACCAGATGTGGACTACAGGGTATAAAGACTCCCGGCACTGAGCTGTGGAGCAGTGGAACTGTGTTCTCTGGAATGATGGAGCTCCATCCAGTACATCTGGGATGAGTTGGGGGTGAGGTGGGGTGGCGATCATCTAACATCCTGACCTCACTAAGGCTCTTGTCGAATCGAATCTTCACAGCAAGGCTCCAGCATCTAGTAGGTCGTCTTCCCTGGACAGTGGAGACAGTTACTCCAACAAAAGCTGGGGAAACTCTTTAAACCCCTTGATTTCAGAAGAAACAGAATACTTTTGTCCACCTGGTGTGAAACGTTACTGAGTGTAAGAGCGCACGCTCTGATGGAATGAATCAGGAGTGTATCTATGTGTCCTTGTCCCTCCCGTGACCTGATTTACCCCAGTACAGTAGTGTTCCTGCACTCAGTGGTCCCTCCCTGCTCGGTATTAATGTGACACTGCGTATCCCTATGTCCCCCCTCCTGCTGTCCCCACTTCCTGTAGCGTGTCTCATTAGCCACGGCCTGGCTCGTCTCGCTGCTAATTGACCTTTAATTATCTCTGCGACCCCGCTGTGCAGCCGCATGCCTGTTGCCGCAGCAATGAGGACACATGCTTCGCACGGAGACCGCAGGAGCGATGGAGTCTCTCTGACGGGCGATAACAGTTTTCCCAGACGGATACATGGCGGAGAGATGCCTTCAAAAAGCTGACGGCTTCAGGAAAACAGCCTAATGACCATCGATCAGCTGCTCTGCAACTTCTGAAATGTATTCAGATGTAAAAATCAATTGAGTGGTCACCCTGAGAACTGACCCCGCCTCCCCTGATGGATGTCCTCAGAAAGGCCCCATAAGGGCCCGTCTTATTTGTTGCTTGCATAGAAAGCCTTAAGCTCTGGTCATGCTCGCCATGCTCCTTTGGTCAAACTGGTTGACATGTTTGGTCAAGTTGGGCATACTGGTGGTCCAGTTCTTTTGGTCAACAAACTTGATCACACTAGTTGACAAGTTTGATCGAGCTGGTCATACTGGTGGTGGAGCTTGTTTGAACAGAGCAATCATAGGGGTTATGCTGGTTAACAGGACTGGTCAAACTGGTCAACCAGTTTGGGTAAACTGGTCATACTTGAACCCAGCTTGGTTGAGCAGGTTTGGTCAAAACAGTCATACTAGTTATGCTGGTCAACAAGCTTGGTCATACTGGTTGGCTAGTTTGGTCAAGCTGGTCATACTGACAGCCCAGCTTGGATGGGTTGGCTAAGCAGAATGCTTACACTCAGATCAGTGTGTGTGTGTGTGTGTGTGTGTGTGCGTGCTGCAGAATGGGGGTGTAGCAGTTGGAGCAGAGCTGCAGCATCAGAGTCTTCAGCTGTTATTATGAACAAGGAGGACATGGACAATAAGGACAGACAGCTGCCGCAGAACAGTACACAGAGACAAGACATCTTCATCCTTATGTGTGTGTGTGTGTGTGTGTGTGTGTGTGTGTGTGTGTGTCGGTGTGTGTGTGTGTGCTTGTGTTAGAGAGTGATGCAATCACAGCAGGAGCAGAAGACGCACCTTCAGAGGGAAGACAACATCAGAGACACTCAAAAAGCCTCTCACACACACACACACACACACACACACACACACACACACACACACACTCACCCATATATCAGCAGATCCAAGCAGCAGGAATTCAGTGAGTTCGGAGTGAATTACAGCTCGGAAATTAGCACAGTCCTGCAAACCGGGGTCAGTTCCATTAACACACCGGCCAGGATTACTGACCAGTCTTCTGACTGGCCTGTTGTTAACACATGAGTGAGAACACATTGGCTGTTTTTACACATAATATAAAAACAGAAGGTCATTGTGTGAATTTGGAATTTAGGTGAAATTCCACAATTCGGGATATTTCACTGTAAATATGGATATGACACATCGTACATGCCAGACAATATTCATGATCTCTGTACAGCTGTAGGAACCTTTAAGGGCCCATATACTACAAAAATGTGTCTCCTCCATGTTCATGAATCTTTCACTGGATGTGTGGAAAGTGGGTCATAAAGCAGATGTTAATGACAGGCTGAAAGGAGGGATTGGAATTGGGCTGAAGGTCATAGTGTGAATGAAGGAGCTGGATCTGAAGGTGTATGGAAGAGTCGCTCATACTGGTCTACCAGCAGCGGCAGAAATCCCAGTCTACAGGAAACCTTCGTGGGCTTCAGAAGTTCAAATCCCAGGAAGGGCTCAGAGCTCCACTGTCAAAAGTCTGGGGACATCATGTGATAGGGGGCGCTCTAACCTGCGGACGGGAATGAACGGTAAGGTTCAAAACGTATTCCGAGTAGTTTCCTGTAGACTGGGATTTCTGCCGCTGCTGGTAGACACCTGCAGATTCACCTCCTGACCTTCAGCCCAAATCCAATCACTCCTTTCAGCCAATTGAATGACGTTCACTGCACTGGACCACCTCTTCTCAATCTGAACACCACCTACACCATCTGCAGGAGCCTGAAATTACTGCCTTGAGCTCTTCTTTGATTGGCTCATCAGACTCATTCAGACAGCAGTCTGGGATGAATCGCTGCTTTAAACCTCAGCATGAATGGGTGGAGCAAAAGGTACATTTTCATTTCAAGGCTCCACCCATAAATTGCTTGGGTGTTGTGACATCATTGAACTTTATTCATTCGTTTCATTTTGCTGAGGGACACAAACAAGTTTCAAAATAAAAGTGTTCCCTCCTAAGCTGTGGGTGGAGTCTCGACAGGACAGTTAGAAGCATCTATTTCATAAACAGTAGTTTCTACCTTAATAGAACTGACTGAAGAACTGTACCTCAGTTTGCAGAACGTGTTAAACTGTCAGAGAACCGCGTGTTTGTGTGTGTGTGTGTGTGTGTGTGTACGAGTGTGTGAGTGAGAAATAAACAGTCACACATTTGATGTGCAAGCCCTTGTGGTGGAAGCATCTGCGTTTAAACCTATTACCTTCCCATCAAACAGCATTTGGAATGAGTGCGATCGCTGGGGCTACAGCAGGAGTCGAGTTCAGCTCCATGTTTGAAGCGTTAGGACAGTCTCAAACATTAAAGGGACGGAGAAATCCCTCAAAGCTCAAAACCAGAAGCTCGTTTTTGTGATTCGCTCTGATGGGGGTTTGTGTCATTTCTTCTGTTGCGTTAAATGAGACCTTAGGACAACGAAAACAATGCGAATGAGCAGAAAACGCATGCATGACCGCAGCCTAACTCGGCTGTGGCCTCGGCTTCTGGATATTTACATATTTACACTGTGGCCCCGCCCCTTCAATTTGCATAGTCTTTATTCCAATCAGTGTGGTAGACCACCCCTTATCACATGGAGCACGCCTTCCTATTCTCAGGCTCCTGATCATGGAGGGCTTTGATCTTATGATCTCCTGCCATTTATCAGCATGCAGTCACTCCACTCTAGGGCTGTGAAGCCATGTACATTTTTATGTTAATGAAAGAAGGGAAGGGGAATTTATTTCACAACCCCAGGGTGGCCCTACAGTCTAACTGCTGCTCATCAAGTGTGAGGAGATCATAAGCGCCACTGTTGAAAGCCTACTAGTCTGGGGATGTCATACGATAGGGGGTGCTCTAACCCGCAAATGGACAGGAAGGGACAGTAAATACATTGATGCTCATTTACTAATTATTTGATCTCATTAGGGACGACCCAGCGGACTGGGCTTGATCCAGACAGATTTTTGGTTCAGGTGAAATTCTGAGCCTGATCCAGTTCCGATCCTTTGTTTTTACCGCTGTGTTCTAGCAAAGTACCACCTGGTGTCCTCTAGGTGCCATTAACAGGAATGATCGTCTAAGAATCGGTACGTATTAACAAGCGGCGACACAAACCTGCCGAGAACAGAAATCACCAAAAACACTGTGCTGATTATTCTGTACCTACGCAGTGGAAACGAGGAACGGAAATTGGTGCTTAAAAAGGCACTGTGTCTTCTTGGTCACTGCACAGTTAAAGCATGACAGGTCCGTTTGAAGTCACCAATTTCTGCTCAGGAGAGAGTTCAGAAAATAAAGCAATCAAATCAAACAGTCAGTGAACATGGCTAGTGGTTTACACACCCTCTTCCTGACGTCTATGCCCTCACATGCAGGGGGGAGGGGTTGGGGGGTTTGGGGGGGGGGGGGGTTAAGGGAGGAACAAGGGAAGGAGGATCTGAGGTAGAAGGGCATGGGTGATCAAATCTGGTCTGGGAGGGCCACCGTCCAGCACATTTTCGCTGCTCAAACCCTCATCCTACAGCAAATAAGAGATCAGGGGTCACGGAGCTCACATGTAATGACAAACAAACAAACAATGGAGTGAAAACGCAAAACTCTGGACTGTGGCCTATTTTAATGGACTTGGAATTGAAAATTTTAAGCTCCAGCCTTAATTTTAGGGCTGTATTCTGGAAGGACACCCTCTGTGTGCTTTCAACAGACATCATTCGTTTATGAACCGCTGACTCATCCATCCATCCATCCATCCATCCATTTTCTGAACCGCTGACTCTACAAATGTATATATTATTTTGTATTTATTATTAGGAGCTATTTACAGTTATGATCCTTTGTTTTTACCCCTGTATTCTAGCTGAACGGCCTCTGACATCATTACTTTATTCACCACTGAATCTTTCAGCAGATTAGCAATGAACTTAGACTGAGCCGGGTCTCGGGAATGACATATGCTGGCCAGTAACCCCACCGGGACCAGAGCTGAGCCCCCCTTTGGCAGAGGGATAGAGGGATAGAGGGAGAACAGGCACACACCTTCGGTGAGGGAGGACGCAGGCAAAGAGACCTCCATGCATGCGGCGGACTGGGCCTTGCGGAAGGGCGGTCGGCCGGGCCCCCGGCGGCTGAGGCGCGGCCCCTCGGTGCCCCCAGGGACACGGGGCCTCCCGGGCACGCAGGGCTGGGAGGTCGGGCTAGTGCAATGTCCATTCACATGATCTGTAAGAACGGGCAGAGCATTAGCACGAACGGAACTGAGGTTAGAACAGCTCAGAGAGGAAGAGGAGTGAGAGAGAAAGGGAGAGGGAGAGGGGGGACAGAATGAGAGAAGAAGAAAATTATAGGGGAGAGAGATGGTGTGATGAGAGAGAAAGAATGAGAGTGGAAAGAAAAGATAGAGGGGGAGAGTGAAAGAGAGCGAGAGGAGTGGAAGAAAGAGAGAGAGAGAAGGGAAACGAAATGGTGAAGGTGGTGAAGAGGTATTAGAAAGAGGGTGATTAAGAAAATGATAAAGAGGACATAGAGGGAGTTGCAGAACAGCAGCGTTGTCAGCACAAGCTGATGAGGAAACGAGGGAGAAGTAGAAGCAGAAAAAGGCCAGAACAAAGGAGAAGAAGAGGAAAACAAAGAGGTGATGGCAGTCATTGTTCGCCTGAAACGAGCATTCAACAGGAATTTCTCATCCTCAGGAAGGACAGGAGCAGGAGAGACACTTTCACGACTGAAAAGATCTACAGGAGGATCTACAGGAGCTTTAACTGACCAGACTTTCTTCTCAGAGGAACATCTCAGATCTCAGATTAGCAAAGATTAACTCTGATCTCAGGCTCTGGAGTCAGCTCTGGACCATCACTTTATCTCGGTAAGCAACCTCAACGCCAATTTTTGTCCTATCCATGCTCCGCCCACAGACATGCTCTACACCAGCTTTGAAGAACATCTGCAGCGATTCTGTTCAAACCTATTGAGAAATTAGAGCTCAGTCGGTACAGCAAAGTACGGCTTATATGAACACAACATGCCATAACATTAAAACCACTGAGGGGTGAAGTAGATGACACTGCTGATATGGTTCCAGTGTCTCCTCTTGAGGGCCAGATATATTAGCCAGCAAGTGAACAGTCAGTTCTTGAAGTTCTCGAAAGTGGTCAGTACCTACCAAAAGTGCTTCAAGGAAGGACAACTGGTGAACTAGAGACAGGGTCATACAGACCTCACTGATGCTCACGCCTGTTTGGGATTTTGAAGACGTAAGAATCCTTAACTTAAAGCTGTCTTGGAGTTACAACGTTCTAGAAGTTCTTCATAACTCTGGCCGAATGCATTTGTGGGCGGAGCCTAAACAGGCCAAACTGACATGATAGTGAATTAGTAGGAGTGCAAAAGAGTGTCTTTTCCATAGGTTTGGTGGTTTTGCCGTAGCTCTGATGGTAATAATGGTAATGCATACTGAGGATGAGGAAGCCCAGTGGTGGAGCCCAGTCCGCGGGCTTCTGCACGTCCATTTCCCCTGGACTGCACCAAGGATCGTGGAGGCTTTGGGAGTTATTCTCAGTTACAGCACACTCCAGGGGAAACTGGAGGACCATACAAGACTGTGGGTTGGCATATAACACACACACACACACACACACGCACACACACACACACACACACACACACACACACACACACACACACACACACACACACACCTTTAACCAAACCCATAATAATTTGCCTGGAGCTGCAGCACTTTAACGCCTACAAGTGCTTTCATCCCCACAGCAGTCTAACCTGCACTTGGCCTTGTGTAAATCAGTTTCTCGACATCACACATTAATCTGCTTTCAACGAGTCAATTTCCTTGAGAGCGTTAATGCACAGTCTTATACACAACTCCAGCCCTTTAGCCTCAACAGTCCATTCTCCTCTCGCAGTGTGACCCCAACCTGCTGGAAGAAAATGGTCATTACTTCACACACAGCTTCACTTGGACAGACGGACGTGGTCAGGGCCCTCGGCGGGAGAAAGGTATGCTAGAGATTCAGCCTAAGCATGAGAGAAAGAACAGAGAGAAAGAGAGAGAGAGAGAGAGTGTTCCCAGACACTTGAGAAGGATGGTCCAATCACAATGAGGCAAGGCCGACCGCATACAGTCAGTGCATGGCTGTTCTGAAGGAGGAGATGGGTCCAATCACAATGGAGCAGGCTTTCGAGAGAGTAGAGTTAAAAGGATGGTCCAGTAAGGTTAGAGCATGGCCGACTTGAGGTAAAGGATGGTCCAATTAGGATGGGTTAGCAAGGCCAAGGTATTACAGGTAAAGAGAATGAACCAGTCGCGATAGAGCGAGAGCGAGGTTTTTTTTTTTTTTGGCACTTTTTTTAGTAAAGAAATGAGAATGAGGTACAAAGCACCTTCGTAAACACTTGCAAAATGTACACACAGAACAGGGAACTGAGAAACGGACAGAACATTTCAGGGGCCGCAACACGGACAAACGGAAGCACGCGGCCTGAGAAAGAGCGAGTGGGAAAAGAAGAAGGGATGAGCAAAAGGAAGTGAACGTTCCTCAGCATGACACAGGACGGAGGAGGAAAAAGTAGCAGGAGAAAGAGATACCAGACACACCCACCAGCCGTAACATTATGACCACCTTGTTTTTGCACTCACTGTCCATTCTATCAGCTCCTCTTATAATACTTTATTCTCCACCACAGAGCAGATATGATGTGGGTGGTGGGTCATTCTCAGCACTGCAGTCACACTGACATGGTGGTGGTGTGTTAGTGTGTGTTGCTGGTACGAGATGATCAGACACAGCAGTGCTGCTGGAGTGTTTAAACCCCTCAGTTTCTAAGAACAGTGCACCAGAAATGTCAAGTGCTGCGTCTGATCCACTCGTACCACTCGTACACACACCAACACACCACCACCATGTCAGTGTGACTGCAGTGCTGAGAATGACCCACCACCCTCATAATATCTGCTCTGTGGTGGTCCTGTGGGGTCCTGATCATTGAAGATCAGGGTGAAAGGAGGAGAATAAAGTCTGCAGAGAAACAGATGATCTACAGTCTGGAATTATAGAACCACAAAGAGCTCCTGTGTGATCAGAGGAGCTGATAGAGTGGACAGAGAGAGGAGAAACGAGGAGGGTGGTCATAATGTTATGGCTGATCAGTATAAGGCAAAATTAAAAAACGGAACAAACGAGCGAAAAAAAAAAAAAAAAAGAACTGCTCGCTTTCGGCCTACCGTACCAAGATCAGTCTTAAGATCAGTGGGTAGACTTAACTTTCTGCCTGGTCCCTTTACTGAAACAAAAGAAAGAGGAAAAAAGGGGTAATTAATCCATTAACGGAAAAAGGGAACGGTGCTTTAAAAAACGGGAAAAATATATGGGAGTATCCGTAAAAAAATATATACATAATAATAATCATGCGTGCAGTGGTGCATACTGACATGACAGCTCATGCCCTTTCATGCCCAAATAGATTCAACCACCAGAAAACAGAGATTCCACTGAGATTCCGCACGCACACACACACACACACACACACACCAACAAAAATGTTTAACCCCTTCAAACCTAGAATTAATCTAAATTCCAGCCGAGATGTTTGGTGGGTTTACTGGGTTTGGTGTGAAACACTGTTCTAGATAACCTCCCCCATTCCGAACAGCACACAGTGGTGGTGGACGGAACCAGACCTCTGAACCTCTAAAAGCTCACAGAAAGTTATTCCACCTAATCACTGTTTTACTGACTTCTGAGAAGGTTCTGGATCTAAAACAGGTTCTTAAAATCGCATATCATCAAACTGGTGGAGGGATACACACTGCGTCACGTGACAAGAAATAGTCCCCAACGATGTCGTATTTGTTCAGATTTGCCACTGATTTACCATCTTCAATGTTCCATACACAACCCAGAAGATGGGTAGGTTCACCGCTGGGTAAATGAAATGCACTTGTGCTGTAGTCATGACGACCACTATAAAGACATCATGCACTGAGTTATGGTACACACACACGTTGCACGGTACACACCTAGTGAGGTTTCACCTCGTATCTTCTAAACAGGGAGCAGGTCAAGAGTGAACGCTGTTTTTGAGCAGTCCAGAGAACCGATCTCTGGTCTTCCTGAAATGGCTGGTCTGGGCTTTGCTTCAAGTGGACTCTGGTTCAGTCTGCTGCAGGTGGGGCTGCCCAATTGGTTCGTTTTGTCACATCACTCTGGGAAGCTCTGTTCTTTAGGCCCGAGGTTTTGGATCAATGCAAAGTAACGAAAAGCGATAAACGTTCCAAACTGTAAAGGGACATTTGAGATTGAACAGCTGCTGCACGTCTGAAAGGAAACCATCCTGCCTGTTCAGGGAATTGAACCGGCAATCTTCCAGGCCCTTGACAAGGACACGACCGCCCTAACCATGTCCCATTCTTTAATATTATCTATCTGTGTGATATTGGTTTCTTACAACGTTCTCTGTTCGCTGGGGAATAAAATGAGCCTATGGTTGATTGTCTCTGTCTCTGATTCCTTCATTTAGGTAAAGCCACGCTTTGTGTCCTCTGCGACTCTGCTCTAACCTTCGGGGTTTAAGGGGTTAAACTAGATTCCCGACAGCAACAGCCTTCGGGTCCTGAATGTTCTCTCAGGATTCTCTGTAATCTGGAGGTTTCTCCACAACACAAGAACCACAAAACATCTAAATCAAACCATATGATATGAGCACACACTCACTCACTCATCCACCCACCCACACACAATCTGACTCACCCACAAACAGGCTTTTCAAATCAAAGTGTGAGGTCAGAATGAGTAAAAGGGCAACATTTTGCAAGCATTTTGCAGCTGCACTGCAAAGGTAACGAGACAAACTCTGGAGTATCCTTTTCTATATACATGTTCTGCAGTTGGGAAGGAACGTGAAGTGATTCTGCAGGAGAAAATGTCTTCCAAAGTTGTTAAAAAATGTCATCTTGACACTTGACCATAATTCTCTTGGCAGGATAATGACATTCGGGGCGTCAGGGCGGGGAAAGGTGGACCTGTGTACCAAGGGTGTAGATTTAGCATGGACAGAGGTGAGGTGTCCCCACCAATATCCAGTGACAATTGAAACGTCCCTCTCACTAATTTGATTCCTGGTCGTAGAATTAGAATGTACAGATTGATGCGTCCCCACCAATTTCTGGCAAATTGTCCCCACCAATTCATACCCCCTTCCCCTTCTCAAGTTGTGAGACAGAAGGACCTGGTTTTTCGCTCTGCCCTCTTGTTCTCAACTTGCGTACCCCGTCCCCACCAATGTTAAGAGCAAATCTACGCCACTGATGTGTATCCAGGGACCTGTGTGGTTGTAGTTGACGAATGGATGGAGGAACCCAGGGCCAAAGTTTTGGTCCTACTACTCACAGATCGAGTCTCAAATAATAATAACAGCAGGCATAATAATTGGTAGCATATGTGACAATGCAAAACAACCTCCACTAACTCTGGACTAACTATGGTCTGTATCTTCTCAGAGCTGACCTAAGATCTGCTCCTGCCTCTAGTGTCATCCCAGGCACTCCTACTCTGTCTCAATACAACACCAAGCTAAAGGACATAATTTTCTGTTCTATATTGAACTAAATTTGGAAAATTTTTTATATGTGCTCCACATTTAACCCATCCACACACTAGGGGGCAGTGAGCAACCGGGGAATTAAGGGCCTTGTTCGAGGGCACTTTAGTCATGGCCTACCAGTTCAGGGAATTGAACGGGAAACCTTCGAGTGACAAGTCCCAATTTCACCCTCTCAGACTCCGGCTGCCGATGGCATGCAGTCTGACCTGGGATTTGAACCTGTGATCCTCAGATCATATCACCCCAGATCGTAAACTCTTTGTTTAGTTAAGTGTTTAAGTTCTTTCATTCTTGCAGGCTTCCAGTTCTTTGAGATTCTGGGGTCGTCCTGCTGCATGAACCACACACTTACAATGAAGTTTAGTTTGAGGGACATTGAGGGCCCTGGCTAATCTCAAGGTAGTTCATTTTGGATTTCAGGATTATTATCCTGCTGTAGAAGCTCCTCGTCTTTTAATCTTCAGCTTTTTAACAGATTTGATGTTTGCTTGCAGAATCTGACGGTATTTAATAGAATCCATTCTTGCCTGTACCAGTGACACCTTCCACTGAGTGCAACACAAGCCAAAAGCATGCCCCATCCACCCCCTTGCTTAACAGTTGGAATGGTGTTCTTCTCACAAATTCTGCACTCATTTAAAGAAATGAGCTCACACACAATAAGAGCATGTTTAAGGAGGTAGTCATTTCAGGCTTCTGTAGATGGTGCAGCATCAGAATGATTGGGCTACAAACACCTGCAGGGTGTGCAAGTGAACGTCTCATTGGATGTGTGTAAAACGGGTCACAAATCAGACGTTAATGAGTGGCTGAAAGGAGTGCCTGGATTTGGGTCCAAAGGCCAGAGTGTGAAGGAAGGAGATGAATTTGCTGGTGTATGGAAGCGTCGCTCATACAGGTCTACCAGCAGGGTACGTTAGGTACGTTTCAGTGACAGGTGGCTGATGTTTTCTCCAGTGAGGTTACATGCACATATATTCCTTTCTGTAGGAGGTCAATGAAATTAATAAGTGCATATGTGTTGCAATGATGTCACGAGTACCGAGTGTTGACATGGACCTATGGAACACTTGCTTGGGAGAGGAAAGGCAGGCGGCCTAAGGTAACCTTCCTCTTTCTCTCTCGCTGGTTCTTTTCCTTGTCCTCTCTCAGAGGAAGCGGAGATGGAGGGGGATTTGGCCGTAAATGGAAGAGCTCTTGTTCGGTGCGGCACAGCGGAAATTGCTCTTTGTATGCAGCGGTAATGGAAAATTCCGGAATCAATAACCTGTGCCTTACAGGTAGAATCCCTCTGTTTAGCCCTGCTGATAATGATTTATATGAGTGTGTGTGTGTGTGTGTGTGTGTGTGTGTGTGCACGAGTGTGTCTGCCTGACAGACTGAGAAATCTGCAAGTTAAATGTGATCACACCGTGCACGTGAGTGTATACACACTGTACGAGTGTACATATACCGTCTCCAGTGTCGGACATCTGCTATTGTAATCCTCAGGCACGGTCCCAACGAGTAGCTTCATTAGCTGGCATCTGGTGACCATACTGTCTGTGCCACATCGCTGTTCTTCCATGGCCGGAAGTTCAGGAATGGCTGAACTGCAAGTTGGCATGTGCCAGCTTCTCTGAAACCCGCGCCAAAGCCTTCAGTGTCTCCTCCGAGGCTGACTCCAGCGACAGGAAGGCTAATTTGGGATCCTTTTTGGAGGATTCATTGTGCAATTGTTCTGCGTCAACCTGCTCTGCAATTTGCATGAATTACTGATATGATTCTGCTTTTTTCTGCCTACATCTTCTGCCACCGCTTCAGAACCTTGCCAGGAATGAATGCTGGTGAATTCCAAAAACTTTGATTCATATTCAGAATATTCATATTCTGCTCTTTGTTTTCTTATTCATGTTAAATGAACTCGTTTTTTATATGTTACATTAAGCAAGATAGGATTCCAGTTGTTTACAGATTCCATGTAACAAAAAAAAAAAAAAACGAAGAGGAAGCACTCCAAGCACAGTTTGGGAACCCTGCCCGGTCACCTCTTAGTAACACCCCCTTCGGTGAGAATTACAGTGTGTAAACTCTTGTTATTTCATCTATAAGGGTCTATACGTTCATGTTTGGAAGACATTTTTGCCCATTTCTTTCTGTAGAAAGTTCTTTGAGATTCTTCTTGGATCACCTTGCTGCTCTGCTCTTTTGAGGTGGATCCGCAGACGTCTGATGATGTTCAGTTCCGAGGATTTGTCAAAACCTGTGGATGGTGTGTTTAGGATTATTATCCTGCTGGACAAGCTCCTCCTCTTTCCATCTTTTTACCAATGGTGAGATGTTTGCTTCAATAGAATCCATTCTTCTCAATACCAGCCAAATCCTCATGTTCCAAAGTTCCGCATGCCACTGGATGCCACACAAAGCCATAACATGATCCACCCACCCCATGTTTAACAGTTGGAGATGCTTTCTTTTCATGAAAAATTCTTTTCTTTCTTTTTTCTTTTATGGAATTATTCTATTCCATAACCACGAGTTTGAGGTGAGAGTGGGTTTTGTTCCATTAAGGTGTTTTGCATCGGAATTATGCAGCGAGAAACGCAGATCTTGTGAGATGGCTGATGTTTGCTTCCAGAACTTGATGGCACTTCAAAGAATGCATTCGTCTCTGTACCAGTAAAATGTTTACTTTTGCTCCAATGTTCCACATGCCACTGGCTGCAGCACAAGCCTGAATCATCTATCCCCATGTTTAACAGTTGGAGAGGTGTTCTTTCCATGGACATCTGCATTCTATTTTCTGCAGAGATACCAGTTTGTGTACAACAGAGAGTGTCTGAAGTGAAGACAGCTGTAGTGGGACAATTCATAACCGTTCAGTTCGCTGAGTGTCATGTGGGTTTACTTTAATCAGGGGACAAAAAACAGCCCCGTGATTAATTCTCTTCAGCGTTGTCTTTGTCAGGGTTGTATCACGTCATACTGCCCAGCACCAGTAAAGCTTAAGCAAGTGCAAAGACGTCCACGATTAGATCATGTGAGCATGCACTGAGCCATTCCTTCTGTGCTACATGCTCTGGAAGACACAGCCTAGAACAGCAAGCGTATTTGTCCAGCGTTTGGTACGTGAGCGTATGGTGGGCTCCACTATCGAGACAGCTGATGACCATAACATCCATTTACTACAAAGATCACACTAGAGACCTTAAATCACTGCTTTCTTAAAAAAAGAGAAAGTCCTCTGCAGTGATCGTTTTCATTTCCATTTTACACGTATGTAAATTAGCTCTGTTTGGATTGGCTGCCCTGAAATCTGCCTTGGTCAAAAAGCGGTCCAGGATGAAACACCCCAGCTGTCAGAAGACCGACCTTCGACACTGAAAGAAATGTCAACGTTGGTGGAAAAAATGTCAGCCGTCGCTTCTGTTCTAAAACATATACATTTATATTGCATTCGGAAACTGATTACGTTGAAACAACGTTGAAACGACCCCGAAACAACATCATAACATTAACGTTACAACTTCAATATTGATTCAGCAATGATTAAAAAATAAACTGCCAGCTTGATCATAACGTCAGCAAACTTAATATGATAATATAATATGTAAATATGTAATTATTAAGTACATACTTAGAAAAGTAATTGCATTACAAATGCAATGTTTTTTTCCACCTCCAACGGTGTTTATCATACTCTTCAATACAACGTATCTTCTCTGACGTGGCCCTTATTATCTTTAAGTTCCAGTGTCTTTATTTGGCACATTAGCTCCGGTCAGTCCAGTAGTAATCAATGAGGCCAGGGTGGTCAAGCTGCCTCTTGCTAATGTGTTAGTGATGAGCTGACCAGTTCATTCTGAGGCTTAATTAGCTGATGCAAAAGTCATTCCAACACAGGCAACACAAAGCGCAAGTCAACACACACACACACACACACACACACACACACACACACACACACTTGCATATAAGCAGGGATGAGGTGCTAAGGAAGGACTTGATCGCTCTCATATCTATACATCTCTCAAGTCTATAGGCCAAATGTCCTTAAGCTCCACCCACAATAATGCTCTAAATGTAGGTATTGTGATATACACTGAGGGGGAGGAGCTACAGTCTCTCATTAGGGTGAAAATTAATAACTCTAAATGTAGGTATTGTGATATACACTGAGGCAGAGCTACAATGTATTACACTGTAGTTCAGTCTTGGAACAGTTGTTATGACACCATTATTCGTGGCTGGAGCACTGAGCGGTCAATTCTGAACAGTTCAAACTAAGTTCAAGCCATTTTTCTCTCTTTTCTCTCAGTGATGTGTGTGAGCATTCACTCGTCATCCACCTCTCACTCTCTCTCACACACACACACACCTTCCCATTTTACTTCATGCTCTTGTGCACAATCGCACCCATGCTGACTGCCACCCCCTCGCCTCCCTCACACCTCCACACACTCTCACACACCCGGACCTGATGCCGAAACAAGTGGTGTGGAGCACTAGCAGTTAGGCAGAGCTAGGCAAGAGGCACTACGAGCATGAGACTAATCCTACAGCAGCATGCTAATAACCACCACCCACCCAAACACACACACACACACACACACACACTGGCGGAGGTACACACGGGCGGAGAGGCCGTTCCAGGTGTTGCAGAGCTTACCATTGTCCAGCAGGTAAAAGACTGGACTGTAATGGCTGGCACGCAGGTTGGACACGGGCTCCACCGTGGCCCGAGGGTCATTGTGGATGGAGGAAGGATAGGGCACTGGAAATCAGAAAGCCACACACACACAAACACATATACAAACACATACACAAATCAGAACTAGAGGAAACAGTGACGTTGACACTTCTCTCTTACGGAGAAATACTCTTCTCCAACTTTTAAGACTTAAAAAACATCAACCATCAATTACGCATCAGCCAACCATGAACGCAGAACAATAGTCAACTGTCAATCATACAACAGTCTACCATTAATCCCATAACAATCAGCCATTAAAGACAACCAAGCAGCCATCACTACATCAGTCACAACAATCAGCTGTCAGTCACACAAAAGTCAACCAAAAAGGCAAACAATAATCAGCCACCAGTCAGACAAAATCAGCCATCAGTCACACAACAATCAGTCATCAGTCAGATAACAGTCGACCATCAGTCGCACAACAATCAGCCATCAGTCACACAACAGTTGACCCTTAGTCACACAACAATCAACCATCAATCACACGATAATAAACCATCGTTCACACAACAGTCAATCACCAGTCACACAACAGTCGACCATCAATCACACGACAATAAGCCATCGGTCACACAACAGTCAATCATCAGTCACACAACAGCCATCAGTCACACAACAGTCGATCATCAATCACACGACAATAAGCCATCGGTCACACAACAATCAATCATCACTCACACAATAGTCGACCATCAATCACATGATAATAAGCCATCGGTCACACAACAGTCAATCATCAGTCACACAACAGTCGACCATCAATCACACGACAATAAGCCATCAGTCACACAGCAGTCAGTCACACAGCTTTCAACCATAAAAGCCAAACAACAATCAACCGAAAATAGTTTGTCTTATTTCCGTTGACGTCGCTGGTTTGCTGTTGCTGCATGTGTTTGTGCCCTGAAAAGCACAGTGGTGGTACCTGTCCCCGGTTCCTTCTCATTCAGTTTTTCTTTTTCATTTCAGCTGGAACTTTCTGTTCTAAATATACCCGGCGGGTCAGAGGCAATGGCTGACATTTCAGCTTATTAGCCACCTGGCAGAGTGCCAGCGTCAACATGGGGTCACAGAGACCTGCCTCAGCCTTCCTGCAAAAAAATGACCCTAATAACCTCGCAAACAGCAAACAACTGCAACAACAGGCCAGCAGGCTCAGAGGGGGACCAACAGAGGACTTCAAATACAAGCACCGGACCAATTACTGAAACCGACACAGAAGAGACAGAGAAATAAAGGTGGGGGTGGAGTTAATGTATTAGTGTAATAACGTGTTCAATTTCAATTTCACACAGATGCCACACTTCAACGTAAAAGACCACACAAACTCCCTCATTCTCTATAAGCTTTAAAAGAAATAAGCATCCATCCAGTCACATGGAAATACATATTAAAAAACAGACACCACTTCAGCTGACAAGATCCAAAAACAACTACCGCCAACTAGTACCATCAAAACCTACAACCAACAACAGAAACTGGAGTCAATGGTGCGGCACACCACAAAAACTACATTCAACTGGAGTTAACAGTGTGGGACACCACAGAAACCTACAGCATCCACTGACTGGAGCTCATGGTTTGAAACAACACAACAACTACAGCTGACTACAGCCAACAGTGTGGGACACTACAAAACCTACAGTCAACTAGAGGTAATGATGTCTGAAAACCATTACAGAACTACAGCTGACTAATGACAACAGTGTGCAGTGTGGGAGAACACAAAAACTACAGTGGATTAATACCAACAGTGTGGGAGAACACAAAAACTACAGTCGATTAATACCAACAGAGTGGGAGAACACAAAACTACAGTCGATTAATACCAACAGAGTGGGAGAACACAAAAACTACAGTCGATTAATACCAACAGAGTGGGGAACACCAAAAACTACAGTCGATCAATACCAACAGTGTGGGAGAACACAAAAACTACAGTCGATTAATACCAACAGTGTGGGGGAACACAAAAACTACAGTTGATCAATACCAACAGTGTGGGAGAACACAAAAACTACAGTCGATTAATACCAACAGTGTGGGAGAACACAAAAACTACAGTCGATCAATACCAACAGTGTGGGGGAACACAAAAACTACAGTTGATCAATACCAACAGTGTGGGGGAACACAAAAACTACAGTCGATCAATACCAACAGTGTGGGGAAACACAAAAACTACAGTCGATCAATACCAACAGTGTGGGGAAACACAAAAACTACAATGAAACCGAACGGAAGCAGTAATTAAAGCAGTGAGCGGGTCAGTAAAGCAGTGGTGTTGAAGGGAAACGGTAGAATCTGTTCAGAACAGCTAAGCGATGTTTTAGGACAGCTCGGAGACGGGACACTGTAAACACAACACCAGCACACAGCAGCAGAAACAGCTGCCCAACCACTTCACTCTTTCATTTATAATTCATCTCCTCGGGCCCGAGGCTACTTCCCAATGTACACATCTAAAAGCCGGGCCTGAAATAAAACAAAAATATGAAACAATATCACTGCAGCATGAAATATTCATGCAGAACGGCAGCTTTCTGCAGCCTGCCATGTTCGACTTCCTCTCCTCTGAAATAAACAACAAATAACGTGGCATATAAATAGCTCCGCGGCTGAGCGGCGATTGTGAACCAAGTTGCTGAATTTGTCGAGGCTCCTCTGCTGGACTCTCTCAGGACATCATGTTTATCAATTATTTAACGGAGACATTTTCATTTGATTTCTTGCTCTTGATGTTTATTTATGAAGTGTGTTTGTTCACCAAAACACACACTTTTCAATAACATCATCCTTCATTTCTTAGAGAGAAACAGGCGGTTTCTCTTACTAAGACTGATATTTCTCTGTAGCGACGTCCCGCGATGACATTTTAAGACTGTTGGGGACGTGGATCACGTTGGCAGGCCGTGTTAAATGATTTCTGGACAGTGCAGTGGCTCCGTGGGTCTGGTCATAGTGACAGAACTCACTTCAACAATCAAGAGCAAACCAAACTAACGTCTGACGACCTGATCTGAGCATTCAATTCTAATTTTAGGCATTTTAACAGTAAAGTGTCCAAACTTTATATAATGAAAAAGAAACGATTGTTTATAATTAAAAAAAAAACAAACAAAAAAAAAAAACAGGGAAAGTTTAGAGAGAGAGAGAGAGAGAGAGTGAGAGAGAGAGAGAGTGAGAGAGAGAGAGAGAGACAAAGAGAGAGAGAGACAAAGAGAGAGAGCGAGAGAGAGAGACAGAGTGAGAGAGAGAGAGAGAGAGAGTGAGAGAGAGAGAGAGAGTGAGAGAGAGAGTGAGAGAGAAAGAGTGAGAGAGAGTGAGAGAGAGAGAGAGAGACAAAGAGAGAGTGTGTGTGAGAGAGAGAGCGAGAGAGAGAGACAGAGTGAGAGAGAGAGAGAGTGAGAGAGAGAAAGAGTGAGAGTGAGAGAGAGAGACAAAGAGAGAGTGTGTGTGAGAGAGAGAGCGAGAGAGAGAGACAGAGTGAGAGAGAGTGAGTGAGAGAGAGTGGTGTAGAAGGTGTGCTGTGGGAAACAGGAGTGAGCAGTGTGAGATGTTAATGTTAATATGAGAGATAAACAGAGGATGTCGAATATAATATAAGACATCATATCTGTTATTTATGAAGTGAGATTGTTAGATTGATGGAGTGGGTGGGGTTAGTATGTTAATGATATGTGTGAAGTAGGCGTATTGTGCATGTTAATGAAGTGGGTGTGTCTGGTATGTTAATAAAACGGATGTTAGTGAGTGGATGTGGCTATGTTATGTTAATGAGACAGGTGTAGTGTTAAGGGAGTGGGTGTGGCTTTAGAATGTCATATTAATGGAGTGGGTGTGGCTTTAGAATGTCATATTAATGGAGTGGGTGTGGCTTTAGAATGTCATATTAATGAAGTGGGTGTTGCTTTAGAATGTCATGTTAATGGAGTGGGTGTGGTCAGTTGTTAATGACACTAATGTGGCGTTAGTTACAGTAATGTTAATGAATTAGGAGGGGGCTTAAGGGGTGTGGTTACCTGAGGTGGGTGACTTGCTCCTCTCCAGGTCCAGAGACACCTGGTTGTCTGAAAGCTCCGTAAGGCCTGGTGCAGCCAATCAGAGAGCCGAGGAAAAGGACGGAGACAGACATAAGGACTGGTTTTGTTAAAAAGTGAACAGTGTGATGTGCTGAGGAGCTTTCTGGAGTCAAAACAGACTCGACTTTCATTTTCAATGCTTTCAACAGACCTGCTGTAACAAAACCTCCATGTCAGAAAGGAAAAGCTACGTCCACACAACAGACGTGTCCTCTGTGTGACAGTGTGAGTCCTGACAGGGTCAGTTCCAGTTTGGGCCACTTTCGTATGTGGCACTGAAATCTGATCCGTGTTGGATTCACAGCAACACAACACAATCTGAAGATCCAGATCGGAATCTCAATCTGACTCGACATTCCCAAACGAATGTGCACGAAGGACGCGTTTAAAAAGGCAGCCTTTGAGACATTTCTATTGGTCAATGTGTCGGAAAACATTGCAGCGACATAAGTCAGTTGGCTTTAATACACTGTGTTAAATAACAAATGAGGTTTCGATACAACAGCCATGAAATTCTGTCCAAAAGAGGCCTGTAAATATGCAGCCTCTACTCTATTTAAAATTCTACAGTCACTAAAAGCGCTCCAGAAACAGCTCCACACACGCATATCACAGAAGAACCAGTGTATGTGTGTGTGTGTGTGTGTGTGTGTGTGTGTGTGTGTGTGTGCGTAAACACTCATATTGATCATATTTTAGGCCCCATCTGCACAAATATGATGAGGCCTGCACTGCAGCAACATCAATCTCTTATAATGTGCCTTTTTGCAAATGCGAGAGAGAGAGAGCGAGAAAGAGAGAGAGAGAGAGAGAGAGAGAGAGAGAGAGAGAGAAGAAGGAAGCAAGGAACCCACTAATAAACTCTGGAATAAATGCATGAATGTATAATAACATTGGAATCCGTGTGAAAGTGTGCAGTGCAGACCTCATTTAGTCACAAACACGGAGAAGCAGAGGACCAGCAGCCACCTCAATCAGGGTAAAGGAGAAGGAGCTTTAAAGGGGGTGGACACTGCGCTGGAGCAAGTCCCATCCACAGCTGTTTTCTCACCTGGAAACTTTCAACTCCATTTTCTGACAGTTCGGAAGCCAATTTCCCGGGCTGGTTCAGAGGCCACGCCCACCACACTGGACTTCGCTATCACGACAGAAGAAACTCTGAGCTCATAAGAAACCGAGGCCGCTTTCCCGTAACTTTCTCAATTGAGAAATGAAGATGCTTTGAACTTCAGCACTTCGGTACTTTGGTACTTTGGTGCTTCCACAAAGTTCTAAGCTTGATCTACATGCTACTGAACCCCCGGGACACTTTGATTGGCTGAACCCTGATTGGTTACTCTACCAAAGCGCAGACCAAGACAAACGTTCGGAGGAGAGAAATGCCTGGATGCTTGGTGTTCCTCGTCTGTAAGCTCAAGAACCTCAATCTTGAACATAAGGGAGTTAAAAGGACTCGTCTGTGAAGCAACACTGGCTTCTTGTAGCACCTTTCAGTGGACAGTTCTCAAAGTGAAGAAGTCGGTTTGAGGTTTAAAGAGGCTCCACATGTTAAGTCTCTTGTAATCATACATACATCTTGATCTACAGAACCTTCCACAAGAAGTCAGAATGTTGTCCCTGCTTCTTAAGCTTTAGAACCATTGGCTAATTTTGTGGGATGTTTTCATAGTTTGATGTACTTTCATTCACCAAAAAATCAGAAGATTCAGAAGAACCTAGGTTACTCAAATTTGTTTTGTACTCAAAGAAAGAGCACAAACAGCTCCTCTTTAAGCCAATATCTGGGTCAGTGATGTGATTAGCCCCGCCCCCTTTCGCTGATCAGTCAGAGTCCAACTGAATTAAAAACCAGTTTAATGCCAAAGCAGTTTCCAGTGCATGTTTACTGCTCTGTCCATATGAACATGATCAACCTGCATACAGACTCTGACTGATCAGAGAGAGGGGGCGGGGCTGATGATCAACCTGCATACAGACTCTGACTGATCAGAGAGAGGGGGCGGGGCTGATGCTCAACCTGCATACATACTCTGACTGATCAGAGAGAGGGGGCGGGGCTGATGACATCACTGGGTTATAGAGGATGAGAAGGTAGGGGCTGTATTTGTCAGAGTGGACCATTTCCACTGGAACACTGTGGACCATAGAGTCTAAAAACAGGTCGGAAAGGTTTGAAACCAATGAACATCCAAGCATTTCAAGTTACGTCACACCCCCCCCCACACACATCTGGCCAGTGTGGCCCCCCCCCCGAGATGGACTCACTTGGTAGGAGGTACGGATCCTTTCTTTGAATCGGAATAAAAGTTAGACAGGCCACGCATGCAAAAGTCTTGCAACAGCGCACCCATGCCCAAGCACCGCAACCCACCAGAGAGAGGGAGAGAGAGAGAGAGAGGTCAAGAGGCCTTTGAGTGAAAGAGGAGGTGGGACTGCAATGCAAGACCAAGTTCAGTGATCAGTCAGTGGAGAGGGGAGGGGAGGGGAAAGGGGAAGGATCTGGGAAAGGAGAGAACGTAGAGCCAGTGAACATCTCTGAAAAACAAGCATAAAGGAAAGAGTCGAGATCTGACCCTGGCATCGGGCAAAGGTGGGCAGTTCAGGTCCAGCATAATAGATTGTACTTTGGACCTGGATCACCCAGAGCGCTGTCATATCCAGTTCGCTTACAGTAACGGCTTGGCAGGCTGAGCGCTTCAGCACAGCCGCCCATCCTGGGAGTGGATTTCGACTTGCTGGACCTGAAATTCTCAACTCGCCAAGAACCCTTCGGCTCTGTTGCCCCACGGAGTGAGTTCTGCTAGCCCTCAATCCATAACACACAAACAGCAGAAAAATAATCCAAATGTCAAACAAGAACCGGAAACCCCATTTACACTGCCGGACACGTGCACCGACTGCAATGTGATAAGGTAATCCGGGCGCAGCCAATCGGAATTTCAAGAGTGCAGCAGTTCCATTCTGAGCCCTACATCTGCTCAGGCCGAAAGAGGAGTCGGGTGGAACGGCGATTCACCTTTGCCCCAGGACTGACCGCAGAACCGTCCAGGTCCAATTCTGTTTGAAATGCTCGGTGCATTTGTGTCCAAGTCAGGTGAACAGGGTGTGAACGGAGTCACAGGACAACAAGCACAGCTCAGTTTAATGTTATAAAAAAGAAATCATTGTCCATCAGCCCACGAGGTCTGACCGGGACTGGACACGTGTGACAGCACATGCAGATGGAAACGGTAATTGCATTATTTTAACATCCTAATGTGATCGCTAGATTATACACCGTCAACTGTACTGTGGGGCTGTAAAGAGATTTAATTAATAACCTAATTATAATAACTGAATGATGAG
This sequence comes from Acestrorhynchus altus, assembly GCA_034509495.1. NCBI lineage: Eukaryota > Metazoa > Chordata > Actinopteri > Characiformes > Acestrorhynchidae > Acestrorhynchus > Acestrorhynchus altus. The sequence goes on along the minus strand of CM067509.1, from coordinate 6,567,105 downwards.
CCCCGGTGTGTTACGACAAAGATGAGGACAAAGATGAGACAAAGATATATGATATTTATGATGATGTTACATTAAATACAGTAAAATAGGAAAAATAAACCTGGAATTAATAGATGAAGAAATCAAACGTCAAACCAAATATTCAGCGATAAATGAGATAAAAATATTAAAAAGTAATTAAAAAAATCTGAATATTGTCCACACTATTACTATGAGTCTAATATGATCAATGAAACATTTTACATAGATAAAACACTGGGTATCAAATATAGTGTACAGTTATTAAATACAATTATATACAAAAATAGACTAAATGTCAATGAAAACAATCTGATGATGATTGAATCTTGTGCAAGTTACAAATATATTAATTGTTTATTCTACATAATAATATATCTCATTTTAAAACATATCAAAAGTACAACAGAAGCAAAATTCTGGCAACGGGATGTTGAACATTTTGTGTGACGGTGTTATTAAAAATATGACCATAATATAATAAACAAAATCCATTATTTATTAAAATGAGTAAAATATGTTTCACATTTTTAAAATTTCAATTCAGATTTAGTACGAATGTGATGTCGCGCGTGATTCTGCTGTGTGTACAACAATCATCAACACTGATGACAAAACCCCAACAGCGGTGAAGAGACGGGGTGATGGATCGGCTGTACTGTATGAGAGGAAAATGAGGAATTATTAAAAAACATAAAACAGAAATATGTTCTGAACATGATTAACGATCCACGAAACACTGAAATATTCAAACGCAAAAACACATTTACGCGGGGATAGCTTCAGGGGATACTTAAAACCACGCTGATATGAGTGAACTGTGGTCACGTGTACTGAACAAGATGAAATGAATTCAATAAAAACATTAATATTTGTGCAAAAAGAGACAGATTTATGTACAAGTGTAAGCTGGACATGACCGACCAACATAAACGGTCCACAATGGTACATTTAATCTGCCAATGCCTGTGTGTGTGATGATGATGATGGTGATGGTGATGATGATGATGATGGTGATGATGATGATGATCAATTAAAAGCCAATACTGATGAAAAGGGTCAATGTCAGGGTAGGTGATCCTGGTCCTGGGCTCTCGGGTTCCTGCACTGTTTGCCGGTTTCCCTGCTCCAGCTGATCTGCTAAACAGCTGGGTGGAACCAGGTGTGCTTGACTGGAGAACCACGAAACTGAGCCGGAAACTGGGCCACCAGGACTGGGATGGCCCACCCTATACCATACTCGGGAGTGGGAGGTTCTGGTGTGTGAACACCTCTTCAAAGGTTCTATGTGAACATCTACAGTTGGTTTTTTTGTTGTATATATGAACAGGCAAGAAAGATATCATCGTATTGTCTGGGTTCTTGTGTAGATCCGGTTCTTATACAGATCCGGGTTCTTTTAAGAGTGTAGTACAAATCTGAATAATACTATTGTGTGTTTTAAGGTACAGTCTGTTATGTGTAGAGGAATGTAGGGGCTCAGGAGATTAGTAGGTGTGTGTGTGTGTGTGTGTGTGTGTGTGTGTGTGAGAGAGAGAGAGAGAAAGAGAGAGAGAGACAGTTGAGACTGTGGGCTCTGTCAGGAGTCGTGCCTGAAGCGAAGCCGACAGAGATGTCAAAACGAACATGCAGAGAATGCAGAACCGTTAGTGCAGCCTGTCTCATGCAGTCAGAGAGAGAGAGAGGGTGTAGCAGAGGAAGGCAAGGCAGCAGAGGATGAAAGAGAGAGAGGGACAGAAGATTGACAGGAGGTAGAGAGAGCAGAGTTGGAGTGACAGGTGAGAGGTTACTACATATGTCTGTGTGTGTGTGTGTGTAAGTATGTGTGTGTGTGTGTGTGTGTGTGTGTGTGTACTGATGTGGATCAATGGTTCTGCGCGGGGAACGTGAGGCGCTGAAAGGGTCGGCCGAGCCGTACAGCTCCACAGTGCTCATGCACAAGATCACCGTCTTCTGGAGGTAATCCACCACAGCCAGACCATTACAGTTACCTAGAGCCAACCTACACACACACACACACACACACACATGACGACACACTTAAATCACACTTTCCAAATGATTCAATCAGGTCAAAAGACTTTTAAAAAGATTCAAATGTCACTTAAATTGGAATTACATTTCATTTCTCGATTCATTTCCAAAATGATTCAAATTGATTCAGAAAGATTCCGATCATTTCCCTTTTTGTAAACATCCAAGACTTTTCAAAACATTCAAAACACTTTCCAAGACGATTTAATTCATTTTCCCCCAAAACGAAACAAATCAAACGTGTCTGTCAAATAGATTCAATCCACTTCATAAAAGAACCACTTTTTAAAAAGATTCATATCAAATCATAAGATTCATATCAAATCCGATTCATAAGATTCATATCAAATCCGATTCATAAGATTCATATCAAATCCGGAATCGTAGCGTTCACACAACCATCTAAAGATTCATGACCAACCATTCATAAGATTCATATCAAATCTCACCGCAAGATTCATATCAAATCCACCAAAAAGATTCATATCAAATCTGATTCAAAAGATTCACATCAAACCGATTCATACTTCATTCATCAAATCCGATCTATACGATTCATATCAAATCCGATTCATAAGATTCATATCAACCATTCACAAGATTCATATCAATTTTTCAAAAGATGTAAAGATTCAAATCTCTTCCAAAAAGATTCAAATCTCTTCCAAAAAGATCACTAAAGAACCCTGTAACTGTGTGAAGAATGCTTTTTGCTTGTTTTGATGATGCCTACAAAATCAATGCCTTCACTGAAGAAACCTTTGAAGAACCCTCTACTTGTTAACTGGCACTGTAGGTGCTCTAAAACCGGGTTCTTTATCTCAGTTCTGCAACAGGGCCTCTTGTTCTATGTTTGCGCCGAGAAACGTCCAGAAGAGTAGGCGATAGAGGTCATCTCAGACGGCACTGAGACTTATGAACCCTCTGGAACTAGTCACATTCCATAGGCTGAGTGTAGATCCAGGCTGGTGATTTGCTGAGGTGGCTCTCCGTCCACCCATAGCAACTGGACCACGAGCTCCGCTTGGTAACCAGGGGGCATCCGTATTATACGGTCTTTTACCCTGAGAGAGAAGACATTTTTGTAGAAAGTCAAACCCGTCATGAGCTGTGTATGGTCAGGGAGTCAATGAGTGTGTGGCGAGCAGAGCCACTCCAGGAGAGCGTCCTCATGGCTCATGTTAAGCGGGCTTGGGGCTGGGCTAGCGAGTGATCACCCGGGTCCGCCAGACACACTCCGTGTTCTCCGCTTGACGGCAGATCACGTTTCATTTCACACTGACGCACTCCAGACTGCAGGATCACACACACACACACACACACACACACACACACACACACACACACACACACACACAAAAAGAATAAATATAATACTTATATGCTTATGCTTCCAGGTGTCCCTGCCCTGCCTATCTCATCTCTTTCTAGAGTTGTAGGACACAGACACACAAGCCATTATCTTTCACACACACACACACACATTCTGACCATGATCGTGGTGTTGGCGTCGTGCTTGCTGAAGCGGTAGAGGATGACGTGGGCACTGATTCCCACCACGCAGAAGACTCGGCTCTGGGGTCACCAGCTGACCATCTGTACAGCGTAGGGGTCTTCCTCCACCAGCTCCGCACTGCGGCCCACCTCTGCGCCCTTCGGCTTCTCGAACACCTTCGACGTCCTCAGCTTGTAGAGCATCTGCAGCGTTGACTGTCGAAGGAAGGGACTTAATATTGCCTGAGTCCACTGTTTAACCCTTTAGCCATATTCAAAACAAACCATGACACTGCATAATTACATGGCCAAATGTGTGGACAGCTCTTTTAATTAAGTTGGTTGGGCACAGCAAAGATCCACGTCACCAATTATGACTTCCTGTTTTGCGTAAGTGGCTTAAGAGCTTTGTCACTGTAATCAGTTTGGCTGTTTGGTCCAAAAGTGGTGTTTCGGATCTCCCGCAGGGGGCTGGTGCTGGTATGGATTGTAAAGGTTGTTAGAACTATATTTCAATCAGCGAAAGAGTTTGAAAGGCCGGATATGATGCGAATCTAGGCTGCACGGGTGGTTTAAAGGGTAAAGCACTTACTGGCCGTGGCGTCCCAAAACTTTATCGATCCATCTGCATGTCTGTGGATGGACGACAAAGAGGGAGAGAGAGAGAGAGTGAGTGAGAGTCAGGCAGAACGAGGAGAGAGAGAGAGAGAGAGCGCGAGAGCGCAGAGAGAGCACAGCTTGCTCAGTCAATATTACTATTGAATCAAAGTTATGAAAAGTGATCCATTTCCCAATAAATCAGAGCGGGAGCGATTCAGGGACCCTACGAACGTAACGTGAAAACAAACCAAAACAAAACAGTCTGAGTCTGGACCAACTGACCACAGAGGCAGGTGGACCTATGTGTGGTCACAAAGTCCCAATAATGAAAATACACATGCAGGGTGTGGTAAAGTAGTCCATATATAGTCATCCTAAAAACTGTCCTCATTTCCTGATCAATGACTAACAACATTCCATAAGTGTTCATGATCAGAAGACACTTCGGTGGGTTCGGATAGTAAATAAATATGTGTGTGGCAGGTCATGGCACAGATTTCGGGCTCCAGTCTGATCACCACTGAGAAGGACTCAGTCGGCGCATTTCAGTGAAGCCCGATTTCACACCAAACCTGCCCTTTAATGGTTATTATGAGCAATAAGAAGAGCGTGACATAATTCCGACGTAATCGCAGAAATTCTGTGGAAAAGAAAGTAGATTTTAATCTGAACCACACACACACACATTCACACACAACACACACACACCTACCTCAAGTATGATAATCTCTGATATGTCTGAGAGAGCCAACTGTCCATGTGCCTCCACTTACAGGCCACTCCTGAGAAAAAAAACACACATATAATCTATATAAACATCACTGACATATGTAAATGATCTCTGTTCTGATTGGCTTCCACGTCACCGCATTCTCATTTCCATTGTTGGTACGCCAGACCTGCTCTGATATGCAGTGTCTCCAGGTGCTTGCTGTGGCTGCCAAAAACGCCACGGGTTAAGGAGGCGTTCGACGGGTTACAACAGCGGACGCTGTATTTCGCAGCGGTTGCCATGGCAACGCGGTTACTTCACTGATTATCGAAAACAGTTCTAAATACCGAATGCTAGCATTTCTTCGCCGTGATTCCGATTCTGTGGACACAGCCGAGCTCGGCCTACCTTGTGGCTGTAGCCGGTCTTTTTGTGCTTGGCCCCGATGGAGTAGAGCACAGGGATGATGTCTGGAGGACAGTCTGCGAAGTAAGCCGTGCAGGTGACTGGAGATTCGTGGATGTCCATTGGGTAGGGGTTCTCAAAGATGGGGAAACTGCAGAAAACATTGAAAGAAGAACATATTAGACTTCAGATGAACTCTTCTCACAGTCTTAGCTAATTAATGTAATGGCCGCTACTGCACCAAGGGCTGTATCACTCACTATAACACTTGTTGCCAGGCAACAACTCAGATGGGGGTGCTGTGTCTCAGGCAGACATCGGAAGACAGGTGGTCTGACGAGATTTTGGTCTCGTGACACGATGGGAACAAAGCGTGCTTCCATCACTGACCAATGAAAAAGGCCTTCAGAGGCTACTTTAGGGTAGTGTACCTCTTGGTGAGAGATCGCTGACTGATAAGACACGCCACTACGACACACCCAAAGACAGAGAGGTGGTGCATCGTTGGAGTGAGAGAAGCACAATGGTTGTTTCAGTGAACTGCTGCCTTCTAGCCTGTAATGAACAAGCTGTTAGGAGGTCCTGGGATCAGCTTCAGTAACCTATGAGTGTGCAGGATCTACAGGTCCAGCTGTAATAGCTGTGGATAAACATGGTGCGGGATGCCACAAGGAGCCGGTATGTCTTCATACCCAACCATATCTCATCTTCTATCCAGGTTAGAGACCCAACAGTGTTCTAGATCCTCCTTTCAGCTGTACAGTTTTCCCCAATAATCTCATCCTTTCTCATAACAGTGCTCCTAACCTCACTAAAGCGTGGTGTTTGAGCAGTAATGCAATCAAATCCTCCTTAAAAACAATGTTCATATTCAGTGTAAAGCCTTCCATAAGAGTACAGGAGCCTTACTGCACCAATTTGCAGGACAAAACCCCCGACTAATGCCCTTAATTCCAGAAGAACGTAGTTAAAGGTGGGCTCTCTCTCTGATCTGAAGAGTGTTTATGGAGGATGGAGAGTTTACCTCAGAGACTTTTCATTAAAGGAGCAATCAAATCAGGTAAATTTCCACTGAGTTCTGGACAGAGTTCAGATGTAGCTTTAGTTCTGATGAATGTTGTCCTCAGACTGGCTCTCATGCAGAGGAACGTCTGGTTAAACGGCGAACATCTCTAGAGCTTGGAATGACTTTGTCTCTTACTATAATAACATGTTAATTGAGACTACTGTATATACACAGCCACACACACCTACACACACACACACACACATTACACACATACTCTACACACACATGCATAATATTATATGTATACACACACACATATATATTATTAGCATATTATTATTACAATATTGAAGAATATTATATATTATTACACACATATTAAAGATACACATTGGCTGGTTACAAAGCCATATCTCATATATAAGTGTATGTATCTATAAATAGTAATATGTCAGTGTTTGCTGTGTAAAAGTGTGCAGGTGTGTGTGTGTGTGTGTGTGTGTGTGTGTGTGTGTGTGTGTGTGTGTTCTTACTTGCTCTGTGTGAGATCCACAACAATGAAGTCCTTCTCCAGCAACACCACCACTGCATACGGCTCCTGTACTTCTGTAACAGTACAGTGACAGACAGAGACAGACAGACAAAAACAGACAGAGACAGACAGAGACGGACAGACAGAGACAGACAAAGACAGACAGACAAACAGAAACAGATAGACAGAGTCAGACAGAGTCAGACAGAGACAGACAGAGATAGAGAGACAGAGACAGAGAGACAGACAGACAGAAAGAGACACAGACAGAGATAGACAGAGTCAGACAGAGACAGAGAAACAGAGACAGACAGAGAGACAGACAGACAGAAAGAGACACAACAGAGTGAAACAGCAGAGTCAGACAGAGACAGAAAACAGTGTAACACTGTATTCGCTAACATTGAGACTGATCTTGCTTATCCGCCTGCTTGTCAGGGCTGCCTACACCACTGGTCAACTAATCAACAATCCACTGCTTTATGGGCTCACAACAGAAGTTGAAAAGGTGCCTCCTGTTCACTCTGGAAAACACAACAACCGAAGCCTAGTGTATTATTTACAAGATGACAGGAACAGTGTAACTCTGATCCTACACGCAGGGACGATTCACCTTGACCAGCGAGGACATGCAGGTGCTGAGTCGGCTCCCCTGGCGCACACATTTAAACCAGTACAGAGACCGTGCCACGAGGGGGGCTGTGGGCAGAGGCTACACTTCCATTAAACCTCTCTAGCTGACCTTCAGTTCTGCTTCCTAATGTGGTGATCGTACACTGAAGCGTCGCTGACGGGTCACCTGTCAATCATAGCAAATGTCCAATGACATCGCCATGTCCCCCAGAACACGGATGGAAGGATTTTCCTCCCTAAAGCTCATTATTTAAAGAGCTGTGAGAGGATGACCTTTAGCCTGAGTCGAGTCCACTGCTTTAGGTGTGTGTGTGTGTGTGTGTGTGTGTGTGTGCTGCATGCTATCAAGAGATAAGGTGTTTCACAGCACAACAACTCCACTATAGGTGGTCCATCTCCAGCACTGGTGGGATGGCCTTTCCATGCATGATGGTCAGAGTGGGTCTGCGTCCGGCCTTATCATACGACAGACCACCGGAGAAGATCACAAAGGGCTCACTGACGAGAGAGCGATGACATCATTCATATGTAATATAAATACATACACATGCATATTCATATTGTATTGTGTATTTAGCTCCTACTTGTTTGTGCGGCCACAAAACAACAGTTATAAGAAGGGTTTCTGCCTGGACTGCTTTGCAGCTCATCAGAGCAGCTCGTTTGCATATCACGGCTGTAAAGGCACAGTAATCCAAACAGCCTGTTGAATTCTGAGGACTAAAGAGAGGCTGGGACAGGTGTGGGGACAGGACTTCCACACGTTCAGATAGGATCTCGAGGGAAGCTGTAGGATATGGTTTTGTTGAGAGTCAAAGCGCAGCAGCTTTTACTGCGGGAGGATGAACAGAGCGAGATGAAAAAACAGCAGCTCAATCAGAAGAGCGATTACAGGGAGCTGCGTGAAGATCTGAGCGTTCAGTCGCTCGCCAGCCGAACCACAGAGCAGAAAACAGAAGAAGCAATCAGACGCAGAGTGATCAGACGATTGCTCCTGAATTGTTTACCGAGACGGAAAAAAACAGGCTTTTCAACCCCAGCAGCCAAATGTCCTCACTTCTGAGGAGATAAACAGCAGGACGTGTTTCCTGTAGATAACAGCATCAGCCATACACAACGAGGACACGCAAAGACAGTTCTATGGCTGGTTTAGATCATGGAACCCTCTGCAATGTTCTGTACTTTATAGTAAATCAAACCATATAACGAAACAGAAATGAATGATTATGATGATCATTATGATTCCACATGCGTGTGTGTGTGTGTGTGTGTGTACTCACCTGTTTCGCAGGTCTGTACTCAACTTTAAATGGTCAGGATTCTTTTCACCATCTCTTCTTTGAGATTTAATGAAACAGAATAAAAATACCTCAAATACAAATGTAATTACTAGTATTTGATAATGTTGTGTATTCAATGTATTAAAGCAAGTACTTATATGTACAATGGTATATCCAGTATATGTATTTATATAAGTACTTATATGTACAATGGTATCCAGTGTATTTGTTATACAAGTACTTATATGTAATAATGGTATATCCAGTATGTATTTATATACACTTATATGTAATAATGTAGACTAGTATATTAATATATGACTAATATGCAATAATGGTATATCCAGTATGTATTAATATAAGTACTATATGTAATAATGGTATATCCAGTATGTATTAATATAAGTACTTATATGTAATAATGGTATATCCAGTATGTATTTATATAAGTACTTATATGTAATAATGGTATATCCAGTATGTATTTATATAAGCACTTATATGTAATAATGGTATATCCAGTATGTATTTATATAAGCACTTCTTATATGTAATAATACATATCCTATATGTATTAATATAAGTACTAATATGTACAATGGTATCCAGAGTGTATTAATATAAGTACTTATATGTAATAATGGTATATCCAGTATGTATTAACATAAGTACATATATTTACAGTAATACACGTGGTATAGAACACACACATATTGACACACAGCCACACACACACACACACACTGTATGTCCTTCAGCACCGGCCTCTGCTCGTGTCCATTATAAAGTAAATGAGGCCGTGCTACACTCTAAATTTATCAATTATTAGAAGATGACTCATGTATGAAGCGACACGCCACTCTTGGTGTGTGTGTGTGTGTGTGTGTGTGTGTGTGTGTGTGTGTGTGTGTGTAAATGAATGAGACATCAGTGGAGTAAACTTACCAGCCCTCTGACTAATTCACTGTTCTAGCCAATCAAACGTGATTAAGATGAGAAATAAAGCTATGAAATATGATACTGAGGTGTGAGGCCTTCTTCAGCTCCCATCATCTACAGCAGCAGCCTGAGCCGTCTGCACTGTTACAAATGAATCAGGACCATGGAGAAGGTCTGCCCAGACTAAAGTATGGATATAAGGCCTCTACATGTACAGGGCTTTCTATTTATGGGTCACTGACCACATTTCCACTACAACACACATAGTGCACTGTCTGACACACGGTTCTGAGTGTGAGCTCTCTCTGCGCCGGCTCACTGTGGGGGGGTGACTGAAGGGCTTCTTGTGACTGTGTTCTCAGATTCAAGTGCTACTTAGACTTCCATCAGAGTGACTGCACATGAACTGACGACCTTCATGATGCCAACTCACAGAGTGAATTGCCTAGAGAGAGAGAGAGAGAGAGAGAGAGAGAGAGAGAGAGAGAGAGAGAGAGAGAGACAGAGACAGAGATAGAAAGAGAGAGAGAGAAAGAAAGAGAGAGAGACAGAGAGAGAAAGAGAGAGGAGAGAGAGAGAGAGAGAGAGAGAGAGAGAGAGGGGAGAATATTCAAGCTGCATGGGCTGGATTAATACAGGACACCACTAGGAACCTCTACACCTCCATGCAGAGACGTCTGCTGTGTTGGGATCAGGTGTGAGGAAAGAGGAAACGGCGTGTTTGGCTTTGTAGAATCAACACACTCGTCTTTAACTACACGTCAGTCAGATGTTTCTCTCTGTAATTTGCACTTGCAATTCTGTAATTCCTCAATCAATATACCAATGTCTCATGTTCTTCTTTCAAATCAAGAGACACTCATCTCACACCTTAAAGAACGCATAACAGAGGATCATCAGCAACACTTCCGTGACTGTATTTGTAATCAGACTGCTCTTGATTCTCAACGCCCACGGTGCTCGCATCGGATTCTGTCTTCTGGTCTTGGACTTATTGATGCTTTTCATGAACTTCTTGGACAAATAGTGTTGGAACTGTTACCAGATCCGGTTTCAGAGAACGCAGCATGGTCGGAACATACGATCAGTTTGCAGTGATGTAATATAATGAGAATTATATTTGAATGGATTCATGTGATGAGAGCGGTCAGTGACTCAGTAGGGGAGAGTTCAGGTCACCAAAGAATCTGAAAAGAACTGGAACTTTACACTGGAACCAGTTCAAAACTGAAGCCTAAAAGAAGACTGTTTTGACTCAGCCTTGTTTTGTTTGACGCCTCGATTATCTTCACGACCCGCAAAGCAGTTTTTATCCGGCTCTGCTGATCGCTACATCCACGAATTCTTCCAAAGCCGATGGGCTCAGAACCAGACATATGGCCTGAGCTCCTACATCCACCAGACCTGGCACCCTCTCCATACTCCCAACGGCCATGAACCCACTTACTGCCAAAGTCAGCCAGCAACCGCCGAAAGTGTTTAATCTTGGGTTCCATCAGACTGCTGGTTGCCAGATGTTACAAATCCTACTGCTCAACCATCCAGTGAAAGTTGAAATAAAGAAGAGTTTGTAAGTTAGATAACTGCAAAACCACGCTCTGAAAGGTTCTTTGGCTTGGACTGAGAACACCCATTTACACTGAGATTCTTTCAACTCTGGACATTTTATACGTATCTTATAGCTTCCTCTAATGTCTCAGGCAGAGGAGCCTGAGGTCAGTCTCTGAAGTGGTTGGCAGAGGAGCCTGAGGTCAGTCTCTGAAGGGGTGGCAGAGGAGCCTGAGGTCAGTCTCTCTTGGCAGAGGAGCCTGAGGTCAGTCTCTGGTTGGGTGGCAGAGACGGAGGTCAGTCTCTGATGGGGTGGGTAGAGGAGCCTGAGGTCAGTCTCTGAAGGGGTGGCAGGGGAGCCTGAGGTCAGTCTCTGAAGGGGTGGCAGGGGAGCCTGAGGTCAGTCTCAGAAGAGGTGTCGGAGGAGCCTGAGGTCAGTCTCTGAAGAGGTGGCAGAGGAGCCTGAGGTCAGTCTCTGAAGGTGGCAGGAGCTCTGAGGTCAGTCTCTGAAGAGGTGTCAGGGAGCCCGAGGTCAGTCTCTGAAGAGGTGTCAGGGGAGCCTGAGGTCAGTCTCTGAAGAGGTGTCGGAGGAGCCTGAGGTCAGTCTCTGAAGGGGTGTCAGGGGAGCCTGAGGTCGTCTCTGAAGTTGGGTGGCAGAGGAGCTCTGAGGCCGCCCCACAGGCAGAGGAGCCTGAGGTCAGCCCTGAAGGTGGCAGGGAGCCTGAGGCCGCCCTGGAAGGGTGCCGCCGGAGGAGCCTGAGGTCAGTCTCAGAAGACGTGTCGGAGGAGCCTGAGGTCAGTCTCTGAATGGGTAGCAGAGGAGCCTGAGGTCAGCCCTGAAGAGGTGGGCAGAGGAGCCTGAAGTCGTCCTGAAGGGGGTGACAGGGAACTCGAGGTCAGTCTCTGAAGGTGGCAGGGGAGCCTGAGGTCAGTCTCTGAAGAGGTGGCTGAGGAGCCTGAGGTCACTCTCTGAAGAGGTGTTGGAGGAGCCTGAGGCCGGGCCCTGGAAGAGGTGGGCAGAGGAGCCTGAGGTCAGTCTCTGGTTGGGTGGTGGAGAGCCGAAATGGCCCTGAAGGGGTGTCAGGAGCCTGAGGTCAGTCTCTGAAGGGTGGCAGAGGAGCCTGAGGTCAGTCTCTGAAGGGTGGGCAGGGAGCCTGAGGTCAGTCTCAGAAGAGGTGTTTGAGGAGCCTGAGGTCAGTTCTGAAGAGGGTCTCAGGAGCCTGAGGTCAGCCCTGAAGAGGTGGGCAGAGGAGCCTGAGGTCAGTCTCTGGTTGGGTGTCGGAGGAGCCTGAGGTCAGTCTCTGGCAGGCAGAGGAGCCTGAGGTCAATCTCTGAAGAGGTCACAGGGGCGCTTGAGGTCAGTCTCTGAAGGGGTGGCAGAGGAGCCTGAGGTCAGTCTCTGAAGGGGTGTCAGAGGAGCATGAGGTCAGTCTCTGAAGAGGTGTCGGAGGAGCCTGAGGTCAGTCTCTGATGCAGTCTTAATTCTATTAACAGTTTTTGATTGATGACTTGGATTGTCGGTCGTCATTTTCTTGTCTGCTTCAGTTTCCGACAGGTCCATCACACTTCATGATTTAAAGTGCCATTACTGCCTACTGTAGACTACTGCCTGCCCTGGACGATGGGCCAGGCGAGACACCTGATCTAAAGGACAATCCAAAAAGAAAGGCAAAAGTGTTTACATGAATAATCTGGTTTGAGTCTCTGAATTTCACTCAGCATTTCTATTTTGTCGTCCAAAATAAACACATCCTCTCGTGAAACGCGGTTCAATCTCTTGAGCATGTGCCAGACAGATGATTACAGTCATTAGAGCGTCCATTAAAGTGTCCTGATTATAGTGTCCAGAGCCTCCTGCCAGCATGTCGCCAGCTGTGGAGGAACAAGGTTCAGCCAGACTCCTTCAAAGTCCCAGCCAGCACCTTCAGGAGCCTGGCACAGCTGTGTAGGAACTCGCCGGAGCTCCGTCAGAGTAAACTCTTCGTCCCCAAAACTCTGACTTCATTGTTTCTTCCTTTCCCTTACAATGAAACACACCCTGCCTTTTAAACTGATATATGTAAACGAGCTCTGTTCTGATTGGCCGCGGAGCTGTGCATAGTCGGGCTAGCCGCGCTGACCGGCTGGTTGGTCAGTGGACGTCAGGCTGAGCTGAGCTCGAATCGGAGGGTGTGTTTCTGATAATGAGAGGACTTTGGCCCAGTTCAGCTGCTGATGCATTATGCAGTGTTTTGCTCCGCACCCCGAGGAGCCGAGCGGAGCTGAGCCCAAACTGCTGCTTTGTCCTGAATTTAAAAGTTGACATTGTATTTTAGAGACAGTCTGAAAACCACACATGGACTCAGTGCAGCTCACTCACTGTCTCAAACCAGCAGACTGGGAGCTGATGAAGCCCAACATGTCCTCCTAGTGCAGCTGGAACTAGGCAGACAGATGTATAGTAGTATTGTGATGTGATAGTGGTATTGTGATGTGATAGTGGTATTGTGATTTAGTGTATTTTAAATGTGATAGTGGTATTGTGATGTGATAGTGGTATTGTGATGTGATTTAGTGGTATTGTGATATGATAGTGATATTGTGATTTAGTGGTGTTGTGATATGACAGTGATATTGTGATTTAGTGGTATTGTGATTTAGTGGTATTGTGATAGTGGTATTGTGATGTGATAGTGGTATTGTGATGTGATAGTGGTATTGTGATAGTGGTATTGTGATGTGATAGTGGTATTGTGATTTAGTGGTATTGTGATGTGATAGTGGTATTGTGATTTAGTGGTGTTGTGATTTAGTGGTATTGTGATATGATATTGATATTGTGATTTAGTGGTGTTGTGATATGACAGTGATATTGTGATTTAGTGGTGTTGTGATGTGATAGTGGTATTGTGATTTAGTGGTGTTGTGATGTGATAGTGGTATTGTGATTTAGTGGTTTTGTGATTTAGTGGTATTGTGATATGATAGTGATATTGTGATTTAGTGGTGTTGTGATATGACAGTGATATTGTGATTTAGTGGTGTTGTGATATGATAGTGATATTGTGATTTAGTGGTGTTGTGATATGATAGTGATATTGTGATTTAGTGGTGTTGTGATTTAGTGATATTGTGATTTAGTGGTGTTGTGATTTAGTGATATTGTGATTTAGTGTCATTGTGTTATGCATGCACAACAAAATCATTATTCATGTGGTTGTAATGTTGTGGCTCATTGGTGGTTGACGTTACTGACTGACTGTCGGTACAATCGGCTGATATTTCAGAAGCGAGAGGCAGGAAAGGCAGCAGCTGTAGCTGCACTCTTTCACAAACACGTTCAGTGAAGCCAAGCCAGCAAAGACAGCAGCCAAGCTGCGATTACGCTGAATACAAGCTCACACTCGCTCACACTCGCTCACACTCTCTCACACTCAGCAGAACGAGGAGAATCAGATCTGAAAACGTGACAGACTTCCATTCAGCCGCGATTCTGAGAGCAGGAACCACAGCCAGAACCCGAGACCCAGTTTCATCTCAGCGACTTCATTCAGCTCACAACCTTCTCACTACTCAGCTTCAGGCAGGAGTTCCACTTTCTACTCTCACTGTCCATCTAATCAGCTCCACTGACCATACAGGAGCACTGCCGTGTCCGATCCACTCAGGACCCCCATAATAGCTGCTCTGTGGTGGTCCTGTGGGGTCCTGATCATTGAAGATCAGGGTGAAAGGAGGAGAATAAAGTCTGCAGAGTCTGGAATTATAGAACCACAACGTTCTCCTGTGTGATCAGAGGTAAGAGTGCAGCAGGTTTCAGTATCAGCTGTGAAGTGAAGACTTGGAGCTCGTTCAGTATAAAAATAAACGATTGTTCCAACTGGCTGCCTTGGTGTTACTAAGCATCTCATGTTATTGCTTCTGCATTACTAAGGAGTTGCTATGGTATCCCAGATGGTGAGTCCACTCTTAAAAATGGAGGTGCTACAAATGGTCCTTGGAGAAGAAACACTTCTCATTCCATACAGAGCTTATAATAGAGATGTGTGAGCGAACCTGAACATCAAGAGGAGGCTCTTTAAGGGGAATGTCCTTCACACTCACACATCTCTGCTACTTTATGGACAAAAGGATTGAGAAACCTGTTCATTGTTGCTTCTTCTGAGTATGTAAACAAGTTCCTCCTGCTTTTGTTGGATAACAGCAGTGCGAGTGAGGTGAGGATGTTGGTCTAGATGATCACCACCTCACCTAATCATCCAAACTGGAGCTCCATCATGCCGCAGTGATGTTCTAGCCCATGTCTGGCATTAGCCTGACTTACGTAAATGTAAATAAGGAGCCACTCACCTCATCGTAGTAGATTCTGAAGTCAGCTCTTTTCGATCTCAGGTCCCACATCACGATTGTGCCGCTTTCAAAACCAATCAGCAGCTGAAGCAGAGAACAAAATCAGTTCCACTGTTCCACATCCATCACACATCACAGCTCCACTGTTCCACATCCATCACACATCACAGCTCCACTGTTCCACATTCATCACGTCATATCACGGTTCCACTGTTCCACATCCATCACACATCACAGCTCCACGGTTCCACATTCATCAAGTCATATCACAGTTCCACGGTTCCACATCCATCACACATCACAGCTCCACTGTTCCATAATCACCACACATCAAAGTTCAACTGCTTCACATCAACCAAATCATATCATAGTCCCACTTTTCCACAGTCATCACATATTACACTGTTCCCCTGTTCCACAGTCATCACATATTACACTGTTCCACTGTTCCACAGTCATCACATATTACACTGTTCCCCTGTTCCACAGTCATCACATATTACACTGTTCCCCTCTTCCACAATCATCACATATTACACTGTTCCACTGTTCCACAGTCATCACATATTACACTGTTCCACTGTTCTACAGTCATCACATATTACACTGTTCCACTGTTCTACAGTCATCACATATTACACTGTTCCACTGTGCATGACAGTTCTGCAGTCCTGCTTTGCAATCTGTTGATTCCTTCGGGGTGCAACTGTTTCTTTTTTGACGACAAGTGTGTATATAGGACATATCATTATTAAATATAGATAGAGAAGTTTCTGTGTGCACGTCCACGTGTCGTGCGTGCGTGTGTGTGTGTGTGTGTGTGTGCATGTAACTGAGCTGATGAGTCCCAGTTTGTCCACTTTAAGTGGACTCCAGCAGCTGGAATATTAAACAAAATGTGTTTTTTGCAGAAATGAACAGCAGAAGAGGAAATGAAATGTTTTATATTTTATACATGAAAATATATTTCCAGGAAAGTCTGTGAAATTTAATATTTGAGTTCGAAAAATAGCTGAGAAAGTTGAACAAACCTCGCAAAAGAACAGAGAGAGAGAGACAGAGACAGAGACAGAGAGACAGAGAGAGAGGAGAGAGAGAGAGACAGAGAGAGAGGAGAGAGAGAGAGACAGAGAGACAGAGAGAGAGACAGAAAGAGAGAGAGAGAGAGAGAGAGAGAGAGAGAGAGAGAGAGACTTTAATATCCTAATTTGTTTATTATAATGCTGTTCTATTAAAATCAATACGCAAAACAGTTCTGGAGGCAGCGCTGCCTCTGAGGCAGAAAAAACACAGTTGGCTCAGAGAACAACCAATTAAAATAACCAGTAAGCAGAGCTTGAGGAACGTGTCTCTGCTCCTCAGAGCTTTGTGGATGAAAGGTTTTTGATTCAGTTTGAGATTTTGTTGTTTGTTTTTAAGAGATTATTTTTATGTGGTGCTGGTTTCTCAGAAAACCGCCTGGAAAAACAGTCAGCCTGCCTGTAGGCTGATTGAAGACGCGCCGTCGCGGTGCTCTTTGTGTTGGCATACAGTAAAAAAAAAAAAGCATGGAGAGAAGTTGCAGGATGCTGCCTTAGAGTCAGGCTGCTGAGTTTCCCAGGCAGTTTTCTGAGAAACCAAAATCATACAAAGAGAACTTCTTAAAAACAACACAAACCAAACTGAACTGCACAACTTTCATCCACAAATAAAGCTCTGAGGAGCAGATACAGGTCTCTGAAGCTCTGTCTCCTGGAGGTTTGAATTGGATTATCTCTGAACCAGTTCTGCCTGTTCTGCCTCAGAGGCAGCGCTGCCTTCAGAACCGCTTTGAGTAGTGGTTTTCCAGACAAGCTGTATTAACCTGTTCAGGAAGAACACACCTCACTTGTCCACTTCATCAGAAGTGCTAAACACTAGTGCTGATCTGAGGGTGATTCCTCAACCCAACCAGGTTCTGCAAATCCACACTAATTAAGCGCAGGGATACGTTCACCTGTGAAAAGTCATTAGCACCCTGCACGAAGTGCCAGGAGACAGTGAGGAAAACCAGCTTCACTTGAAGAGGGAGATACATGTGACTTAATGGGAGATAAACATCTGTGCTGCTCTGAGTCAGCTCGTCAGGAAGGCACTGTGCAGGCTGGTGGTGGTTCCATACTGGTTTGGGTATATGCTCATGGCAGGGGTTCGGTCCACTAGACACGTTTCCCACCACATGTCACTGCCTGGTGACCATATGCAGCCCTTCATGGGGTCCATGGACCATCGCAGTCATAGGATATTCCAGCAGGATAATGGACCACACCTTCAGGCCCAAATCCAGATTTGGTTTGAGGAGCATTCTGGAGGGTTGTGGATGGGCATGTTATGTAGTAATTAAAGTTTGGGAGAAGGTCCACATCCAAACCCCACCTTATAAAACCACTCCTCTCATTTCACGATCTTCACCTCCACCACAACTCCTCCTTCTCTTCCAAATTCCATATGCAGTCTTGACAAGGGGAGGTCCAGCTTGAGTTCCCCTTCCTTTCCTCAACAACTGCGAGCATAATGTGCACATTGTATTAACGGGATGTGGTGCAATTCACACCCAAGATCCTGCATCACTCCAGACATCTTCCATGGCGTTGAGAAATCGTGTAAGGGTGGATGCTACATCATACAAGTTCCTGTCCCATGACGTAGGGGCCAGTCATGGCCTGGAGGTAAGAGGAGCTGCCTTGTGACCCACGTTCGCCAGCAGGTTGCAACTGACGTACGAGACATTTCAACGCTTGGTGTCTCCTAACATGCATCAATTAACTGGACCTCTTGGTTTTTAAAAGGAGTGTCTGAATACTTTTGGACATGCACAGTACCTCGATGTTCAAATCACAAGCTGCTCTGAGCTGTCAATGAAAACGTTGATCTGTCAGTGATGAAACGGTCAAGCTCAGCATAACAGAACCAGCACTGACCCGTCCCTCACTCTCGCACTCGGGTTCCCAGTGGCACCCTGTGACACAGCGACTAGTCATATCTGAGTGAAGGCGTCTGACTGACAGTGGCAGGACAGCCAGAATGAGGTCAGTCAGACTGAACTTATGTAGGTTATTAGGAGAGATATGTTCCAGCTTCGTTTTCCGACAATCTGAGAAGGATCCAGAGAGCAGAATCGAGCCTCCAGAGGGGAACGCGTGAACCACCGCCAGTCTGCTGACAGTAGAGAGTGAGGGCAGTACTTTACAGCTTCACTAAAGTGTCAGAGAAGATGAGGGTCACCAGAAGCAGCCACCCGAAACTGATTCGTCCAGCTTCTCCTCAAACAGTAGAGTGCACTCATAAACCCTGAATACACAGATTCAGTACATGTTGAAGTTCTGCAGACAGTATTTTGGGTCTTACATGGCATTTGAGATTCAGAAGATTAAGATTTAGACTTTCATTCATTCAGAAGGGAGTATATTTTAGCATTTGTGTGATCAGTATCAGTCAGTAGTCTGTATCGATGTACTCAGACTGGATCAGTATCAGTCAGTAGTCTGTATTGATGCACTCAGACTGGATCATAATGGTTTCTCCATGAAATAAACACAGTTCACAAACTGACAATGAGCAGAAGAGCTTTAAAAGGTTCTAAAGGAACACAGAACACTCTTACCTTCCCTTCATCTTTCGGACTGTCACTCAGATGGACCACGGGCCCGGGATGTGTCTTTGTTGATCTGTGAAAGAAAGTTTAGATATTTAGCTGCAATTAAAGTAACACCTTTGCAGTGCCATGATGATGATTCAGCCAACGGTCAGCATTATTGTACTCAGATCAGATCTGTAGTGTCCAACAGTCAGTACTGCTCAGATTGGATCAGTACGGGTCAACAGTCACCATTAAGGTACTCAGATTGGATCGATATGGGCCAAAGGTCAGCATTAAGGTTCTCAGATTGGATCAATATGGGCCAAAGGTCAGCATTAAGGTTCTCAGATTGGATCGATATGGGCCAAAGGTCAGCATTAAGGTTCTCAGATTGGATCGATATGGGCCAAAGGTCAGCATTAAGGTACTCAGATTGGATCAATATGGGCCAAAGGTCAGCATTAAGATTCTCAGATTGGATCGATATGGGCCAAAGGTCAGCATTAAGGTACTCAGATTGGATCAATATGGGCCAAAGGTCAGCATTAAGGTACTCAGATTGGATCAATATGGGCCAAAGGTCACCATTAAGGTACTCAGATTGGATCAATATGGGCCACAGGTCAGCATTAAGATTCTCAGATTGGATCAATATGGGCCAAGGGTCACCATTAAGGTTCTCAGATTGGATCAATATGGGCCAAAGGTCAGCATTAAGGTTCTCAGATTGGATCAATATGGGCCAAAGGTCACCATTAAGGTTCTCAGATTGGATCAATATGGGCCAAAGGTCAGCATTAAGGTTCTCAGATTGTATCAATATGGGCCAAAGGTCAGCATTAAGGTTCTCAGATTGGATCAATATGGGCCAAAGGTCAGCATTAAGGTTCTCAGATCAGATGAGTAGTCACATGTTTGTTAATGTGCCGTTTACCATCAGACTCCACTTCTCTCCTACAATAAACAAATGCATCACTGTCCCAGTTTCGTTCCATTACTGGACATAAAGCACCTCTCTGACCCCCGTGACCGTATCCAGCTCCTGCCAGGAAAATGGCCTATGTGCTGTCTGACCATTAAACCCCAATAACCAGCATTACGTCATACATCACAACCAGCAGCTCCTGCCTCCATGAAAACACCATCAAATACGTGGAGACGTGACTCACTCCACAGACCCCCGGGGGCACGCTTTCAGCACCCGAATGAATAGCAGCAGAAAGTTCTGCAAGTTCTTTCAGTCTCCACTTCCAAGGTCTTCTTCTCTAAAGCGCTTCTAAAGCGGAGAGCACAGAGGTCAGGAACGCTGCGAGAGTCACGTTTGACTGGATTCATGGCGGATATTCCGAGTGGGAGAAGAGTCAGAGCAGGAGCTCCGAGTGGGGGATGAAAGAGAAAGACAGAGTCAAAGGAGAACTGTTTTTGACAATCGATTTGCTTGCTTTCTCTCTCTCTCTCTCTCTCCCACACACACACACACACACACAGTGAAGGTGGAGAGCTCAGAAACCGCTGCACATACAGAGAACATGTTTGATTCTTCATTTTTCGTTTATGATGAAAGACACGACCACTAAAGCACTACAGGAGTGAGGACCTCTGTTTGGTTCTCCTGACTCAACCCACCAGTTAACCGCCCAGTACAGCTGGTGTGATGGAACAGGGAAATTAGTAGACCGTGCTGGACTCTCGGTTCCCCACCCCTGCGCTAACAGACGCTGTCCTTTCTGGATCTATAACCAGCAATGGTCTCTAGTCCAATTATGAACTACATTTATTCATGAGACCATTTTACCCCCTGAAGTTCCCTCAGCTGATGTCACGTGATTGCTCTGTAGGGAGCACAAGCGCACTGCTGAAGTACCCCGTGGAATGGAATACAACGTCAGTGTGAAAACAACCCTCACAGGAGTGAAATGGCCTTCAACTTTTATGATCAGCGGAACTTGGGCGGGTCATCGAAATGCCTCTCGTCACTTCTGCTTCTCTCACAACCATCTACAGTGGATGTTATATTTTATATATTTGGTTCAGGCTCCTGGTTCGGATGCCTCCTGAACATCTGGACTGGTGATCTGGGAAGGTCTGACTGGGAGACGCTGGAGAGATGATATCTCTCAGCTGGCTTGGAAACAGTCTGGAAGACATGGCTGGGGAGAGGGAGGTCTGGGCTTCTTTGCTTAGGCTGCTAATGCAGATAATGGATGGATGGATGGATGGGTGGGTGGATGGATGGATGATGGATAGATGGGTGGATGGATGGATGGATGGATGGATGGATGGTTGGATGGATGGGTGGATGGATATATTTAAAAGTAGAGGGTTAAAGATCAACATTGTCTTTATATGAATCAATATCTGGTCACTGAAATGACCAATTTAAGTCCATTTTTTAAAAACCCACCAATAACAGAGCAGGAGACACACTGTGTAGCGCAGGGATCAAACACTGTGAGCCAACAGCGGAATGTCAGTAAAGGTCAGGAGACCTGTCCGACGTTCACCTACAGCCAGTGGGTCAATTCCCCCTAAAGCTCTAAAGCTGGGTTGGACGGAATCTGAGCTTTTGGCATGAAGAGGGTGTATCTGAGCTCCTGTCCTGTTAGATCCTTTACTGAAGACCTTGTTTGATGAAGACAGTCAGTGTGGATTCGGGTGCCTTAAAGCGATATCTTATTGCCTGGGGTTTGAAACGACTCCGACACAACCGCCCTGTACACCACCAGCGACCTGTGTTACGAAACTACAATCCGTGTGTGAGAGCGGATGGCAATTCCCCGCTGAAAGCTGTGAGCCGGGGTTGTGAACCCAGCAGGTGTGCGTGTCCTGGTGATTGTAAGGGTAAATGCTGAGGGAATTACAGAGACGGTGGAGGAAAACAGAAAAATAGCTACAATATCCCATCGCCTTCGGCACCGAGACTGAGCACCGGGGCTGATCTCTGGAGTCATGGCAACAAAGGACGAAAACACGGTGGTGGAGGAGCACATAGAGGATTATCAGTCATGATCTCAGTGCGAATGCGAGGGCACGGGTGTGATTCTTGTGTTTCAAAAGTTCAAGAAACTCAAAAGTTTCTTTTTAAGTTCATTAGGATACATTTACCTTCAGGAGCTTAACCTTAAGAACCCGAGATCTGCTACATGCCGTATTCTAGGCTTCATATCTCAAGATCAGAGCAACCTACAGACAGGACTCACACATCATAACACGCTACAACATTCCATCAACACTCCACCACCAGAACATTGAATAACAATGGTGTGCATGGCAGGGTTGCAAGGAGACAGCTGCTGCTCTCCCAAAAGAACGTCCGCTCTCCGTCTGCAGTTTGATGAACATCTCCATCAGACCAGAAGGGCTGGTTTAAATGAGTTTGGAGAAATGAAAACACAGCCTACACTGTTTGTGAATCATGGTGGTGGTAGGATCATGGTTTGCTGCATCTGGGCCACGATGGCTTGTCTACATTGATGGAACCATGAATTCTGAATGATTCCAGCAACATTTGAAGGACAATGTCTGGACATCTCTCTTTGAGCTGAGACACAACAGAATGTGGATCATGCAACAAGACAACGACCCTAAGTACCAAAGAATATTTAAAGAAGAATTAGTGAAGGGCTAATCAACAGCTTCTGGAAACGTTTAGTTATTGTCACATTTGCTTGATTCGGTTCTTCTTGTCTACTTTTTTGGTGTGCTGACCCTTTTATAACTCTCTCTCTCTCTCTCTCTCTCTCTCTCTCTCTCTCTCTCTCTCTCTCTCTCTCTCCCTCCTCTCTCTCTCCCTCCCTCTCTCTCTCTCTCTCTCTCTCTCTGTCTCTCTCTCTCTCTCTCTCTCTCCTCCCCCTCCCCTCTCTCTCTCTCTCTCTCTCTCTCTCTCTCTCTCTGGTAAGATGGGTTTGTTCTGCTGACTCAGCGGTCTGATGCTGCGAGGAATGCAGTTTCCAACGATGACAAGGTAACAGCCAGGAGGCGGAGCAATGTCTGCAAGTCTGGTTTGACCTAAAATCCCCCCCCATTAGACAAGGCCTGAAGCTTGCACACACACACACACACACACACACACACACACACACACACACACACACACACACACACACACACACACACACAGCACAGCATCCAAGCAACACACTGAGCTCTGTATGAGTCAGTGAAGGAAAGTGAAAAATGATTAATATAAAAGAAAATTACAATAAAAAGGAGAAGCACGTTGTCCCGCGCCGCCCCAGCTCAAACAGATCTTTGAAGTTCCTCCTTTTCATTTCAAAGACAAAGACGTCCCCGAATCTGCCTTAATTATCAATGTCTGATTTGAGCCTTTCTCACACAAACAAAACAGCAATGAAGGAAATGCAGCTTAAAAGCATGTCTTTCAGGATTAGAGGAAGACCAGCCTTTGAAGCGTCTGAGCTCATAGACACTCGCTCTTCAGTGATCCTTCGACTCTGACTCCGTACGGGTTCATAAAAGTGCGGTAAAGATTTACATACGGACTCTTTAAGAAGAACACTGCTGTCATTCGGAAGAAGAATATTGGGACAATTTTTTTATGGGCAGATGAGACTGAAATAGATTGTGATGTTTGGAGAAAGGAAAACGCTATTCCAGCTTAAATGTCCCATCTCATCTGTGAAACGTGGTGGTGGTAGCATCAAGGTTTGGGCTTCATATATAGGTGCCGACGGTAGGCCATCTGATACGGCACTTTATCAGCTACCCTTTACCCTGTCCATCACCACTGTCCAAATATAATTTGGGTGATGGAAACCTTCTCCGAGGGACCCAGAATGAGATGGATGGAGGGGTTTTGTGATCAGATGAGACAGTCTGCTCAGCCCTCTGCAGATACCATCCCAACAGTAAAGCGTGGTGGTGGCAGTATCAGCATCGGAACGTTTTCCCTCAGTAGGGACTGGTTCCAGCTGAAGAATGGTCTGCTAAACGTGCTTCCATCTACTAAATCTAAAGTCTTGGAGAATCTTCACCACCTTTCAGCAGCACAACCCAAACCTTCCCCATTCCACCCAAAGCATGGTGGTGGCAGCATCAAATTATCGGATAACGTCAGGCAGCCATGTCAACGTCCAGATCTCAGCCCACTTGAGAATGTCAGACACTGTTTGAAGACTAACGTGTCCATCAACCCTCCAGAAGAACCAGGATCGGATCTGCAGAAGGAGGACGGGGGAAAATCCCTGCACTTTCCCGAATCCTTCTGCCTGCCACAGCACAACTGAGGGACGTTTCTTTACTTCATAATTGCAACCAATACAGTGAACATGACAAACTGGACCCTCTGACCATCAAATATTGAAGAGGAGGGATCCGGGGGGCGACGGGGGGAACGCGCTCCTAGCAGGTGTCGGCAATAATGAGATAGCATGAGTGAGTGGGCGAACGAGTATGAGCAGCAGAGAGGAGAGATAACACACATAAATAGTGTTAGCTTTTAATGACAGTCTCTCTCTCTCTCTCTCTCTCTCTCTCTCTCTCTCTCTGTAGGCCAGGTCTAATTGTCCTCGGTTGGAGGGTCTCACTTAGCTCTCCTTTGTAGTTATAAAAGAAAGAGAATCTCTCTCTCTCTCTCTCTCTCTCTCTCTTTCTCTCTCTCTCTTCCTCTCTCTCTCTCTCTCTCTCTCTCTCTCCCTCTCTCTCACCTCGCTCGCCCTGTGAAACCTATTATTGCTCTCTAAAACACCGAGGGCCAGTGTGAGATAATTCACTCCTCTGCCTCACTTTCTCTCAAACGAGGCTATTTTTATCCTCTCCTTGTTTAAATAACTCCCTCATTTTGTTTATTCAGTGTCTTTTGTTCCTGTTCGTCCACCTCGGTGCCCTTTGGACACTCTCTCTGACCAGACAGGGGGTCACTATAACCGTGTTCAGACCAAAAGCTTTAATAGTGCATCTCATTAGGACGTGAGCAGCGTTATTTCAGGATTAGGACATAAAACGCATTTAAAAGACATTTGAATATGTTTTAATTACATTTAATTAACTACTAAACAAGCCTCTTGATGGTCCTCAAGCCTGGACAGAAGATGAGATTATGTTAGGTTCCTTATGGCATCCTGCAGCACATCTACCTACGGATGTTGTAGCTGCGCCTGTAGATCCTGCACACTCATAGGTTACTAAAGCTGACGTCCAGCTGCTCCCATAAATGCTTTGCACACCTGCCTGAAGGACGTGTGGGACTGCAGTTAAAGGTGATTGGGATCAACATGCCAGACGTCTCTGCATGGAGGTGTAGAGGTTCCTAATGGTGTCCTGTGATGATCCATCCCATGCAGCTTGAATGTTCTCACTCAGTTCTGCAGATGGTGTGGTAGGGGTGGAGTGTTGATAGAGTGTCCAATAGCATCCCACACATTTTCACTCAGGGACAGGTCTGGAGATGAGACCGACCACGGCGTGACAATGTGCACTACGTAAATTTGCACTACGTCACAACACATACGTATCTCCAGTACTTTGGCAAAGATCAAAAATGCATGTTAGGAAATGGACTTTTCTGCCAACAGACGCTTTCCTGGCTCATATTCAGAACTCTATATATGAGTGTGTGTGTGTGTGTGTGTGTGTGTATGTGTGTGTGTGTGTGTCCCTTTTTGTTTGAGGTTCAAGACATCTGAGGAATGTTATCTGGCTGATAAACCAAAGTGCTAATTAGAAAATAATGGAACTAATTACCAAGAGATGTAAACCATTACTGCCATTACACACTTCAGCTGCCAACAAGACAGTCGAGACAGACGAGACAGACGAGACAGAGGAATGTAAAGCATTCAGGACATATGTGTCATTTATTATTACTTATTTATGGTCTAATATCGTGTATCTCAGCTCTGACATCCTCCAAAACCTCTGGAGATGTCCTGTGGTGTCGACATCAAGTGAGGCATGTAAGTGTGTGCATTTGAACCCACGTGACAGCAGCTGGTGCACCTTAATCCAGCTGAATTCACTAATGATGAAGGGTGTCCACAAACTTTTGGACATGGTGTACATGGTGTTGGGATAGAAGAGGAGGGAGAAAACTGAAGATCGAAGGTTCTGGTCTGACATTGATCATACCATGTGTGTGTGTGTGTGTGTGTGTGTGTGTGTGTGTGTGTGTGTGTGTGCAGGCAGTAGGTAAACTGAGAACAAGAGGACTGCTTATCATCCGGAAAACATGGAGAACCTTTCGCCTCTTCCTGTTATCATCCCTCCCTTCCTGCCAGATCGCATCAGCCGTTCACAAACATTAGGAGACGCTCTGCAGACGTTCTGGCAACGCTTATAAAACGGATTTTCACTGCCTTTTTATTCCGCCGTCACATTCCGAGCTGCAAAGACAGGCACGTTCTCCTATCTTTAATGTCCACCAGACGTGAGGGGTGTACCAACGCTTGCACCTAAGAACCTCAGGTGGTTGTCTGAGGCGCTGCCGCCTCTGTTTGGGTGCAACTTCAAAGTCAGACTGATCGAGGCCCCTGAGGCGCTGGTGAGGGTTGCCGTGGCAATGGCAGTGACACTGTTATTCAACACAGGGGGCTTTGAATATTATCGCGCGTGGATAGTTGGCCGCAGTTCGGGAGCTTCTCTGAAAGACCTGCTTGTTTAGGATGAGAGTCGTGAGATCTGCAGAGATGCCTCGAGTGCTGAGCAGTTAGGAAGGACTTTGCATGGTTGGTACCACCTAATAATGTCGGTACCGATTCATGTCCAATCAATCAGTGCCCGAAATCAGAAAGACAGTGTCCCCCAGGAGCCCCGATAATGTTATCAGTGCTGCAGCTACTGCTGATGAAGCACGCAGGTGAAGTACGAATGCGTGGTGCATCACGCCCACGGTGTCATATCAGGAATATGGTGGACCTCTTCTTGGACTGAGTTCTAGATATATGTAGATATATGTTCAGAATATGGACAAAAGTGTTGGGACACCTCATTCAATGTTTCTTCTGAAACCAAGGGTAGAAAATAGAGCTTGTCCTCTCTTTTGTTGTAGAAACTGTCTCTACTGGAAGACTTTCTTGTAGATTTAGGAGCACTGCTGTGAGAATTTGATCGCATTCAGTGACAAGAACATTATTCCTGATACCCAACTCTCCACCCCATCCCAAAAGTACAGGGTGGAGCTCCATCATTCCCAAGAACACAGTTCCACTGCTCCACAGCTCAATGCTGGGGGGTTTTATACCCCTCGAACCCACGTTTGGCGTTTGGCATGGTGCCTAATTGCCACCCCTAATCGAGTCCTCCAGAGTGTCAGTTGATGGAACTTCACTTTGGATTCACAGGTTCTTTGTGGTTCACTTTCAGAACCGAACTCTGACAGGTAAGAGGGTGGCTGCACAAGCTGCATGTAGGCTGTGAGTGAACAGGGAACGTGACTCCAAACATCAGGCTGATTTTCCTCGGAGGATTCAGAAGTGTTGTTCGAGAAGATAACTGGCAGACGTGGGCGTTCGGTTTGCTCCGAGGCGGAACGCAGAAGCTCCCACTGCTATGTTAAGACAGTAAAGTGCGCCGTGTGCTCCACTAAAGCTTTTTGATTGCTCCAGCAGTTTTGATGGAAGCCGTGCTCGGAGCACAGGCGACGGCCGCTGTGCGAAGGTGGGTTCCTCCTTATAAAGGCGTGCTCGTGAAGATTTGAAGAACCACACGTGGTAACAGCCAGGCGAATGCTGAGATACATATCAGGCTCTATAGGAGGGTTTTAATAGGCTGGCATGTAGAAATAGGACACACGTGG
Source organism: Acestrorhynchus altus (assembly GCA_034509495.1). NCBI lineage: Eukaryota > Metazoa > Chordata > Actinopteri > Characiformes > Acestrorhynchidae > Acestrorhynchus > Acestrorhynchus altus. The sequence goes on along the minus strand of CM067509.1, from coordinate 6,539,222 downwards.
AAGAACCTTCTGAAGAACTGTGGAGCTGAAACCGAACAGCTGAAGGCTTTGAGGATTATGAAGGCTTTGTTTCTCAACATCTTCCTCTCAGTATTTCCAGTTTCAGTTTAGCATTGGCTTCGACAGTAAGATTAATCACTCTCCTCTGGGCGTGCTCACAACCTTAGGAACGCTACAATCTTCACCTTTTGGACTCCCTATGATAGGACTGTCATCTACAAAAATGGACAAAAGTATTGGGACACCTGCTCATTCACTGCTTTTGTTAGAGTAACTGTCTCTGAAGTGAGGATCTGATCTGAGCATCAGCCCCGCCCCCTCTCTCTGATCAGTCAGAGTCTGTATGCAGGTTGAGCACCAGCCCCGCCAGAGTCAGAGAGAGCACAATTGGTACATTTGTCATGTCCCGAAAAAGACGTTTGGGGACAAGAGGACCAATCACCTTCTCAGAGCGATGGGGGAGAAGGAGGGTCATCCCATCATGGACATGGATAACTGTAGCGATCAGTGCTCCTGTTGAGGGGTATTTGTTTACACTGTGCTGAGGCTGTACCTCAGGAGAGAGGAGAGCAGAAAAACATCAACACCGATTTCTCTGCTGGCACTAACGTCTGTCAGCTGGGACGGCGCTGGAAGGCTGGTGAGTGGGAGGAGACGTGATTGACGTTCACGAGCTCTTCGCCTGTCAGGGTAACACACGCGGGACTGAGGTGTTGGTATTGACTTGCACATTTTAACGTGGCGTGTGAGCTGGGGAGGGGGAGATATAAGAGACTCCCCTTTGCGGTTTGCAAGGTGATATCATTTGAAGAACCTGGTTCCCCACCTCAGAGGTGACACTGCTAATCTCCGATAACACCGTGCCATCCGCTGCAACAGGGCACAGTCAGTACTGCTAACGATTCTGTTTCCAGCACCGACTGCTTCGGAAATACCGAAGGTGTCAGGTTGGGAATGTCAAAACCCCCTGTAGATGAGGTTACCTGAAGAAAGAGACGTCACACAAACTCAATACGGTCAATAATCTACACCTTCATTCTGGGACCAACAAAGCAATTGAACTGGGTTTACTAATGCAAACAAACCGACTGACCCATTCAGCCGCCCATTCCATTTTCTTCTTCTTGCCACATGGATGACCATTTTCCCCACTTTAGGGACCTTTCATTGACCTCTGATCATCACTCTGATGAAACAGATCAATAAAAGCTTCCATAGTGATTGTCGACCGTAGTGCATTGAACTACCGAAGTGCGCTGCCCCATACAATACCATTTTTGCACCGTAGTGACCTTGGACGAAGGTCACAGCAAGACACTTCCACTGTGATTCTGAACGTGTGTGAACATTCGCTGATAAATTATTGCAGTGCATCCAACATCAAAGGCAGCACAGAGACCCTTCAATACACCGACAGAAACGCAAAGCTCACAGAAAGCTTCAGTTCCTCCAGCTGATCCATTTTCATATCAGCAATACAATCGTGCAGCCCAGTCGATACAGATGCACCGTTTGACCGATGACCCAATCCAGACACGAAACTCCAATTCCACACGCCGATCCATTCTACTATCAACAACATTTGGACATACAGCCCACCCACTGCCCTGGGGGCAGGCGTGAATCAATTAGGGGATTTAGAAAACAACAACACCGGGTAACAGCACTGAAGGGATACTGAGCGGGTCAGTAGGTGATGCAGGCTTACAATTAATGCTCATAAGCTCTTTATCAGACCCGCACCATCTCAAGGAATGTATACATTATTAGTAAATGAGCTTTTTCAGCATCTGAAAGGCCTTGAAGGGCACATTCGTTCTGGAACGTAAGTTAAGCCATGCTCTAGACAGGACCTGGACATTAATACACATGAATCCAATAATACTGATTGGTTCCAATGGCAGAGAGTGAAGGTCAGAGTATGCAATGGTCAGTTCCTACCAAACATGCTCTGAGGAAGGACAACCAGGGAACTGGTGAGAGGGTCAAAGATGCTCATGGAGGTCCAACTCACAAGTTATAGGACTTATAAGATACCACAGGACACCTTCACAGGTCTTGTGGAGTCCATGCCTCAACAGGTCAGTGGTGTTTTGGTTAAACGAGGGGACCGACACAATCTGAGGCTGGCGGTGTTAATGGAATGGCTGATAGGTGGACTCTCATTGGCTCTTTCAGTGTCTTCGTCCGATTGATTTAATGATGCCTGTACTCACAGTTCTATGGCCTTGTTCCACATAATGACGTATCCGGACAAGATGAAGGACTCGACGTTGACGATGTGTGTGTTTCCTCGCTCCGTTCCCACGTAAAGCCATTTACTCTGGAACGGAAGATGGCAGAAAGTGATCCTGAAAGAGAGGAGGAGGAAGCAGAGGGATTCTGTTAGTAAGAGTGGAGCTCGTCAGCTCCGTTTTATAACCTATAATTAATATCTTTAAGAAAGCAGCTGCGCGTTAATTACCGTTCTCTCTTTCATGGCGTATGAGTTTCGGTCTTAGCCAATTACAACAGTCTCACTGCAGATAATTGTACGGTAGTAACGCAATTTCTGGAACCTGCACAGTAATTATTAGGAACATGTTTTTTTTTATTTAATCCTAAATGACCTGGAAGCCAAAGACAAAACAGATATTATCCATTATTTTACAAATTCCTTACAAACAAGAAAGGGACGCGTGTTACTGCGAATAAAACGGCACTGAATTGCACGTAATCAAATACAGAAGCCTTCATTTCATGCTTAAAGGAGCAATTTGGTGAACAATCAAACCACCATGACGGATTTCTGACCCCCAAATACAGCCAATCAGCCAAGATATGTTTGGTATCAACCTCGTGGCCCCTAATATTGGGGGATATTTTCATAGTTATATGTCATTTTATTTGCCATTTTCATTATTTTGTATGTACAGGAGACAGTCACACAGATATTGTAATCTTCAGTAGACTACTCAAACACTCAGCCCCGCCTCCTCTCTCTGATCAGTCAGAGTCTGCATGCAGGTTGATAATCAGCCCCACCCCCTCTCTCTGATCAGTCAGAGTCTGTATGTAGGTTGATCATCAGCCCCGCCCCCTCTCTCTGATCAGTCAGAGTCTGGATGCAGGCTGAGCATCAGCCCCGCCCCCTCTCTCTGATCAGTCAGAGTCTGTATGCAGGTTGAGCATCAGCCCCGCCCCCTCTCTCTGATCAGTCAGAGTCTGTATGCAGGTCGAGCATCAGCCCCGCCCCCTCTCTCTGATCATCACAGATAATAAGACATATCAGCCTGTTTGTTGGGAGGCGTGAATTAATTACAAAAAAATGGGCCTATAATTAACAACGTAACTCACAGTCAGGCTCGGCGGTACACGTGCAGACAGTGTGGTGTGGGATCCGTGCGGATTCACAACAATGGAGCTGGAATTGGAGCTTTGATTGGAGTTCTGCCTTAAGTCCCATTAACAGCTCTCTGCTCTCCTTCCTATAACAGCGAGGACCGAGACCTGTCACATCATTCGCAATGTCAACAAGTTTGGCTACGCTCTGAGCCTCGTGTCAGTCGAGCGTCAGTCCCAGTTGGGCACGGGTGTGTGTATTTTTAGGACGGCACAATTAATTGGAACGCCATTGCCCCGAGACAAACGGGAGCTAATGAGACATGAGTGAGAAGCAGCAAGATGAGCAGCTTCTGGGGGGAAACTTTCAGAGAACCGGTTCCTTATAAGGTAAAATCCACACCACGCAAGACACTGGGTGTCTTCAGACGGCATTCAGGTTCTCATCTTCTGGGATGTCATAAGAACAACCCACATCCATCTATTTGGGTCAGAGCAGATTCATACTGACCTTATAAGGACCTTTAACCTGAAGAATGGAAAATATAGGGATGCTAATCAGAACCAAAGTCTCCTGACGTCAGCCTCCTAATGTGCTACCACTATAATCTGAAGGTCGCAGGTTCCAATCCCGGGTCATATTGCTTGCCATCGGCAGCCGGGCTCTGAGAGGGCACAATCAGGGAGTTATCGAGACCTCGACTCATCAACAAGAGGGGGCGGGGCTAATAACATCACTGACCGGTATATTTATGCAGCTAAAAGCAACAGTGGAGGACGAGCTGAGATCTGGAAGCTCTAGAATATCAACCCTACAGTTTTCAATGGTTTGTGCTGATGTTTCGTGGTTAAGGTGGTGGAAAGCTGACCATCAAGGCAAAAACATACCTTATGATGGGGAAACTAGCTGGTCCGACAGTTCTTGACCAGCTTAGATATGATACTCCTGCTGGTCATTTTGGTCATGCTGGTCAACCCACTGATCAAGAACTGAGCTGATCAAGCAGCTCGACCTGCGGGAGATTTTTCTCTGATCTATAAACGCTTTAACGTAATGGTTTCATCCTCGTTTCCTTATTTTCTTTATGCCTTCGATCCGTTTCAGCCTGACGGAAGCGTCCAGAGCAGCGGCCTGCGGCCGACGCTGGGTAAAGCATATTGCGGATGATGAGTCCTGTCGAAACCAATCACTTCAGAAAACAACAATGTGATTGTGACTGTAGGGAATGTAAGGGACAATTTCACCCCTGTGGATTGTGTGTGTGTGTGTGAGAGAGAGTGAGTGGTTCAAGTAGTCTGGTTTCCTGCTGTTCCCTTCATCTGACCATCTGATGCACTTATCTGCTATTGCTGCACTTTGCACTAGATTTCCAAAACACACGATGCTGAACAATCAACGAGTCAGTCAGTGCAGAGCAGAACAAACGGCCTCCGCTTCGTTTTCTCCGATTCTGTCACCCAAACGACTCTTTCTCACCTCGAACTCACACCAAACGCAACACGTCACTGACATCTAAGCAGCACGGAAAGCGTCCCACTGAGCAGAGACACGTCCAAAAGACATTAACGTAACGTTTTTTGACGTTAACGTAACATGGTTTGCATTGTCTTGCGCAGTCACTAGAGGTTGAGGTCAGACATTCACGCAGTAAATCAGGTTTGACCACAGATTGAGTTGAGATCATAGGTCAGATATTGAACCCATATTGCATGACAACAGATGTCCAGTTTGAGGTCATAGTCAGTCGGTCATATATGGAGCTTATTTGTACGTCCACCAGGTGTGCAAAAGTGGGTCTGGACATGATACAGACATCATTTAAATGTCTGTCTGACGTTGCTGAGATCTGTCTCCTGATTATAATAAGGGCTCTGTTTATATTCCTCAATGAACTGAACGGCGAGATCTGCCCTTAAAACGTCTCTTTAGCTCTTTCGCAACCGGTCCACCTCGTGGGGGTTCTTTCAGCACAGGCGTAGCTGCAGTTCTACAGCAGGTTGCTATGCAGCTTTAACATTATGTCCTTGCTTGTACCATCATTGTCCCTTTTATCAACTCCACTGACCATAGAGGAGCACTTTGTAGTCCATCTGTTTCTCTGCAGGCTTTATTCTCCTCCTTTCACCCTGATCTTCAATAATCAGGACCCCACAGGACCACCACAGAGCAGATATTATGTGGGTGGTGGGTCATTCTCAGCCCTGCAGTCACACTGACATGGTGGTGGTGTGTTAGTGTGTGTTGCTGGTACGAGTGGATCAGACGCAGCAGTGCTGCTGGAGTTTTTAAACCCCTCAGTGTCACTGCTGGACCATGTTTAACGCAGTCTTTGCCCATGACGTTGCACTTCTGTTCCACGGTAACCCGTCTGCAGGTGTTTTTAGGATAAAATAAATGATTTAAAATCAAACGAGATACGAATATGCGGATCTGACTGTATTGTATCGCGTTAAATCAGATCAGATTGTCTGAAGAAACACCGGAATGCTCGATTTTTTACTAGTGAAACACACAAAGCCTGCTGAGCATCGATGACGTAAGGATGATAAACGATCAATAAGCCCATTGCATGGCACGCGTCGAGCCTCGGACTGAGCCGTATTAATTTGTGCGGCGATTGGGCCGGACACACGCCGCAGTCTGTCCGGTAGCCTCATCCATCATGCTTATAAGCAGGTTAAGTAGGAAATAAAGACCAACACTCTGCTTATTCACTGCTGTCTGAACTCATTACATCTCCCCCTATTTCCCTCTGCTTTCTCCTCTCCTTTTATAGAGACCCCCGGGACCCTCGGACTGCCGGGGTGATTAGATATGAGGTATGCGAGACACTGCAGAGACAACTTTGCTTGTCAGGGCAGGAATACTAATATAGCACCTGGCTGCACTAATGGTCACCATCACTGACTGTCATGTGAACATGCGTGAGTTTGGAGGACACTGACCATCAAAAGGCTTTAATGGTCACAGTCGTACGGATATTTACATTCTGTTCATATTATTAATATTATTATATTTCAAATGAAGACACGTTTCTGGAATGTCTCCAATAAATACCATAAATAATAGAGTTTTAGTCAATAAAAGTACGTCAAACACCAAGTACAGCCGATATCATTTGGACTAAAATGATGTAAATAGAAGTAAACTTTGGACTTTAAGCAGCTCACGGTGGATGAGGGACAATTTGATGGACGGGTCTCTACATCACCGCCGGAACACAGCAGAGCCTGTGTAAGACAATGTAAGACCCTCATTATCTGCTTCTGTTACCATTATGTCCACCATCGAACTAACATTACTTCAGTCCACCTGAGTGGACGTGTGGGGGTCCAGTGTCCCCAGTGTCGTTTTGCATTGTTTAAGCAATATTTGAAACATTTTATTTCACTCTGATCAAGTAAATACACCAATCGATGTCTCCGTTTTACGAAAATGGCTATAAAAATGTTGTGAGTTCACACACTGCCTGTCTCCTCCTGCCTTGGTCTACAGCTGAGTAAGGGACAGAATTCAGAATTCCTGAGACACAGCCCTTCAAGAAAACTCCCTCATTTCCATCCTCATGTAATGGCTTTTTTACATTAAAGCCGTTTAAAAATAGATGTTGTACAAAACCACGTTTTCTCCAGATGTGGACATGTGATGCTCAGCACTGAAGAGCAAGAGCTTTTGAAGCAGCCAGGTCGTCCACTCTTTCTTATCTTATTTGCTGGACAGGCGTTTGGACATCTAACAAACATCGTTTAATGTATACAATCTAATAAACACGACGCTGTTAATGGGAATATAAACCAAAACAATAGGACTGAAGGGTCTGCAAGCAGAGCATCTCTCAGTCACTCGTCCCACACGCACACACACACACACACGGCCCTGATGAACTGTCTAATTCAAGATGCATTTGCATAATTGTAATTTTGCTCAAAACAAAGCAAATGTGTTTCTGAATATTTTCAAATTAAGATGGAGAGGACGTGCACGCGTGTGTGTGTGTGTGTGTGAGTGTGTGTGTGTGTGTGTGTGCGTGCGCTGTGGCTGTCACTGCTTGTGACAGTGGGAGAATCAGGGGCTTTATTTGTTTGTTCCAGGCTGGATGATGAGGTGATGATCGTTATCATCAATTACTGCAGCAAAGAAGAAGCTCATTAGCCCCACAGTGACCTAGCACCACACACTGCTGAACACACACTCAGCCTGCCAGAACAGAGAGAGAGAGAGAGAGAGAGAGAGAGAGAGAGAGAGAGAGAGAGAAGCGCCAGTACTCAGCGCTGTCTCATGACATCATGCTCTACATGTATATATAAATTATTGCGGTTCTGTAAAAACCTTGTATTTCCACTTTAATGTGAGTCCAGCAGCTGCTCTTCCTGGTGCAGCAGAAGGTCACGATGAAGGGAATAGAACTGCCGCCCGAAAGGATCACGTTTATTAATTTACTCATTTAATTGGTTTATTTATTGAAGACTCCAGTAGAGATCTGCTGCTCTTGGGGCAGCACGTGGTCTGCATGGGCTACATGGAGTCGGGGGTCTGTGCATGGAAGTGTGCACCCAGTAACACACACAAACACACACTGACACTCGCTGCAGTCGGTCTGTTCATTACGCACTTTCCCAGGGCCAAGGAAATGCTCGTCAGACAGACAGACTCTTAGTTTGTCACCATAATTATTCCATTTCTTTGCCTCAATACTGGATTCCCCCCCGTCCCGTCCCCGTCCCCGTCTCACCCCCCCATCCACATCTCTTTCCTTCTATCACTTATTTTCTGTCACATGCTGGAATATTATATTTCTAAGAAACTTCATTAAAATGCAGATTTAGACGCTTTGAGTGGCTGTTAGTGCATCGAGCTAACGGCCTGCGTGAAAATGAGTGATAGCAGCACTATGAAGAAAGACCACCCTGTGAAAGAGAGAGTGAGAGGGGGTGTGTGTCTTGAGAAGAAACAGATGTCTTTATTTATGCTCAAAAGCCTCTCCCAAGCTTTCATATTCATTTCACATTCTTCTCCACCCTAATGTAATGCATAAGCTCCAACTACAGGTGTGTCCCAGAAACACAGTCGGTAGCGATATTAAGATCAGTAACAGTGTAGTTACTGACATAGTATCAGAAACACCAGTCCGGTAGCGGTATTAAAAGATCAGCTAACAGTGTAGTTACTGACACTGTATCAAAGAAGCTTACAGTCCGGTAGCGGTATTAAGATCCAGCAGTGCCAGTTACTGAAACTGTATCAGAGAAACTGCAGTCTGGTAGCATTATTAAGATCAGTAACAGTGTGAACTGACACTGTATCTCGAAAACACCTGATCCGGTGGCAGTATTAAAGAATCATGGTGTAGTTACTGAAACTGTATCAGAAACACAGTCCGGTGGCGGTATTAAGATCAGTAACAGTGTAGTTACTGACACTGTATCAAGAAACACGTCGGTAGCGGTATTAAGATCAGTAACAGTGTAGTTACTGACACACTGTATCAGAAACACAGTCGGTGGCGGTATTAAGATCCAGCAGTGTAGTTACTGAAACTGTATCAGAAACACGGTCCGGTAGCGGTATTAAAGATCAGTAACGGTGTAGTTACTGACACTGTATCAGAAACACAGTCCGACGGTATCAAAGAATCAGTAACGGTGTAGTTACTGAAACTGTATCAAACCTGATCCGGTGGCGATTTAAAGATCAGCAGTGTAGTTACTGAAGCATATCAGAAAAACACAGTCGGTAGCGGTATTAAGATCAATAAACAGTATGGTGCTGACACTGTATCAAAGCAGTCCGGTGGCGGTATTAAAGATCGGTAACAGTGTAGTTACTGACATATCAAACGCCTGATCCGGTGGCGGTATTAAAGATCGGCAGTGTAGTTACTGAAACTGTATCAAACGCGGTCCGGTAGCGGTATTAAGATCGTAACAATTAGTTATGACACTGTATCAAAACACCAGTCGGTAGCATTATCAAAGATCAGTAACAGTGTAGTTACTGAAACTGTATCAAACACAGTCCGGTAGCGGTATTAAGATCAGCAGTGTAGCTACTGAAACTGTATCAGAAACACAGTCCGGTAGCGGTATTAAAGATCAGTAACAGTGTAGTTACTGACACTGTATCGAAACACAGTCGATGGCCTTGTTATTAAAGATCAGCAGTGTAGCTGCTGAAACTGTATCAGAAACACAGTCCGGTGGCCGGTATTAAGATCGAAGTAACAGTTACTGAAACTGTATCAGAAACACAGTCCGGTAGCGGTATTAAGTCCAGTAACAGTGTAGTTACTGACACTGTATCAGAAACACAGTCCGGTAGCCGGTATTAAAGATCAGCGGTGTAGTTACTGAAGCTGTATCAAACGCGGTCCGGTAGCAGTATTAAAGATCGGTAACAGTGTAGTTACTGACACTGTATCAAAACACAGTCGGTAGCCGGTATTAAGATCGGTAACAGTGTAGTTACTGACACTGTATCAAAGCACAGTCGATGGCGGTATTAAAGATCCCAGTGTAGTTACTGAAACTGTATCAAGAAACACAGTCCGGTGGCAGTATTAAAGATCGTAACGGTGTAGTTACTGAAACTGTATCGAAACACACAGTCCGGTGGCAGTATTAAAGATCGTAACAGTGTAGTTACTGAAACATATAGAAACACTGCTGTGGTGATTACGATGGTGACATAATAGAGCAATAGTCATATATGGAGATCCATCATTCCCAGAAACACAGCTCATGCTGGGAGTCTTATCACTAACCACACACCTGCTATCGAACATAGGGTCAGTAGGGGTCATTACTTCAGCCCTTACCTCTTCTCCGGAAGCCGGTACAAAGCCAGTGGCGGGAACAGCATTGTAACGGTGGAATGTTTGGCTGGTCGTGATTCCGTTCTCAAGGCCGCTCCGTTTGTCCGAGATGACTCAGACTTACAGTCACAGCACCAACCACATTACCCACAGTGCCGTGCACCGCAAACCGGTCAGCAGCCACAACAAAGGCAGCACCGAAGGTTCATTTCATAACAGCAAGGAGTCGGCCCTGACTCACTCTTGCGCAGGGAGGTGTTTGTATTGTGTGACGTGTTTTCACTGGGCAGGAAACATGCATATCCTCCAGTCTGCACAGGGCGAGTGGGCGGCAGCAGTTCTGTTCATCTGTCTTTATTTCTGTGTTTCTAAGTAATCCTGTTTTCTGTGCCATAATACTGTAGGAGGCAAAGTCATACCGACTTTATGTAATCGCGTGTGTGAGGCTTGTTTGTTTTTGTACATTTCCAAGACAAATTCGTAGTAACCAACAGTTACCAGTGCCAGCAAAACATCATATTTACCAGTACAGAGTGGTGTTTGCAACCCTTAAAGTCCTAAAAGTGGAGAAGAAGAACCAACTCAAACAAATGAGACATTAGCTCTATTCTTCTTTAACTGTTTATCAGTAGAATGACTGGCGCTTAGGGTTGTTGTCTTGCCGCATGACCCACCTCCTCTTGATGTGCATCTCAAAGACACACTGTCCTCACATTTTCCTTCAGACTTTGTTGGTACAATTCAGAACTTGTTCCATCAATGATAGCAAGCCGTCCTGACGCAGACCAGGCCCAAACCATGATACTACCACCACCATATTTCACAGATGAGATTGGCTTATTATTCTGGAATGTCCTCTGCTTTGTCCATGTGATCAGTATTAAACTGCAGAGGGGCAGCAATGTTCTTTTTGGAGAGCAGCTGCTTCTCCTTGCAACCTTCTTCAGCGTTCTCCTGATGGTGGAAACATGAACATTAACAGTAGCCAACGTGAGAAAGTTCCTTTGGGTTCCTTTGTGAGCTGGAGGACTATTCCACACCTTGCTCTTGGTGTGATCTTTGTTGGTGGGGCACTCCTGGGGAGGGCAATAATGAATCTCCTCCATTAGGAGTCCAAACTCTTTAGAGATGGTTTTGGCTTCTCCAGCCTGATGTTCTTCTTCTGAGCTCCTCAGAAACCTCCTTTGTTTGTGCCGTGACACGTTTCCACAAACGTGTGTCGTGAAGTTCAGACTTTGATAGATCCCTGTTCTTTAAATTAAACAGGACGTCCACTCGCACCTGATTGGCTCCCATTGATTCAAAACACCTGACCTTCAAATGATCTGCTGATTCGAAGGGTTCACATACTTTTGGCCTAATATTGATCAAGGCGGGGTACATGTGCAGATTTCATTTATTTGATTTGCTCACTGTGTGTGTGTGTGTGTGTGTGTGTGTGTGTGTGTGTGTGTGTGTGTGTGTGTGTGTGTGCATATAGATACTCTTACCGCTCTCTGTTGAATTTGAGTGAGTGCAGTATTGCTGGGCGTCTCTGCCGAAGGTTCCAGAGGTGTAGAGTGTCATCTGCACAGGCTGTGACCAGCGCCCCCTACCCACACACACACACACACACACACACACACACACACACACACACACACACAAAAGAATTAAAACTCAACAAAGAAAAGCTTTGAAAGGATCGTTTGAAAAGTCTGAAAACAGTCCTACAGTTTATTAACTGAATCAGAGGAGTTACGTGCCGTTTACTAGGCGTCATAATTCAGGATCAGAGTAACCAATAGACATGATACACAAATCATAACAAACTACAGGACACGTCAGTGTGTGATCAGAGAGAGGGGGCGGGGCTGATGCTCAACCTCCATACAGACTCTGACTGATCAGAGAGGCGGGCTGATGCTCAACCTCCATACAGTCCGGCCAGTCAGGAGGGCTGATCTCCAACCTCCGCCACAGACTCCTGACTGATCCAGAGGCGGGGCTGATCTCAACTCCGCCACAGACTCTGACCTTTGATCAGAGAGAGAGGCAGGGGCTGATGCTCAGCCTCCATACAGACTCCTGACTGATCCCAGAGAGGCGGGGCTGATCTCCAACCTGCATACATACTCTGACTGATCAGAGAGAGGGGGCGGGGCTGATGCTCAACCTCCATACAGACTCTCTCTGATCAGAGAGAGGGGGCGGGGCTGATCGCCAACCTCCCATGCAGACTCCTGACTGATCAGAGAGAGGCCGAGGCTGTGAGATCGAAAACCTGCATACAGACTCCTGACTGATCAGAGAGAGCGAGGCTGAAGTCAGCCATACATACTCTGACTGATCAGAGAGAGGGGGGCAGGCTGATGCTCAGCACTCCATACAGGCTCTGACTGATCAGAGAGAGGCTGATGTAACCTCCGCCCACCAGACTCTGGCTAGTCCAGAGAGAGGGGGGCAGGCTGAGATCAGCCTGCATACAGGCCTCCTGACTGATCAGAGAGAGGGCGGGCTGATGCTCCAGCAGCCTCCTTACAGACTCTGACTGATCAGAGAGGCGGGGCTGATCGCTCAACCTCCAGCACAGACTCGGCCAGTCAGGCGGGGCTGATCTCCAACCTCCCTTACAGACTCTGACTGATCCAGAGAGGGCGGGGCTGATGCTCAACCTCCATACAGACTCTGACTGATCAGAGAGAGGGGGCGGGGCTGATGCTCAACCTCCATACAGACTCTGACTGATCCAGAGAGGCGGGGCTGATGGTCAGCACCGCCTGGGCTCGGCTGATCAGAGAGAGGCGGGGCTGATGATCAGCCTCCTGCAGACTCCTGACTGATCCAGAGAGAGAGGCGGGGCTGATGCTCAACCTCCATACAGACTCTGACTGATTATAAATATTCTTGCCAATTTAATCATTACAAATAATGTTTGGTGAATAAACAATGGAAACGTCCCACGAGATTGGCGTAGAGTTCTAAAGGTTCCAGCTTAATTGTTTATCTAAAGGAAAAATGAAACGACAGTAGAAGAATATAGAACATAATAATATAAATGTACAAGGTGTGAACAAAGGGGTCACTCTGAATAATCCATCCATCCATCTCTTGTTGGTGTCATAGTTGGTGCAACATTGTTCTGTAGAGAACCATCTGAACAGGGTTTCCCACCACTGTGAAGACCCCTAAACCACTTAGAGCTACTTAAGCATCCAAGTGGTCCTATCATATACTTTGGTTCCATGTAGCTCCATTGCTTTTAGTAAAGACCTACTGAAGAACCCAATATATGCATCCACTCCTCAGAGTGACAGGACGATGGACGTGAAGGAGCACTTCTCCAGAAATGAGCAGCAGCCTCGTAAACAAAAGGTAATATGAGAAAATTAGTACACGCCCATTAGCAAATCAATTAAACTCCCGTTAATCTCCAGTCCATTAGACTGTGATGATTACCATCGGCCTTGAACTCTCGTCTCTCCGCTGAACCATACAAATTTACAATGGTTACAAGGCTTCTTTTAGTGGCATTGCCGCGACACAGATGTTGCTGATACTGGCTTGTCTAGTCCCCAGTAGAGACTACCAGGGACTGGGGGCGATGAGCACACAGGCCTGCATTCGGCAGCCCCTTTCACACTGACGGCGAGCAGGTTGGAGAGATACGTGCCCTCGTTAACTTCACGTCCTGCCAGTTCAGGGAATTGAACCGGCAACCTTCCGGGCCACCTTCGGACGCATGAAAGAATGAGTTATGTGTTTTTGATGGGAGATTTTCAGCATATACTCATGGAACACATTTGTTTACAGTGTGTGAAGCTACCTCCACCATGTTTGGAGGCTGTACTGTAGCCTGACTCTCTCTGTGAGTTCATCTGCTTAAAATAGCTGCTCTATGACTCCACCGAGAGGAGATTCACATAACGGGGACGTGAATCCTGTGACCTCAGCGACACATTTTCACGGTACAGAAACACACTCCAGGGCGAATGTGGAGAAACATCTGTCCGTATCTGTTCCCACCATGAAATCCAGGCCATAAATCCACGTGAGGGCTACGACAAGGAACCTCAGTGTGATCCGTGTGTGTGGATACAGGTGCTGTTTGTATGCATTTCCATACATATTTCATGACATTAAAGGACAGGTTTCACTCTGTCTCCAACCAATCAAACGCCGGCTTCATTAACATGCACAGCAGCAGGTCTCCTACAGCTTCAGCGCAGAGAAGCCCACCATTCTCCCGCAGGACCTCACTGGGCTTAACCACAGTCCAGCGGTGTGACGGGTTAAGCCTATACGAACGTACAGTACTGCATATGCATTCAGGACATATACCGATCAATAACATTATAAAACCACCTGGCCAATATTGTGTGAATCCTCCTTGTGCAACCGAAACTACTCTGACCATTGAGGCATGGACTCCACTAGACCTCTGAGGTGTCCCAAGACTAAAATTGTGTGTGTGTGTGTGTGTGTGTGTGTGCGTGTGTGTATGAGAGAGAAGCGACTAAAACTATTACACTTTCTTACCTCGTGTTGAAAACTGAAGCTGCAGGACCGCCGCCCCGCTCTCATGCTGACTGTAGCAGTCCACTCCCGGCCGAGCCAGACTGGTGACATCACAGGGTCAAGGTAAAATACAGACTCGTGCTAGAAACTCTGGCAGATACAGTTTCTAGGCTTCAAAACTCAGGATCAGAGTAACCCATAGACATGATACACACATCATAACAATGACTTACCCTATTTTACAAAGAATTAAATCCCAGTTACTGCTCTGTCCACGTGTACATCAGAGAACTGGCTCTTGCACGAGCTCTGACTGATCCAGAGAGGGCAGGGCTGACACTCAGCCTGCATGCAGACTCTGACTGTTGATCCAGAGAGAGAGAGAGGGGGTGGAGGCTGACTCAGCACCTGCATACAGACTCCTGACTGATCCAGAAGAGAGGGGGCCAGGCTGACACTCAACCCATACAGACTCTGGCCCCAGTCCAGGGGGGCGGGAGGCTGATGATCAGCCTGCACAGACTCACGGCTGATCAGAGGCGATAGTCAACCTGCACACAGACTCTGACTGATCAAGAGAGGGCGGGCTGATGATCAGCCTGCACACAGACTCTGACTGATCAGAGAGAGGGGCGGGCTGATGACATCACTGACCCACATATTGGAGGATAATGTGAAGGGAGGGAAGTCCTGATACACACATAAATAATTTAAATAATAAAGGAAATTCAGTTTGTTTTTTATTATTATAAATATCCGTGTCAATCTAATCACAACACTCCTGCGTATAAATCAGAACATTGGTGCGTTTTTCTTGCTCTTTGCCACTGTCTCTCACACCCAGATGAAAAAGTCCATGTTTACATTACTTTAAAGTCAAGAAGAACCCTGCTGAAGCTGGATTTGAGCGGTTCTTCAGACTGAGGCCGCTATGAGTTAACCTCTGTCTAATAGCCGCGGCACCCGGTGACATGGCCAGAACAGTATTTAAAGCCGCAGGGATCCGTGCTGTGCTCCCCGGACTTTATGGACTGACCTCGCGACACCACATAAAGTATTTATTGATTCGTGGTGATCTTTTGTAAAGGTGCTGGAGAAATCCTGCAGCCCACCGTAACGTATATTTCACCGTTTGAAATCACTTTATTCACTAACACAAAACCAACTGCTGTGGACAGACGTGCACAATACTACTAATGCTACAGGGTTCTGAGGGATGATTTGTGGACAGATGAGACTTCAAGGAAGGGGGGTCTTTGATCTTCACTACACATGTTTGTGGAAACAAAGGAAGTCTCTGAGAAGCTCAGAAGAAGAGTTGTTGATGCTCATCAGGATGGAAAGGGTAGCAAAGCCATCTCTAAAGAGTTCTGACCAATCCACAGTCAGACAGATTGTGGACAAATGGAGGAAGTTCAAGACCATCATTACCCTCCCCAGGGAATTATACAACAAAGATCACACCAAGAGCATGGCAGGGTTGCAAGGAGAAAGCTGTTGTAGTGTCATGGTTTGAACGTGCTTTGCTGCATCTGGGCCAGCATATACTGAATGACCCTGTCAGGGTATCTGTCTGTGAGCTGAATCTCAGGAGAACATGGGCCATGCAACAAGACAATGACCCTAACACACACGTTATCCCACTAAAGAATGAAATGTCAACTGTAGAAAATACTGAAAACAGGAGCGAGAGTGAAATGTCAAACAAAGCTTCCATTTCTGCAGCTTCCACAGTTTTAACACCGTGGCCCAGAGGGGAAACAACCGGGAGCTCGTTCTACCAAAACAAACATTTTCTGCTTTCCAGGTACAAGAAAATTACCCCTCACGCACTGAGAGAGAGAGAGAGAGAGAGAGACTGAGACTGAGAGAGAGAGAGGGGTGACAGAGAGCTGGGGACTGAAGGCAGAGAGGTGACAGAGAGAGAGAGCTAGAGGACTGGAGAAAGAGAGGTGTGAGAGAGGTGGGAGGTGAGAGAGAGGGTGACAGAGAGGTGAGAGAGGATGGGAGGGTGAAGGTGAGAGAGTGAGACAGAAAGGTGAGAGGGTGAGTGAGGGTGAAGACAGAGGTGAGAGGATGGGAGGGGGTGAGATTGAGGTGAAGACAGAAAGGGGGTGAGGGAGGTGAGGTGAGAGAGAGTCTCCGATTTCTCCCAGCTCTTCTTCACTCCAGTTTTACTGAACTGTCATCTGTAATGAGATAATTCAGCTACTTAGAGCTCCACCCGTTGCTGACACAGATGTGCAAATGCACACAGCTTGTCTAGTCCCTGTAGAGAAGTATTGCCAATAGAATAGGACTCTCTGGAGCAGATAAACAAACCTAATACCAGCTAATCCCAGCTAATACCAGGCGCTGGGGTACAGAGGAATAAAGCCTCACAGCAATGTTCTAGAACCTAGTAGACTTGTCTTGCCTGGACAGTAGAGACAGATACTCCAACACAAGCAGGGTGAACTCTTTAAAAAGGCCTTGATTTAGGAAAAACAGTGAATCAGCAGGTGCCCCCACACACACACACACACACACACACACACACACAGTCAGGTTGACACTGAGAATTTCCATTTCAGATGTTCTCAACAGATAATAAAACACCACAGGCTTCAAACAAGGTCAAACCACCTACAACAGCCTACACCATCCACCTCCTCCTTCTGAGCATCAGTGTGTGTGTGTGTGTGTGTGTGTGTGTGTGTGTGTGTGTGTGTGTGCGTGTGAGCCTCTCAAATGTGAGCACAGTTTCAATGACTTTGAAGAACAGAGCGATTTGACTCTCTTCATCTGTCTCACACACACACACACACACACACACACACACACACACACACACACCCACACACACACACACACACACACACACACACACACACACACACACACACACACGTACAGGCATCACAGTGGAAGATCAGAGAGTATGACAGGTAAAGTAAGACCAACTTCAAAGCTTTTGCATTATCATTCTGTAATTTTACACCCACCATTAGTTAGTTCCCTCAATATCTAGAACCCAGTACATCCTACAACTGAATGTTCCCTCACAATTCCCATCACTTTGATTTGTTTTAATCTTCAGACAGATATTTTTTCTCTCTCTCTCTCTCGCTCTCTCTCTCTCACACACACACACACACACACACACACACACACACACACACACACACACACACACACTGTCAGTTCACACACAGTTCAGCTCCGCTGTAACAAAGACCCCTTCTAATGAATAAAGTCTTCCAATTGGCCTCTATCGCGTTTACACTTCACTGAGCTGCAGTGCTGTTTTCTCCTCTCCTGCTCGTCTATCATCACCTATCAACTACCTGAGAGAGAGAGAGAGAGAGAGAGAGAACACAGAACAGAATCTAGAGGAGAGAGATGGAGGGAGCGAGTGGAGGTGTGAAACGGAGGGAGTGGTGAGTCAGACACCATCAGAAATGGTAGAATTGGAGAAAAACTACTTGAGGTAACAAGGAGACAGGGGCTGATAGAAATTGTTGAGTCAGAGAGAGGCAGGACACAGTGGATAAAATGCACTTATGTGTACATTCACGGTTCTTTCCTGGAACCTTTCTGTGCTGAAAGGCAGTGCAGCACTTTACAGTGCTACAATACTTTTACCATACTTTACAGTACATTACCATACTTTACAGTACTTTTCCATACCTTACAATACTTTACAGTACTTTACAA
The DNA here is from genome assembly GCA_034509495.1 of Acestrorhynchus altus. Lineage (NCBI taxonomy): Eukaryota > Metazoa > Chordata > Actinopteri > Characiformes > Acestrorhynchidae > Acestrorhynchus > Acestrorhynchus altus. Next base: position 6,520,896 of record CM067509.1, on the reverse strand, counting down.
TACTTTACCATACTTTACAGTACTTTACAATACTTTACAATACTTTACCATACTTTACAGTACATTACCATACTTTACAGTACTTTACTTATACAATACTTTACAGTACTTTACCATACTTTACAGTACTTTACCATACTTTACAATACTTTACAGTACTTTACAGTTTACCATATTTTACAGTACTTTACCATACTTTAATACATTACAGTACTTTATAGTACTTTAGAGTTCTGTATTTTCCTTTCCACTGCTGTATTTTACTAAACAGTAAACTGTACTGTACTGTACTTTACTGTGCTGTACTTTACTGTACTGTACTATGTTACTGTACTTTACTGTACTGTACTTTACTGTACTATACTGTGTTACTGTGCTTTACTGTACTGTGTTACTGTACTTTACTGTACTGTGTCACTGTACTGTGTTACTGTACTTTACTGTACTGTGTTACTGTACTTTACTGTACTGTGTCACTGTACTGTGTTACTGTACTTTACTGTACTGTGTTACTGTACTTTACTGTACTGTGTTACTGTACTGTGTTACTGTACTTTACTGTGTTACTGTACTTTACTGTACTGTGTTACTGTACTGTGTTACTGTACTGTACTGTACTGTTTGATAGTGCTTTACTGAGAAAGAAGAGAGACTGAAAGTAAAGAGAGAGAAAGTAGATAGAAATAAAGAAGGAGCCAGAAAAGCTCAGGTACAGTGAGTCAGAAAGAGTGGGAGTGAGCAATCGATGCCTTATGGTGTCATAGAAGTCACACACTCATACACTCACACACACACACACACACACACACACACACACACACACACACACACACACACATGTGCATGGTTCAGGTAAGGCAGTGAGATGTCAGTGATGTAACCCAGCTAAAGCCCCGGTGTGACTAATGTCTTCCTCCGTTAACAGCGTCACCTGAAGAGCGCCTGCAGCGTGACGCTGATGCTGCTTCTGGCTTTAAGAGGTTTAGAGGTGCAGGGTCAGCTCCCATGTGGAGAACCGGGGTCTTCAGGGTTTCAGACTCAAACCTTTCTGCTTCACTAATCTTTATGTGAATTCAGACAAACATACATTTACATCAGCCATAACTTTATGTCCTTTCTCCTCTCACTGTCCATCCTATCAGCTCCTCTGACCACACAGGAGAACTTTGTGGTTCTATAATTCAGACTGTAGTTCATCTGTTTCTCCTGATTCTTTATTTCTCCTCCTTTCACCCTGATCTTCAATGATCAGGACCCCTAGGACTTCCTACAAACAGGCTGTGATGTGGGTGGTGGGTCGTTCTCAGCACTGCAGTCACACTGACATGGTGGTGGTGTGTTAGTGTGTGTTACTGTTACGAGTGGATCAGACACAGCAGTGCTGCTGGTGTGTTTAAACACTGTGTCCACTCACTGTCCACTCCTATCAGACACTCCTGCAGTGTCTCCACCCCTTCAACAGATAAGAGATCGAGACAGAAGCTCATCTGTTTCTGCACAGTTTGTGTTGAGTCGTCCTCTGTTCTTTCATCAGTGCTCTGGGATGCTGCTTCTTACTGGCTATTAAGGATATTAAAAAACAGTGTGAAGAAAATAAGCTGGTGTGTGTGTGTGTGTGTGTGTGTGTGTGTGTGTGTGTGTGTGTGTGTGTGTGTGTGTGTGTGCATTTCACTGTGAAAATCAATTAGGTCTTTATTATCTCTATCACTGCTGCAATATTTATATTTATTGCTATGATTCGACGCAGCTAGTCACCAAAACAAACAGAAAATTAGGAGAGATTGTTGGAGCCACATGAGACGCAATATGAGACGGAGTGACGGAGTGACGGAGGGGAGGAGAGGGGAGGAGAGTGCCTTTATTTTCCCATCTCTCACGTAAACATCCCTCATGGCCACAGGGTTAACAAACACGCTGACGAGCGCAGCCCGGCGACAGCCGTAATCTGCTCTCCGGCGGCAGGCCTTTAGTCCAAACCGCCTGCGTCGCAGCCAGGTTCGAGTGTGTGACAAGCGTCTTGAGTCTGAAGTCTTTGAAGACCAAGAAGAGAGGCTGATTGTGCATGTTGACATTTCCACTACTGTGTGTGTGAAGTGCTGAGAAGCGAAGGCGCCAAACAAACAACACACTCCTAACGAAGCCTTCTGCCCGACACGAGGGCGAAAACAAAATCCCATCTACAGAGCTCTAAAAATAGCTACGGAGAGGCAGACGGCGGAACCCCAAGCCGCGTGGTTCCTCTACTGTGTTATGTCATAAAGTGATCAGAAAGAAAAACACAATGTGATAAACATGGAATAAAAACATGATAAATGTTCATTTTACAAATCAGGAAAGAATCGACCCTTCGGCTCACTCCATCACGGAATTCTTTTCGGCTCTGTGATGTTCCAGCGTCAGTCTGTACTGCCAGGCGCTCCTCGTTCTCTTCAAACCCCCCTCCTGATACCATAAAGATCTCATGAGTAGTTTCTATGATGGAGAATCTCACACCTGCTGCTGTAGGCAGCTCCCACATCACTTCCACCACCATGTTTTAGCTGCTGTGAAGATCTTCTGCTCCAAATGTCAAATATGTTTGCTACCATTACTGTGACTGGAATAATTCAACTTCAGCTTCATTGTTCCAGGCGTCCTGCTCTTTGTCTAGATGTTCTTTGGGGAGGCACTGAGTCTTGTTCTGGTGTTTCTTGACAGTAGGTTTGCTTCCTTAAGACCTCAGAGCAAACCAAACTACTATCAGAGGTTTTAACAAGGAAGTCTCACTGTATGGTCAGAAGGAGCAGACAAAATGGACAGTGGATGTAAGACACGGAGAATTAGTTTTTAATATTGTGGCTGATTAGCATATATGACCTGAATCCAGCCTGTTCTGCTTTCAGTGAAGCTCCAGAAGAGCAGATAAGCAATTCAATCAAGCCAGCTCCCGCCAGACCTCTACGACCATCTCAAGCTCCTGAAACAGGTCCTGACCGGGAATGCGGGTCAGAGAGTCGAGTAAAAAAGATCTGATTGGTGAATTCTCATCATGAAAGGTAGGAGAAAGGCTGGAACTGTCGAGGAAAATCCCATCTATTGCGCTTCATTACTTATTTGATTTGTGAGAGATGAAAATCACTGACTTGAAACTCCATTCTGGCCAGAATATCGAACAAGCGCTATCTCTACAGCCTAAGACTTAAAGACACTGAGCCAATCCAAACCCATCTGAGGAACCTACGAACACCTGAGACCAGTGAGACACCACGTCGGTCAGATCTGGTGGACAGACTGGAAGAGATTGGGCCTGTTCCCAGATTTCAGCAAAACAATGATCATAGTTATTCGTGACCTTTGACTACAAGTTAACCTACCAGATTAGCATATACAAATAGGCTCTGTCGGATTAGCTCACAATGAAATAAGTGCTTTACCTGCTTGTGTAGATGGTTCAACAGGTAAACAACAAAATAACAAAACAGTTAAACATTCTAACTGCAAACACACACACACACACACACACACACACACACACACACACACACACACACACTCACCTGCAATATTATGATGAGCATGCAATGCACCAGTTATCAAGGCATATGTTTGTGTGTGTGTGTATCTAGTCAATATTAGGTGTTATTAATGCGCCAGTCATCATAGGGAGATGATTAATGCAGATGAACACTTCCACTCACCAGCATTATCATTATTCAGTCTTGATTGGCAAGGCATGTGTGTGTTTTTGTATTTACTGGGTGATCTGCATATCTCTGCGACGCGCTCACTGAACATCGACTTTCCGTCAAATTACAGTGTTCAGTGTTCAGTGTTCAGAATAAACCAGTCTATTTCCGGCTAGCTCGTCCTCAAAGAAGATCAAAGTTCTGATTGGGTTGAAAAACAGGAAGCTTTAAGTCCATATTTGGTAACGAAGCTGCTGTGAACTGTTCTGAAGACACCACTGGCTTCTGTGACGTCACAGAAAAAGACACACACTGCATATCTGTCTGTTCATCATACCACGGTCGCGAGCCACCCACTCACACTCTCTCTCAGCTTCTCCCTCCATCCCATCTCCATCTCTTTCTCTCTCTCATTTCTCTTTCTGTTTACCAGTTCCTCTCTCTCTCTCTCTCTCTCTCTCTCTCTCTCTCCATACTCTCCCTCCATACATTTCTTTCCATCTCTCTCTCTCAGTCTCACTCTCCCCTCTCCTCTTTCTCAGTCTCTCTCTCTCTCTCTCTCTCCTCTCTCTCTCTCTCTCTCAGCCTCTCCTCCATAACTCTCTCAGTCCTCTCTCTCTCCTCCTCCTCTCTCTCTCTCTCTCTCTCTCTCTCTGTCTCTCCTCTCAGAGGCTCTCCTCCATCCGCTTTCTCTCCAGTCTCCTGTCTCCTCTCTCTCTCTCTCTCTCTCTCTCCTCTCTCTCTCTCTCTCTCTCAGCCTCTCCCTCCATTGCTCTCTCAGTCTCTCTCTCTGTCTCTCTCTCTCCCTCTCTCTCTGTCTCTGTCTCTCTCTCAGTCTCTCTCTCTATTCTCTCCTATTTTCCCTCCATCACTCTCTCAGTCTCTCTCTCTCTTCCTCTCTCTCTCTCAGTCTCCTCTCTCAGTCCTCTCAGGCTCTCTCTCTGTCTCTCTCTCTCTCTCTCCTCTCTCCTCTCTCTTTCTCTCTCTCTCTCACTGAGTCCCAGTCTCTCTCTCTCTGTCCCTGTCTCTCTCTCTCTCTCTCAGTCCCAGTCTCTCTCTCTCTCTCACTCCATCTCTCTCTCAGTCTCTCTCTCTCTCTCTCTCTCTCTCTCTCACTCTCGATCTGTCTCTCTCTCTCTCTCCCTCCTCCTCTCTCTCTCAGTCTGTCTCTCTCTCTCTCTCCCTCCACTCGCTCTCCTCCAGTCTCTCAGTCTCTACTCTCAGTCTCTCTCTCTCTCTCTCTCTCTCTCTCTCCCGAGGTTGGCAGATTATTCAGCAGGCTGTGAACCGTCAAGTCCTAATTCAGAGACAAACTTCTCTGAACTGCTCAGAGACTTCCATCCGCTCTTCAAGGAGCGGAGTGAGAAAGGCGAATGGATGTCAGACGTTCTTTAATGTGTTTTCATTCAGCAGCATCGCCCAAGGCTACCTCCTTCATTCTACAGCCAGAGCTGATTCACTGTACCTCTGTAGTCAGCCTGTAATCTGGCCCCGTGCTGCAGTCCAGCTCCTGAGGGCCACTGGAGGCATGGGACCGTTAACATCCGTTTACACAAGCACGACAGCTCTGGAGCTCACTACAGGGAGTTCAGAGCAGGAACACTTATCCAAGAGGGTTAAGTGAAGGCCTCCGTCTGATGAGAGGAATACGGTGAGGGAGACCAGCGATCAAGATCAAAAACCAAAAGATCAGACAGAAACAATGGGAAGCTCTTAGAACTCAAAATTCACTTGATCCTTCTGCGTGGAGATCCACCTTCTTCAGGTGCATCAGGTACAGTTTAGGGTGTCTGAGAGACGGCCGACTGGCGGTGTGAATCTATACAGGCTCTCAAGATGAAGAGGTCACGACTGCTGTGGTAAAGGTGCTGAAAGATGCAGGAACGTCTAGTTTGACCATCAGAACTCCAGGCGTTTGCTGGTAGGTTTCCAGTCCGGTGTCTCAGGACCTTTCCTGTGTCCTGTCTCGTTTGGGAAACCCACAGGCAGCTGGACAGTCGTGTTAGTGCTTGTGCTACCAAACTGGTTCTGACAGTGACCTCACCCTCAAATAACCTCCACGGACCCGACTCCCCCTTCAGGCACCTTCTTTACACAGCACCAGACGCCTTAAAAGCCAGAAGTCACCCTATGACCTGTAGCCTATAGAAGAATCGCGCCAGTGGTACTGGACACCACAGTGCTGGAGCCACTGACCCCTGTGATTTTGAGCCGTTCTGGACAACTGCCACTGGCATGAGTTATCATTTCATTCTCAGTACCCAGCTGCCACTGCACTGTAGCCCATTCAAACAGAGTGCCTTGCTGCCTACATTTTATACCTCCCTAACCACTGCAGTGCTGCTTTTCATTTCTTTTACTCTAACACTGCAGTGCTGCACCATACACTCTAACCACTGCAGTGCTGCCACTACATTATACTCTAACCACTGCAGTGCTGCCCACTACATTTATACCTCTAACCACTGCAGTGCTGCCACTACATTTGCCTCTAATCACTGCAGTGCTGCCACTACATTTATACACTCTAACCACTGCAGTGCTGCCACTACATTTATACACTCTAACCACTGCAGTGCTGCCACTACATTTATACACTCTAACCACTGCAGTACTGCCTACATTTATACACTCTAGTCACTGCAGTGCTGCCACTGTACATTTATACACTCTAACCACTGCAGTGCTGCCACTACATTTTACACTCTAACCACTGCAGTGCTGCCACTACATTTATATACTCTCACCACTGCTGTGCTGCCTACATTTATACCTCCTAACCACTGCCAGTGCTGCTACTACATTTATACACTCTAACCACTGCAGTGCTGCCGCTACATTTACCTCTAACCACTGCAGTGCTGCCCTCATTTATACTCTAATCACTGCAGTGCTGCCACTACATTTATACCTCTATACCTGCAGTGCCTTACTACATTTATACACTCCTAACCACTGCAGTGCTGCCACTACATTTTATACTCTAACCACTGCGAATGCTGCCACTACATTTATACTCCTAACACTGCAGTGTACACTACATTTATACACTCTAACCACTGCAGTGCTGCTTACTACATTTATATACTCTCACCACTGCAGTGCCACTACATTTTATACCTCTAACCACAAAGTGCCTCTACATTATACACTCTAACCACTGCAGTGCTGCCACTGGGTATACACACTCTAGCAATGCAGTACTGCCAGATAAACTATATGTAGGCCAGATGGAACACCTAATCAGGGACAATCTTACAATGTATTGGTTTTGGACATGACTTGATGGCTCCTTGCTTCCTGGTCTTTCTTCAGCAGATTCCATTTCCGAAATCCAATATTCCGCGTCTGTTTCTGAAGCGTTTTCCTGTAAGAGAACAATGTATTTCCCCCCCTTGCTGGTCCATTCGTCGCAGCGTGACATTTTATGGTTTCTTTCACACTGAAAGGACCTTCTTACAATGGTCTGAATAGCCATGGGCTTGATCGCCCGATAACTGGCGCTTGGCTGGGACCGTCCATTGTCTGATGGTATTGCCAGTTTGCTTTTGCATAATAGAGAAGCGTGGTGACACGTGCTGTGGCGCCTGCGCTGTGGTGGTCGCGTGGGTTGGCTCGGGCCTGTGCTTTATTCTCTCATCCTGCGTCTGTCGTTTTGGCCCGCAACCAGTCATTATCGCATAATTATGATTATGTCTCCTTTGCTGTTCATTCACCAAGCCCTTCGCTGCTTTTTATTCGGGCTGTTTACCGTTTGTTTCATTCGGCTCCTGCTTTGTCGCCTTTGTCGGTGGTGCAAGGTCTTGCTCCTGTTTAGGTTCAGGCTTGGCGATGCGGCGCTGCCCTGTAATGTCTCTTTAATTACCCGCGAGGACAAACTGTTCCTGTGAGGACAGGCGGACAGGCCGCTGTGTGGCCGACATAAATTAAGAAAGATAGATCAACCTGATTAAGATGAGAGATAGCCACCCTTATCTTCAGTCTTTCATTTTGTGTCCCATTTCCTCTCTCTCTCTCTCTCTGTCTCTGTCTCTCTCTCTCTCTCTCTCTCTCTGTCTCTCTCTCTCTCTCTCTCTCTCTCTCCTGTCACTCTCTTGCCTCAGGGCCTTGGAAAGCAGGGTAAATAACAGTGTTTTCTGAACACTGTGGGAGCAAGTTGTGGAGCAACGTTGGAGATCTCCTGGTCGTACTAGTCAGCCAGACAGGTCACGCTGGGCAGTCAGCATGGTCAGGGTCAGTCATACTGGTTGTCTAGCCTGGTCAGGTTGATCTGGGGCTATGCAGCTAGATGGCTTCTGTCTCTGACTTTACATCTACAAGGTGGAGACACTACATTGAGTGTCTAATAGAGTGGACAGTGGGGTGGACACAGTGTTTAAACACTCCAGCAGCACTGCTGCGTCTCATCCACTGAGCGAATTACTTCCCTTAACTGTTTACCTTTAATTACGCCGGAATTTTGAAGAACCCTTAAAGCAGAGACGGGCAAGAACTGCAGTCTGTTTTAAATGCAGTGACCTTTTAGTAATTACGTAATGTAATTATACTGAGTACTATTAATGCTGTTCAACATCTGCTTCAAAGAATTGATGGAACGTTCTTTATTTCTATTCCTCCCACGCTTTAAAACAGGACGTCTAGGAGGCAGTAAATAACAGGGTTTGTTCATCATGCTTCGTTTAATGAAGACATGCTGAAGCCCAGGACTGAGTGAGAGACACCACACAATGAGAGCCACGTGGCGAGAATGATGGAGAGAAGGAGGTGTGTAGATGGTGTGCGAGGCAGGTCTGATCAATAAGTCTGGTGTAAATTGATATTGACATGATCCAGAACATGTAACGCCTGTTCCTCCGCTCTCAGACTTCAGGTGATGTGAAGAGCAATGACTCCATCACACACTAACACACTTCTACGGGTTTACTGAGGACCTGCTGGGGGAGGCCTTTTGGGGGAGCGGGGTGTGTATGAGGCTTGTACTAGTATCTCTGTGAGGACCAACTGAGCACTAAAGGTGCAGAGTTAGTTGGTTTAGGTGTAGGTTACTGAGGTTAGGTTTAGGTGTAGGTTACTAAGGATGAGTTTGATTTGGGTTTAGGGTGTGGTTACTGAGGTTGGGTTTAGGTGTAGGTTACTGAGATAGGTTTAGAGTTAGGTTTAGGTGTGGGTTTAGAGTTTTGGGATTGAAGGTGTGGGGTTTTGAGGTTGGGTTTGCAGGTGTAGGTTACTGAGGTTGGGATTTTAGAGAAGTTGAGGTTTGGAAATTGTGAGTTACTGAGGTTGGGTTTGAAGTTATGTTTAGTGTGGGTTTGGGGTTGGGTTTGGGTTACTGAGTTGGGTTTAGAGTTGGGTTTAGTGTGGGTTGGGGTTGGGTTTGGGTGTGGGTTTCTGAGATAGGTTTAGGTTGGGTTTGGGTGTGGGTTTGGGGTTGGGTTTGGGTGTGGGTGCTGAGGAGTTGGGTTTAGAGTTGGGTTTTAGTGTGGGTTGGGTGTGGGTTGCACTGAGGTTGGGTTTAGAGTTGGGTTTAGTGTGGGTTTGCAGGGTTAGGTTTGGGTGTAGGTTGCTGGGGTTAGAGAGGTTAGGTTTGGGTGTGGGATTTTAGAGTGTGGGTTACTGAGGTTACAGGTTTTGCAGAATTGTAGGTTGAGGTTTAGGTTTGGGTGTGGGTTCTGAGATGAGTTTGAGAGTTAGGTTTAGGTGTGAGAGGTTTGAGGTTAGGTTTGGAGATTGTGGGACACTGAGGGTTGGGTTTAGAGTTGGAGGTTTTGGTGGGTTTGGGGTTGGGTTTGGGTGTGGGTTACTGAGGTTTGGGTTCTGGGGATTGGGTTTAGTGTGGGTTTTAGGGGTTGGTTTGGGTGTGAGTTACTGAGGTTGGGTTTAGAGTTGGGTTTAGTGTGGGTTTGGGTGTGGGTTGCTGAGGTTGGGTTGGGGTGTGAGTTACTGAGGGTTGGGTTTGGAGTGTGGGTTACTGGGATAGGGTTTGGGGGTTGGGGTTTGGGTGTGGGTTTGGGTTAGGTTTACGAGCAGGTTACTGAGGTTAAGTTTGGGGTTAGGTTTACGTGCAGGTTACTGAGGTTAAGTTTGGGGTTAGGTTTAGTGTGGGTTTGGGGTTGGGTTTGAGTGTATGGGTTACTGAGTTTGGTTTAGAGGTTGGGTTTGGGTGTGGGGTTTGGGGTGTGGGTTACTTTGAGGTTGCAGGTTTGGGTGTGGGTTGTGACATGATAAACTTCACTTTGTGTCTATACTAACCTACCTAAACCTCACATCAATAACCTAACCTAAGTAACCTACACCTAAACCTAGGGTTTAGGGTTAGTGTGGTTTAGGTTGGGTTTAAATATGAGATAGTAAAGTAGGGTAAAGTTTAGGGTTTACAGTGTAGTGTATAGGGTTATCAATAATTAGGGTTTAGGTTTTAGGGTTTAGGGTGAGTGTGGTTGTTTG
>CM067509.1:6505787-6508287 GCA_034509495.1 Acestrorhynchus altus | reverse complement strand
TTATAAATGAGACCACTGTATGATTCACCTTACATCACATTCTTCAGTGTCCCTGCTGGACCGAGAACAGTCCACCAACCAGAAATGTCCAGCCGACAGCGTCCTGTAGGCAGCGTCCTGTGAGCACTGATGAAGGACTAGAGGACGACCAACACAAACTGTGCAGAAACAGATGAGCTTCTGTCTCTGATTTTACATCTACAAGGTGGAGACACTTGGTAGGAGCGTCTGATAGAAGTGGCACTAATTTTATCCTATATTCTAATAAACACAATAAAATCCAATAAAAATCTGTAGAACATCTGCTGCTCCACACAACGCACACCAGAACAACACAGCAGAAACAGCGGCACAGCTGATGGTCTGACTGGTCTGACTGGTCTGACTGTGGGTGATGGAGAGGAAGGTGACCTGCAGGACGGCTGTCAGTGAACAGCTGCGCTGCCCGGTGTGTTACCACCCACAGTACCCTCAACACTTTCGGAGAAAAAAGGTTCTTGGGCAACAGTGGCTTAATCTGAACAGACGATTATTTTCTAAATTCCATATTTGGGCCTTCAGTGAAGTTATCAAGGCACATCAGGGGTTAAGCTGAATTTTATAAACCAGGAAACTCTTTCATGGTTCTCGATATCATGATTAGTGTGGTACTGCTAGGTGGTTGCTGGTTGCTATGGCATCACAGAAGGTGTTCTATTAGATCATGTAGCACTGCTGTGAGGATGTGATTGCACAGGAAAATTAAGACCATCAGTGAGGTCAGGATGTTAGATGATCACCACCCCACCTCATCCCCACCTCATCCCCACCTCATCCCGGTACTGGATGGAGCTCCATCATTCCACAGAACACAGTTCCACTGCTCCACAGCCTAGTGCTGGGGCTGTAATCCCTCTGGTCATGCCTGCTATTGAAGTAGGGAGACAATGAGGCAGGTGAGTGAGTGTGTCCAAAGAGAGAGAAAGTGAGAGCGAGAGACACCGAGAGAATGAAGAAGCAGCTTTTCATTGGTCGAAGTTGAAGCTTCATATTTTCTTACACACACACACACACCTCTCCCCAATATACTGGAATAAGTGTGTGATATCAATGAATACAGTGTGATGTGTGTTATGTGAACAACAGCAGGTCATCTGAGATCAATATCTAAATAAAGTAGTAAGTGGCAACTCCTGAATCACTTCGTGCAGCTTCAGTAACAACTGACTGACATTTGGAGTCCGATGGTGATAAACAATCAGTCCTGCGTCTGTAAAAGTGCCGAATCAATCTGATGTGAAATTAGTATTTAGAACTTTAACCGGCAAGAAGGGCGGGACTCATCATCCCATACTCCGCTTCAGCGATAGCAGCTGGTAAGTCCTCATTACTTGTCCCAACAATTATTATTGTGTTGTGTGTGTGTGTGTGTGTGTGTAGTTTTAGCTATGAGAATAGTTCAGACCCCTCTGTCCTAATAGCTGTATCTCCTCCTTTGTCTGAAATAATGTCAGATGTTTCTAGAGCCATCAGCTGACAATTCCTCATCAGTCTTTTTCGCTCTAGATGTTTCAGCGTCGAAGTCTTTGTACAGGCGCTCTTCTGTTCTCCTCAAACCCCTCTGATACAATAAAGTCTGTTAGATATGATCCACACCCTGCTGAGCCATACAATTCCACCACCGTGCTTCACAGCTGCTACTGGGGTTCTTCTGCTCCAAATGCTGTGTTTGGTTTTGATCAGCATGCCTCATTGCTGTGTCCAAACTCAGTTCAGCTTTGGATTCATCTGTCAAAGCACATTGTTTCAGATGTCCTACTCTGTCTAGATGTTCTCTGGAGAACTTTAGTCTTGCTCTGATGTTTGACAGAGTTTCCTCCTGAAACTCCTCCCATGAAGATCAAATTTGTTTGGTCTCTTTCTGATGATGGCTGCACTGACATCAACTGTGGTAAGAGCTTCCTGTAGGTCCATGATGAACATTTTAGGATTGTTGGATCTTTAAACATCTTGTGGTTCTGTGGGGCTGAACTTGCTTGGGTGGTCTGATCTGACCATGTGTGCAGATCTTTCAATGTCCACTTGTAAATGAGGTTCCGGACAGTGGAACGGCTGATTTCTAATTGTTCTGAGATCTTTTTAAATCCCTTCTCAGACTCATCTGCATCTACATCCTTCTTTCTGAAGACCTCAGAGAGCTCTTTGGATCTGACCATGATAATCCCTCACTTCAACCATCAAGAGCAAACCAAACTAATGTCTGAGGTTTGGATAAGACCGTCTCCTCCAGCATCCTCTCTAATGATGGTCTGATCATTAGCAGCTGATGTTCTGCACCTGGTTCTAAAGATCAGAACACCTGCAAAGTCAGGAGCTGCTGCAGTTTGCAGACACTTCAGCACCAAGGAGAGCGCTCTGCTTACCATTCACTGCCGCAGTCAGTCCCACGGACAGCTCCGCACAAATCATTACCTCCTAAGTCATGCAGACGGGCCGTGGCTCGAGGAGGCCAGCAGCTGGA
>CM067509.1:6495787-6503287 GCA_034509495.1 Acestrorhynchus altus | reverse complement strand
ACTCATTCAGACAGACAGGTCTGAGCTATTCAGCTTCATATGGCTTCAGCTTTGGGAATGTGTGTGTGTGTGTGTGTGTGTGTGTGTGTGTGTGTGTGTGTGTGTGTGTGTGTGTGTGTGTGTGTGTGTGTGTCTGTGTGTGTCTGTGTGTGTGTGTGTGTGTGTGTACTGTAGGCACCTCTCAATATAGGCTATTGATTTGAGGGGAGCGCTGGTGTTGCTGTGAATGCTCTCTCTCTTACACACACACACACACACACACACACACACACACACACAGACCCTGACCTGCGTTCTAAATGTGCTCTGGCTTATGTAAGGCTATGAGGAGATTACAGCAGTGAAGCCTTCAAAATGTGACTCATTCACTCTCTGACAAATGCCAAGCGTCGGGAGGAGGTGAGGGGTTCTAGTCAGATTGAGATTATATCAGCCACCCTACACAGATCAACTACTATTTTGAATGAATAGATCAAGTTCTGAAATGTGATTGGTGGATGAAGTCCTTTACCTATAAAACTCATATACATGAGGTGTAGAGAGTTCCTAATGGTGTCCTAATGATGATCCATCTCATGCAGCTTGAATGTTCTCACTCAGTTCTGCAGATGGTGTGGTAGGGGTGGAATTTTGATAAAGCGTCCAATAGCGTCCCACACATTTTCAATCAGGGACAAGGTCTGGAATGGGGCAAACCACGGTGCCAAGAATCTGTGTCTTCAAAGACAAGATCTTGAAACTGGCAGTGTGTGGACGAGCGTCGTCCTGTTGGAATAGATCACCGGAGTGTGTGTGGAAGAACCACTGCTTGCAGGACCTTAGGTCTCCCAGATCCTTCGTGCCTCTGGTGCATGTCTTCTTCTATCCACTGTGCTACGGTACCAGCACAACCGGTGGACAATACTTCGATAAGACCAAGTCAAACTTACCCACCACAGTTCAGTCCTGCTTTTGTTTAATGTGTGTAAGAGCTTTGCTGTGAGGATGGGTTTGATTGTTGAGCCACAAGAGGATTAGTGAGGTCAGGACGTTGGTTGATCACCACCCCAATTCAAAAAGTGCTGGATGGAGCTCCAGCATTCCAGAGAACACAGCTCCACTGCTCCACAGCTCAATGCCGAGACTTTGGGCCCTCTTGTCCACTATAATGTAGACATGGAACCCAATTTTTTGTGTTTACTCGTTTAAAGTCCTACTAGAGACACATTCTAGTTCAGATAAGGTGATGGTGTGGATATCCATAGACTTCCCTCTTTCTTTCTCTCTCTCCCTTGCTCTCTCTATCCCCCACACACAGAACCACCACCACCACCACACACACACACACCCTTCATATGTTCTGAAAGCATTAGGAGGCTAAACCCTGTGTGTGTTGGGATCAGTGGATGACACTGAAGGTTAAGTGGAGGGTAGAGAGAGAGAGCGAGAGACAGAGAGAGAGAGTGTGAGAGTGCTGAGGTCAGTGAATTAGTCAATTCTACTCTTTTCTCTTGTCTGCTCCTCTGTCACTCTGCCCACATCCAGCCATCCTTTCTTTCTCTATCATGTGTCCATCCATCCATCCATCCATCCATCCATCCCATCATCCATCCATCCATCCATCCATCAAACCTGGGAGAATTTTAAGCTCCTGAGAGTGATTGATTGAGGTGTGTATGTGTGTGTGTGTGTGTGTGTGTGTGTGTGTGTGTGTGTGTGTGTGTGTGACAAGTGGTTCGTCACATGTAATGACAGAATGACAGTCTGTGGTCTTTGTGTAGTCTGCTTTAAACCCATCAGTGTCACTGCTGGACTGTGATCTGTCTGTGAGCTGAATCCCAAGACAATGTGGGCCATGCAGCAAGACAACGGCCCTAGAACACATACTTCATTCTACCAAAGAATGGTTATATTTACTGTAGGCTTAAGTATTGGAGGCTATTTTATTCTTTCTGTGTGTGTGTGTGTGTGTATGTGTGTGTGTGTGTGTGTGTGTGTGTGTGTGTGTGTGTGTGTGTGTGTGTGTGTGTGTGTGTGTGTGTGTGTGTGTGTGGCTCAACTCCTCCTCCTCCACACACTTCACAGCTTGCCTCTCAACAGCCACCTCTTAATTGCAATCATTTCTTTACAATGACCCACAAATGCCATCAATCTCCTTCAACTCTCTTCTCTCTCTCTCTCTCTCTCTCTCTCTCTCTCTCTCTCTCTCTCTCTCTGCCTCCCTCTCTCCCACGCTCTCTCCATCCCTCTCATCATCACCAATCAGCATCAGCCACAATCAGTCCGCTCCACCAAACAATGACCTGCGGTCCAGCACAGTCACCACCATCCTCCGGCTACACAGCAGTACACAAAACAAGAGCCAACCCCCCCCCCCCCTTTTCTCTCCATCTGTTCAGAAAAGGTCGAACCACCGGTTGCAGGACCTCATTAAAGTGTCTTTAATGAAGACCAAAAACGATCTTCAAA
This sequence comes from Acestrorhynchus altus, assembly GCA_034509495.1. Taxonomy (NCBI): domain Eukaryota; kingdom Metazoa; phylum Chordata; class Actinopteri; order Characiformes; family Acestrorhynchidae; genus Acestrorhynchus; species Acestrorhynchus altus. The sequence continues at coordinate 6,500,839 of CM067509.1, read as the reverse complement.
TTGCACCCACACCATCACACCAGGCCTTCTGGACGTGTGACTGACCACGTTGCCTCCACGCACAGATGTGTCGGTCATCTCCACCGAGACGAAAGCTGCGCTCGTCGCTGAAGCTGACCTGCTGCCGTTCTGCTGGAACATCAGAACGTTGCAGGCGGTTGATTTGATTCCCTCTGGGTGTTTACGCACTTTATTAAACCTTGATCCTAAAATGTGAGAAGAATGTGGACCCATGATATGTCCCCCTTCAAATCCGGAGAAAAGGTAGCAGTAATCCAGAGCAGTTATAGAAATGTAAGCAGATTAGAGGCACTTTTTGGAAAATAAGCTGATTAGTTGTAGGATTACACGTGAATGTTTTAAGAGCCAGATCAGCTCCGGCTTTGGGCTGCAAAGAAGAGAAGACAGAGCCGCGGCGGCGGAAAGCAAAGTGCTGAAGACGAGCCGGTCGAGCGGCTGTGAAGTCAGACGCTGCTCTTTATACTCTTTAGTTTATAGTCTTGGGCCTCCAGAAGCACGTTATTACAATCGGAAAATAATCGGAGGGAATTACCGAGCCTGGGTAATCCTTCATCCCGATGATCTCCGTATGAATCATCTTCAGCCTTGAGCTCCAAGTGATGTTCTATCAACCCTAAAACAATTCATACATAATTCCTGTTTAAGGAACTGCCTCACCATCCGAATATGACCTCCATCCGAGATCTCAGATTCCACTTAAGCCTAGTGACCGTCTCTACTGTCCCGGGAAGGTTTTCTGCTAGATGTTGGAGCACTGCTGTGAGGATTTGATTGCATTCAGCCACAAGAGCGTCATTCCAGAGAACACAGCTCCACTGCGCCACAGCTCAATGCTTTATGCTCTATTCACGCTCTATTCTTTTGGCAGTGCTACGCAAGCTGCGTGTGCATTTGCACATCTGTGTCAGCTCTATTGGAGCACAGATGAGCTTCTGTCTTCTGTCCGTGGAGCAACAAGCTAGGAGTGTCTGATAGAGTGGACAGTGAGTGGACACAGGGTTTAAACACTCCAGCAGCACTGCTGCGTCTGATCCACTCGTACCAGCGACACACACTAACACACCACCACCATGTCAGTGTGACTGCAGTGTTGAGAATGACCCACCACCCACATCATATCTGCTCTGTGGTGGTCCTGTGGGGTCCTGATCATTGAAGATCAGGGTGAAAGGAGGAGAAGAAAGTCTGCAGAGAAACAGATGAACTACAGTCTGGAATTACGGAACCACAACGTTCTCCTGTGTGGTCAGAGGAGCTGATAGAGTGGAGATTTGATTTCTTTAAAAGACTTTTTGAACTGACCGCTTATTGCCTCTCTTTGTCTCTTTATGATGCAACCATGTCCTTGCCTTTACAACACCATGCTGCACTTCCCTTCTTTTCTCCACACAAAGAGGGAGAGAAAGAGAGAGAGAGAGATACAGAGAGACAGAGAGAGAGAGAGAGAGAGAGAGAGAGAGAGAGAGAGAGAGAGAGACTGTGTGAAGTGCTTTTGAAGAATCCGAGGCCGGAACGCTGCTGGGAATAATGCAGGAAAGCACTCGAGAGAGACACCAAAGAAAAATACAAATGATGACTGAAACGCTCCTAACACAGCTAACATGAGCACACAGGCTGAAAAGGCACACACACACACACACACACACACACACACACACACACACACTGACCCTCTGGTTTGTTGTTGTTATTAACAGTGACCTTTTTTCTCTTCGTGTGACATCAGACCGGTGTAGTAAACATCTGTAGTTACACATTGTTATGTAAGAAGAACCCATCAGCGAACGGTCAGTAAACAGAGCTCTGGAGGATGTGCATCAGTAGCCCACATAACCGTGGGTTCTAAGGTTTTAGTGTGCAAACACACGTTGGTTGGCGGTCAACAAATGCAGCATTATCTTGGCTTCCAAGTGGCACGACTGCCCCATCGAACATGCTCACGTGGGCCCTATTGTCACAGCCCCCCTTAATCTCACATGCAGTGTACGACCCAAATGGTGCCCATGTTCAACCCCTCCTGGTCCCATCCCCAACCCTAGCTGGCATAAATATGTGGGGCACTGACAGAATGTTCCGGTTCCTAGTTGGGCTACCTATATCGGACCCACGTTGAGTTGGGATCAGGGGTCTAAGGGTTTAAGCACTGTCTCTCTGATTAGGTCATACAGTAAGTTTGATCCCAGGTGATGCCCCAGCCATCCGTAAGTGACTGGAAGCTGCAGAGAACTGTCACGGTCCTCTCTCTCTAGATGCTTAGGACAGTCCTCCGTCTCCCCATCACTCAGCGTGGGCGACGCACGCCAGTGCAGGCATGTAGTAGCTGACGTAACAGTAGAGCCGTTACCCGTTGAGCTCCAAGCACGTTGAGCTGCAACGGTGTTGTGTTAGTGGCACTGTGAGAAGATGTGGTGTTGCTTCTTCACGTCCTGCAGTTCATTGATTCACCCTTTATGTATGAAGATTAACAAGTCAGGTTCATCAAACAGTGCATCCACCTCTCTGTGACCTTCAGTGTCTGTCCCCGGCCTTTAGTACCCGCCTGTAACCTTCAGGACGTACCCGTGGCCTTCAGCACCTGTCATAGGCTTCGGTGCCCACCCGCAACCTTCAGTACCCACCAATAGCAGTCAGTACCCGTCTGTGACCTGTCTTCAGCATATCTCTGCAGCAGTCTGTGGCCTTCAGAACCTGTTTGAGGTGTTCAATACTGGTCTCTGGTCATCCGATGCTTTTGGTTCCTGTCTGTGGTTGTCCATGGACGTGCATCACAGAAGCAGGTCATTTAGTCCAGCCTGTTTTCACAGTGTTGTTAACACTGTGGACAGACTGTACGAACTCCAACCGTGTCTGTACGGTGCACTAAACTCCCTCATATAAAAAATGAAGAAATGTGAGCTTGTCTTGAAAGCGGCCCTTTAATGACCAGAGCAGAAAGCAGGAGGTGAATTAATAGGGATGGGAAAGTGAGACGGTCGAGCGAGGGATGGACAGAGGGGGGCAATAAACGAGTGAAGAGAGATGAGAGGAGCAACATTGTGAGTGAAAAGACCAGAGCTAAACCTCAACCTCACTCAGTGTCTCTCTCTCTCTCACACACACACACACACACACACACACACACACACACACACACACACACAAACACACACACAGGCTGTGCGTACCATGACCATGCTCTGTGTGTGTGTGTGTGTGTGTGTGTGTGTGTGTGTGTGTGTGTGTGTGTGTGTGTGTGTGTGTGTGTGTGTCTTGCCCCATCATTCTGACATTAACTAGACACGGGCTGCAGTGAACTCAGTACGTGCTGCGCCTGACAATAAAAGCAGCTCACACACACACACACACCGACTTACCCACCCACCCACCAACCACACACACACACACACACACACACACACACACACACACACACACACACACACACACACACACCACCACATGCACTGACTTACCCACACCCACACACACACAGAGTCTGTGGATGCATGTGCATAGGTGTGTGTGTGTGTGTGTGTGTGTGTGTGTGTGTGTGTGTGTGTGTGTGCGGTGAGAGGTTGCAGAAAGGCTTTCCAAACTCCGCCCAATGCGGCTTTATCTCTCTCACCTGCACTCATCTACCAGCTCACCTCGCTTCACCACATCCTTCCTCTGCCATCCTTCTCTCTCTCTCTCTCTCTCTCTCTCTCTCTACCTGCATTTCTCTACCTCATCTTTCTCTGTTTGGCCCCTCCCCTCCATGTTCCTGTTTTCTTTTCTCCTCTTCCCCTCTGTGTCTCTCTCTCTTTCTCTCTCTGTCTCCCCTTTTCTCCTCCCCTTCCCCTTCTCTCTCTCTCTCCCTCCCTTGTTTCTTTTTTCCTCTTGCTCCCTCTTTCCACTGGCGTGCACTGATGGGAAGTGACTGCCCATCACAGAGGAGAATTCTATTACCACACACACACACACACACACACACACACACACACACACACACAGAAACACTCGAACAGATGAACACACTTCGATCACACTTGTACACACTCTCTCTCATGCACGCACACACACACATGCACATACACACAATTCTATTACCTGCCTCCTATTGAACAGAAATTCTTTCTTTGCACTGCAATAGAAAGTACATCACACACACACACACACACACACACACACACACACGCAAAGGCAGGATACCTTGATGTGACGCTGCAGTCAGAGTACTGTCCCCCCACCACACTGATTCGCTGTGTAAAGATTGTTTCCTTAGCCTCTTCAGACCCTGTGTCCTCACGTGGGGACATTACCTTTCTGCTTCTCTGCACCATAACAGTTTAATATTTTAAAACATTGACCTTTTGACCTCATATGGAGACACTGTCCAAACCATGTAGTTGGCACATGACATCAAAACATAAAACGAAATTAAGCATCACGGTGCAGAGAAGACGAAACATATTGTCCCCGTATGAGGACCAGGTCAGATCACAGATATGCTGCATTTGTCTTATATCTGACACTCCAGCAGCACTGCTGCGTCTGATCCACTCGTACCAGCAACACATACTAACACACAACACCATGTCAGTGTGACTGCAGTGCTGAGAATGACCCACCACCCACATCATATCTGCTCTGTGGTGGTCCTGTGGGGTCCTGATCATTGAAGATCAGGGTGAAAGGAGGAGAATAAAGCCTGCAGATAAACAGATGATCTACAGTCTGGAATTATAGACAAATGTTCTTTCAGAAATTAAATTCTATCCATTTCCAAAAGACAGCTGTTCAGCACAACTGCTGAAACGGCAAATCTCGCCTAATCTGAGAGTCACATGCATTTACAAGCAGACGTCAACGCGAGCTGAACACTGTACTTTAAACAAATCAACACAAAGGCTTTCGTTAGGGTAACCCAAACCCCGTCATACACTACAGTCATAACAGATTATACAATATCCATCACACACTGCACGACCAACCTGCTGCTGAACCCAAACTCCTTCCACATGTTGAGTTATCTAGAGGACACTCTGTCTTTGAAGTCATGGGTGTGAAATA